>JAWNPG010000060.1:600000-1165000 GCA_035045145.1 Drosophila meridionalis
CGACTAAAGCACTTTTGCATGTTTTTTTTTTGGGAAATCAATAGAAAAGGATAACAGTAATTTGTTGTTACAATTTTGAATTTCTACCATTAAAACAAGTAAGTCTGTAGCATCCGACTGCGTATACTCAATTGTCATTTATATATCTTAAAAATACATCCCTCCAGCTTACAAATTAATAATAATCTTATGTATATGAATTTTACATTTGAGCGCTTCAAACTTTGTTTCCGTGTTTTCAAGCCCTCTGTGCAAAATACAGAGTAATTTCCTTTATGCCCCAAAGAGGCGTAAAAGTTTTGTTTTCGATCGATAATACCTTTCGGCTATCAAATTCTCAACTGTCCAATTTTTAAACTTATAACTCTTTAAGTGTAGGAGATAGAGCCACAAGGTTTGCCACACGGCGTTTTGGTAGATCTATCCGCCATATTTTTTTTATCTTGGGTTGTGAATCTAAGTATATACTAAAGTTCATGTCTCTAACTTTAACGCAACTTCACTGTAAATTTGAAGTCTCTACCTCAAACGATGTACAAACCACGCCTTAAAAACGCACTAAAATTATTGATAAATGTTGATAAAATCGAAATGGAATGAGTTATCGAAAAAAAGTTGATAAACATGTGAAGTGTATGGTATTAACGACTATTTATGTCAAATTTAAAGTCTCTACGTTGCGTACTTTAAAATATCTCAGGGCTATATCGACTCGTCTTGTCGCTCTAATCAAGAATATATACTTTATGGGGTGTGTCACGTCTCCTTCTGCCTGTTACATGCAATTCGACAAAACCATTATACCCTGATTTCCCATTTTCAATGGGCTCAGGGTATAAAAAGAAGCGGCTGAAACTGAAAATACAATTCAATCACAATTTTGGTTGAAGAATATGCTGGAATGAATTGCCTTGAATTTATTTGTGCAAATGCGCTTGTACGTTTCAATGGATGTGTGAATGTAAATGTTTTTCGTTGCGCGACGCTGCTTGTGTGATAATTGAGGACACGTTTTCTTAAAGAGATTGGGACTAATTTAACGGAACTTACAGAATACGATTCTATGGAAATTTTTTACATTTTATAAAAATGCCAATTCATTCCTAATGCCAATTCAGTCCTAACCGTTGGTTATATTTGCAGCTGACCTTCACACATTCGCACACATAAGTGCACATACATGTAGCAAGGGCCAGTAATTATGTGCGCATGGTCGTCGCGGAGTCATATTTGTTAAGTGCACTAACGATTTTATACCCTTCATACATATAGTCATGAAAACACAAACATTTTGCATGAGCATGGCAAACGCTTTTAAGCATTCGGCATACTCTTCACGCAGCAGCAAAGAAATGGAATCTCATCAGGCAAATTTCAATTCTTGTGCGCTGCTGTACGGCCGATTTCTCGAAGCAGAATGATTCTGCTTCTTACTATTTTTTTTTTTGCGGACGTTATAAGACTGAGCCGAGCAAAAACGATGTTGTGATGGACACAATCGTCAATTTTTGTTGTGTAGAATACTTTTATTCTGAATGACGAGTCTATGTGTTGTATGGTTAGTGATTACAATTATTTATTAAATAACTGAAATTTTGAAAATACCACATGAATGCAATTTAATTTGACATATAACATTTTTTACGGTATGGCAACACACACACAGAAGAAAACAATTAAGAGCGCTGCTTTAGGGCGAAACCTAATGCTTGATACTCGTTTCCCATAGGGGCAACTGGTATATTAAATTTAATAATATATCTAAAATTTTGCATTTATGTAGATTCATGTGAATTTTATGCAATTTCAATTTTTGCAAATATAACTAAAATTCAATAGAATCATTTGCTGAAAGTTTCATCAAGTTTCGTTAAGTCAGTCGCAATCTATTAAACAAAGCGTTTGGCCAATTATCACACGCACGTGTTAAGCAGCGAAAGCAAAATACATTTACATTTACACATACATTGAAACGTGCAAGCGCGTTTGCTACGCATGGGCACAAATAAATTCAACGTCATTCATTCTAGCATATTCTTCAACCAAAATTGTTATTGAGTTGTGTTTGCATTTTCAGCCGTTTCTTTAGTTTTGTATTTGTCAAATATCGCCCTTTACACGCTTACATGCAAACAGACCAACGTTTTTGTATGTACACATACACATACTTTCATATGCGCGCATTTCAGCAATTTCTAAGAATCATAATTGCGATTGATTTGTGTTTATATTGTGTTTGCATTAACAGCAGCTTCTATAGTTTTGTATGTGTCAAAAGTCGCCCTTGTAGTGAACGAGTTTCGGATTTGCCAACAGGCAATGCAAAACTGATGTGGAGCAGCAGGTAGATACAAAGCCCGTAAGCAAAAGGGTCCGCGTTCGAGACGCGGCGGCGACGGCATGAAAATAGTTTTTTTTTTTCTTTTTTTTCCCCCTTAATAAATAGGAAGCGGCTTTGCTAGTTGAGATGGTGTGCTTTAACGATACATATGTAGTAGATGTAGGTTCAAATCCAGCGGCAGCGACTTTTTCTTCTCTTTATTTTGTTTATTTAATTATATAATTCTTTTTGATTGAGAAACCAATCTCTTAGTCAGGCACCCCTGACTAGAGCTTTCTTACTTCTACATTAAGTATAACATAATTCAAGACTTTCGCAAGCGTTTCGCACATTGGCAAATAAATGCATATACATATACACATGTAAGCAAGCGAATGTAAGTGTAAGTAACGTGTACATCATCACAAAAAATTCAAATTCAATTCTTGTGCGCTGCTGTTCGTGCCTTCATATAAACATACATACATACATGATGGGCGCTATTGTCAATTTTTTTGTGTGGAATAATTTTGTTCTGAATTACCAGTCGATGTGTAATCGATAAAAAAATATAGCATGACCGTATGGTCTCACATACAAAACGGAAAATAACATAACTGACCTAGTCTATACGAAAAATGATAATTTTAGCAGATAAATTATTTGCAGAGCTTCAACATTAAATTAAATTACATATATTTTTTAAAATTTCTTAGAAATACCGTTTGTTGTCTAAGCAATTATTGTTAAGCTTATCTATATAGGTGGCACGGACATATGAATTTTGCAGATGGGCGTTAGAATTTTTTTTGCCAATTTGCCACGCCCCCGGAGGCGTAGACATATCATAGTTGGCAAGTTCCTACAAGTAGTTAAGGGTAACGTAACTGTAAAACTTGGATGCTTAAACTCCAAAAATGTGAAAGTTACAGGGTATTTTTCGATATACCACGCCCCCAAAGGGGCGTAAGATTTAGTTTTGGTTAATCGATAGACGAGGCCTCCAGTAACACCAACATCCAATTTTGAAGCGTCTAGCTCTAAAACTGTAGGAGCTATAAGGTTTTGCGATTTGCCACGCCTCCTGAAAGCGTAGGAATGTCCACCATATCTTTTTGATCTTGGGTTGCTTATCCGAGTAAAAAAAATCTTTATAGGATCGGAACAATCAGCATTCTAGCTTTAAAACTGTTGAAGACTTAGGTTTACGCTACTTGCCACGCCCCCAATGGATATAGATATATCCGCCATGTCTTTTTAATCTTGGATGGTTAACGAGTATACATTTTAAATTGCAGCAATTACTGCAATTGCAATTGCAGCTGAATATGCAAACACTATTCAATCGCAATTGTGATACAAACATATGCGTGCACATGCATAGCAAAAACGCTTGCCTGTTGTATGCTTGTACTCGTATTTGAAATATATTTTTCGCTGCTCATCGATGCTTACCGCATGTGTATGATAATTTTTTAACAAATTGATATTGACTACGAAATTCGACAAACGTTCGACAAATGATTTGATTGAATTTTGGACATTTTATAAAAATGGCAACTCATTGTCACATAACTATGTTTACAACTGACATTTAAAGAAATTTTATTAATTTTCGAGCCAATCTTCAAAATATAACAAAAATGAAGGTTGTATAGAATTAATATTTTTCTCTTCATTACTTTTTATACCTTGAGCCCATTGAAAATGGGAAATCACGCTGAGATATTTTAAAATACGCAATGTACATGAATACTCGTTAATACCATACGGTGCACAAGTTTATAAAATTTTTCCGATAACTCATTCCATTTCGATTTTATGAGCATATATCGATAATTTTAATGCGTTTTTAAGGCGTGATTTGTACATCGTTTGAGGTACAGACTTCAAATTTGGAGTGAAGTTGCGTGTAATGAATACGGAGATTATGTAATCTTTAGATTTCGGATTCTACGCCTCATCGCCCCCAAGAGCCCCCTACTTGTAAAAAGCGCAAATTAAATCCTAGACTTGTGCTTTGGAATATACTCCTCACAGGGCTCAGGGTATCTCCTAGTCCAGGAGTCTCGACTAAAGCACTTTTGCATGTTTTTTTTTGGGAAATCAATAGAAAAGGATAACAGTAATTTATTGTTACAATTTTGAATTTCTACCATTAAAACAAGTAAGTCTGTAGCATCCGACTGCGTATACTCAATTGTCATTTATATATCTTAAAAATACATCCCTCCAGCTTACAAATTAATAATAATCTTATGTATATGAATTTTACATTTGAGCGCTTCAAACTTTGTTTCCGTGTTTTCAAGCCCTCTGTGCAAAATACAGAGTAATTTCCTTTATGCCCCAAAGAGGCGTAAAAGTTTTGTTTTCGATCGATAATACCTTTCGGCTATCAAATTCTCAACTGTCCAATTTTTAAACTTATAACTCTTTAAGTGTAGGAGATAGAGCCACAAGGTTTGCCACACGGCGTTTTGGTAGATCTATCCGCCATATTTTTTTATCTTTGGTTGTGAATCTAAGTATATACTAAAGTTCATGTCTCTAACTTTAACGCAACTTCACTGTAAATTTGAAGTCTCTACCTCAAACGATGTACAAACCACGCCTTAAAAACGCACTAAAATTATTGATAAATGTTGATAAAATCGAAATGGAAAATGGGCTCAGGGTATAAAAAGAAGCGGCTGAAACTGAAAATACAATTCAATCACAATTTTGGTTGAAGAATATGCTGGAATGAATTGCCTTGAATTTATTTGTGCAAATGCGCTTGTACGTTTCAATGGATGTGTGAATGTAAATGTTTTTCGTTGCGCGACGCTGCTTGTGTGATAATTGAGGACACGTTTTCTTGAAGAGATTGGGACTAATTTAACGGAACTTACAGAATACGATTCTATGGAAATTTTTTACATTTTATAAAAATGCCAATTCATTCCTAATGCCAATTCAGTCCTAACCGTTGGTTATATTTGCAGCTGACCTTCACACATTCGCACACATAAGTGCACATACATGTAGCAAGGGCCAGTAATTATGTGCGCATGGTCGTCGCGGAGTCATATTTGTTAAGTGCACTAACGCTTTTATACCCTTCATACATATAGTCATGAAAACACAAACATTTTGCATGAGCATGGCAAACGCTTTTAAGCATTCGGCATACTCTTCACGCAGCAGCAAAGAAATGGAATCTCATCAGGCAAATTTCAATTCTTGTGCGCTGCTGTACGGCCGATTTCTCGAAGCAGAATGATTCTGCTTCTTACTATTTTTTTTTTGCGGACGTTATAAGACTGAGCCGAGCAAAAACGATGTTGTGATGGACACAATCGTCAATTTTTGTTGTGTAGAATACTTTTATTCTGAATGACGAGTCTATGTGTTGTATGGTTAGTGATTACAATTATTTATTAAATAACTGAAATTTTGAAAATACCACATGAATGCAATTTAATTTGACATATAACATTTTTTACGGTATGGCAACACACACACAGAAGAAAACAATTAAGAGCGCTGCTTTAGGGCGAAACCTAATGCTTGATACTCGTTTCCCATAGGGGCAACTGGTATATTAAATTTAATAATATATCTAAAATTTTGCATTTATGTAGATTCATGTGAATTTTATGCAATTTCAATTTTTGCGAATATAACTAAAATTCAATAGAATCATTTGCTGAAAGTTTCATCAAGTTTCGTTAAGTCAGTCGCAATCTATTAAACAAAGCGTTTGGCCAATTATCACACGCACGTGTTAAGCAGCGAAAGCAAAATACATTTACATTTACACATACATTGAAACGTGCAAGCGCGTTTGCTACGCATGGGCACAAATAAATTCAACGTCATTCATTCTAGCATATTCTTCAACCAAAATTGTTATTGAGTTGTGTTTGCATTTTCAGCCGTTTCTTTAGTTTTGTATTTGTCAAATATCGCCCTTTACACGCTTACATGCAAACAGACCAACGTTTTTGTATATACACATACACATACTTTCATATGCGCGCATTTCAGCAATTTCTAAGAATCATAATTGCGATTGATTTGTGTTTATATTGTGTTTGCATTAACAGCAGCTTCTATAGTTTTGTATGTGTCAAAAGTCGCCCTTGTAGTGAACGAGTTTCGGATTTGCCAACAGGCAATGCAAAACTGATGTGGAGCAGCAGGTAGATACAAAGCCCGTAAGCAAAAGGGTCCGCGTTCGAGACGCGGCGGCGACGGCATGAAAATAGTTTTTTTTTTTCTTTTTTTTTCCCCCTTAATAAATAGGAAGCGGCTTTGCTAGTTGAGATGGTGTGCTTTAACGATACATATGTAGTAGATGTAGGTTCAAATCCAGCGGCAGCGACTTTTTCTTCTCTTTATTTTGTTTATTTAATTATATAATTCTTTTTGATTGAGAAACCAATCTCTTAGTCAGGCACCCCTGACTAGAGCTTTCTTACTTCTACATTAAGTATAACATAATTCAAGACTTTCGCAAGCGTTTCGCACATTGGCAAATAAATGCATATACATATACACATGTAAGCAAGCGAATGTAAGTGTAAGTAACGTGTACATCATCACAAAAAATTCAAATTCAATTCTTGTGCGCTGCTGTTCGTGCCTACATATAAACATACATACATACATGATGGGCGCTATTGTCAATTTTTTTGTGTGGAATAATTTTGTTCTGAATTACCAGTCGATGTGTAATCGATAAAAAAAATATAGCATGACCGTATGGTCTCACATACAAAACGGAAAATAACATAACTGACCTAGTCTATACGAAAAATGATAATTTTAGCAGATAAATTATTTGCAGAGCTTCAACATTAAATTAAATTACATATATTTTTTAAAATTTCTTAGAAATACCGTTTGTTGTCTAAGCAATTATTGTTAAGCTTATCTATATAGGTGGCACGGACATATGAATTTTGCAGATGGGCGTTAGAATTTTTTTTGCCAATTTGCCACGCCCCCAGTAGGCGTAGACATATCATAGTTGGCAAGTTCCTACAAGTAGTTAAGGGTAACGTAACTGTAAAACTTGGATGATTACACTCCAAAAATGTGAAAGTTACAGGGTATTTTTCGATATACCACGCCCCCAAAGGGGCGTAAGATTTAGTTTTGGTTAATCGATAGACGAGGCCTCCAGTAACACCAACATCCAATTTTGAAGCGTCTAGCTCTAAAACTGTAGGAGCTATAAGGTTTTGCGATTTGCCACGCCTCCTGAAAGCGTAGGAATGTCCACCATATCTTTTTGATCTTGGGTTGCTTATCCGAGTAAAAAAAATCTTTATAGGATCGGAACAATCAGCATTCTAGCTTTAAAACTGTTGAAGACTTAGGTTTACGCTACTTGCCACGCCCCCAATGGATATAGATATATCCGCCATGTCTTTTTAATCTTGGATGGTTAACGAGTATACATTTTAAATTGCGGCAATTACTGCAATTGCAATTGCAGTTGAATATGCAAACACTATTCAATCGCAATTGTGATACAAACATATGCGTGCACATGCATAGCAAAAACGCTTGCCTGTTGTATGCTTGTACTCGTATTTGAAATATATTTTTCGCTGCTCATCGATGCTTACCGCATGTGTATGATAATTTTTTAACAAATTGATATTGACTACGAAATTCGACAAACGTTCGACAAATGATTTGATTGAATTTTGGACATTTTATAAAAATGGCAACTCATTGTCACATAACTATGTTTAAAACTGACATTTAAAGAAATTTTATTAATTTTCGAGCCAATCTTCAAAATATAACAAAAATGAAGGTTGTATAGAATTAATATTTTTCTCTTCATTACTTTTTATACCTTGAGCCCATTGAAAATGGGAAATCACGCTGAGATATTTTAAAATACGCAATGTACATGAATACTCGTTAATACCATACGGTGCACAAGTTTATAAAATTTTTCCGATAACTCATTCCATTTCGATTTTATGAGCATATATCGATAATTTTAATGCGTTTTTAAGGCGTGATTTGTGCATCGTTTGAGGTACAGACTTCAAATTTGGAGTGAAGTTGCGTGTAATGAATACGGAGATTATGTAATCTTTAGATTTCGGATTCCACGCCTCATCGCCCCCAAGAGCCCCCTACTTGTAAAAAGCGCAAATTAAATCCTAGACTTGTGCTTTGGAATATACTCCTCACATGGCTCAGGGTATCTCCTAGTCGAGGAGTCTCGACTAAAGCACTTTTGCATGTTTTTTTTTTGGGAAATCAATAGAAAAGGATAACAGTAATTTATTGTTACAATTTTGAATTTCTACCATTAAAACAAGTAAGTCTGTAGCATCCGACTGCGTATACTCAATTGTCATTTATATATCTTAAAAATACATCCCTCCAGCTTACAAATTAATAATAATCTTATGTATATGAATTTTACATTTGAGCGCTTCAAACTTTGTTTCCGTGTTTTCAAGCCCTCTGTGCAAAATACAGAGTAATTTCCTTTATGCCCCAAAGAGGCGTAAAAGTTTTGTTTTCGATCGATAATACCTTTCGGCTATCAAATTCTCAACTGTCCAATTTTTAAACTTATAACTCTTTAAGTGTAGGAGATAGAGCCACAAGGTTTGCCACACGGCGTTTTGGTAGATCTATCCGCCATATTTTTTTTATCTTGGGTTGTGAATCTAAGTATATACTAAAGTTCATGTCTCTAACTTTAACGCAACTTCACTGTAAATTTGAAGTCTCTACCTCAAACGATGTACAAACCACGCCTTAAAAACGCACTAAAATTATTGATAAATGTTGATAAAATCGAAATGGAATGAGTTATCGAAAAAAAGTTGATAAACATGTGAAGTGTATGGTATTAACGACTATTTATGTCAAATTTAAAGTCTCTACGTTGCGTACTTTAAAATATCTCAGGGCTATATCGACTCGTCTTGTCGCTCTGATCAAGAATATATACTTTATGGGGTGTGTCACGTCTCCTTCTGCCTGTTACATGCAATTCGACAAAACCATTATACCCTGATTTCCCATTTTCAATGGGCTCAGGGTATAAAAAGAAGCGGCTGAAACTGAAAATACAATTCAATCACAATTTTGGTTGAAGAATATGCTGGAATGAATTGCCTTGAATTTATTTGTGCAAATGCGCTTGTACGTTTCAATGGATGTGTGAATGTAATTGTTTTTCGTTGCGCGACGCTGCTTGTGTGATAATTGAGGACACGTTTTCTTGAAGAGATTGGGACTAATTTAACGGAACTTACAGAATACGATTCTATGGAAATTTTTTACATTTTATAAAAATGCCAATTCATTCCTAACGCCAATTCAGTCCTAACCGTTGGTTATATTTGCAGCTGACCTTCACACATTCGCACACATAAGTGCACATACATGTAGCAAGGGCCAGTAATTATGTGCGCATGGTCGTCGCGGAGTCATATTTGTTAAGTGCACTAACGCTTTTATACCCTTCATACATATAGTCATGAAAACACAAACATTTTGCATGAGCATGGCAAACGCTTTTAAGCATTCGGCATACTCTTCACGCAGCAGCAAAGAAATGGAATCTCATCAGGCAAATTTCAATTCTTGTGCGCTGCTGTACGGCCGATTTCTCGAAGCAGAATGATTCTGCTTCTTACTATTTTTTTTTGCGGACGTTATAAGACTGAGCCGAGCAAAAACGATGTTGTGATGGACACAATCGTCAATTTTTGTTGTGTAGAATACTTTTATTCTGAATGACGAGTCTATGTGTTGTATGGTTAGTGATTACAATTATTTATTAAATAACTGAAATTTTGAAAATACCACATGAATGCAATTTAATTTGACATATAACATTTTTTACGGTATGGCAACACACACACAGAAGAAAACAATTAAGAGCGCTGCTTTAGGGCGACCCCTAATGCTTGATACTCGTTTCCCATAGGGGCAACTGGTATATTAAATTTAATAATATATCTAAAATTTTGCATTTATGTAGATTCATGTGAATTTTATGCAATTTCAATTTTTGCAAATATAACTAAAATTCAATAGAATCATTTGCTGAAAGTTTCATCAAGTTTCGTTAAGTCAGTCGCAATCTATTAAACAAAGCGTTTGGCCAATTATCACACGCACGTGTTAAGCAGCGAAAGCAAAATACATTTACATTTACACATACATTGAAACGTGCAAGCGCGTTTGCTACGCATGGACACAAATAAATTCAACGTCATTCATTCTAGCATATTCTTCAACCAAAATTGTTATTGAGTTGTGTTTGCATTTTCAGCCGTTTCTTTAGTTTTGTATTTGTCAAATATCGCCCTTTACACGCTTACATGCAAACAGACCAACGTTTTTGTATGTACACATACACATACTTTCATATGCGCGCATTTCAGCAATTTCTAAGAATCATAATTGCGATTGATTTGTGTTTATATTGTGTTTGCATTAACAGCAGCTTCTATAGTTTTGTATGTGTCAAAAGTCGCCCTTGTAGTGAACGAGTTTCGGATTTGCCAACAGGCAATGCAAAACTGATGTGGAGCAGCAGGTAGATACAAAGCCCGTAAGCAAAAGGGTCCGCGTTCGAGACGCGGCGGCGACGGCATGAAAATAGTTTTTTTTTTTCTTTTTTTTTCCCCCTTAATAAATAGGAAGCGGCTTTGCTAGTTGAGATGGTGTGCTTTAACGATACATATGTAGTAGATGTAGGTTCAAATCCAGCGGCAGCGACTTTTTCTTCTCTTTATTTTGTTTATTTAATTATATAATTCTTTTTGATTGAGAAACCAATCTCTTAGTCAGGCACCCCTGACTAGAGCTTTCTTACTTCTACATTAAGTATAACATAATTCAAGACTTTCGCAAGCGTTTCGCACATTGGCAAATAAATGCATATACATATACACATGTAAGCAAGCGAATGTAAGTGTAAGTAACGTGTACATCATCACAAAAAATTCAAATTCAATTCTTGTGCGCTGCTGTTCGTGCCTACATATAAACATACATACATACATGATGGGCGCTATTGTCAATTTTTTTGTGTGGAATAATTTTGTTCTGAATTACCAGTCGATGTGTAATCGATAAAAAAATATAGCATGACCGTATGGTCTCACATACAAAACGGAAAATAACATAACTGACCTAGTCTATACGAAAAATGATAATTTTAGCAGATAAATTATTTGCAGAGCTTCAACATTAAATTAAATTACATATATTTTTTAAAATTTCTTAGAAATACCGTTTGTTGTCTAAGCAATTATTGTTAAGCTTATCTATATAGGTGGCACGGACATATGAATTTTGCAGATGGGCGTTAGAATTTTTTTGCCAATTTGCCACGCCCCCAGTAGGCGTAGACATATCATAGTTGGCAAGTTCATACAAGTAGTTAAGGGTAACGTAACTGTAAAACTTGGATGCTTACACTCCAAAAATGTGAAAGTTACAGGGTATTTTTCGATATACCACGCCCCCAAAGGGGCGTAAGATTTAGTTTTGGTTAATCGATAGACGAGGCCTCCAGTAACACCAACATCCAATTTTGAAGCGTCTAGCTCTAAAACTGTAGGAGCTATAAGGTTTTGCGATTTGCCACGCCTCCTGAAAGCGTAGGAATGTCCACCATATCTTTTTGATCTTGGGTTGCTTATCCGAGTAAAAAAAATCTTTATAGGATCGGAACAATCAGCATTCTAGCTTTAAAACTGTTGAAGACTTAGGTTTACGCTACTTGCCACGCCCCCAATGGATATAGATATATCCGCCATGTCTTTTTAATCTTGGATGGTTAACGAGTATACATTTTAAATTGCAGCAATTACTGCAATTGCAATTGCAGTTGAATATGCAAACACTATTCAATCGCAATTGTGATACAAACATATGCGTGCACATGCATAACAAAAACGCTTGCCTGTTGTATGCTTGTACTCGTATTTGAAATATATTTTTCGCTGCTCATCGATGCTTACCGCATGTGTATGATAATTTTTTAACAAATTGATATTGACTACGAAATTCGACAAACGTTCGACAAATGATTTGATTGAATTTTGGACATTTTATAAAAATGGCAACTCATTGTCACATAACTATGTTTACAACTGACATTTAAAGAAATTTTATTAATTTTCGAGCCAATCTTCAAAATATAACAAAAATGAAGGTTGTATAGAATTAATATTTTTCTCTTCATTACTTTTTATACCTTGAGCCCATTGAAAATGGGAAATCACGCTGAGATATTTTAAAATACGCAATGTACATGAATACTCGTTAATACCATACGGTGCACAAGTTTATAAAATTTTTCCGATAACTCATTCCATTTCGATTTTATGAGCATATATCGATAATTTTAATGCGTTTTTAAGGCGTGATTTGTACATCGTTTGAGGTACAGACTTCAAATTTGGAGTGAAGTTGCGTGTAATGAATACGGAGATTATGTAATCTTTAGATTTCAGATTCCACGCCTCATCGCCCCCAAGAGCCCCCTACTTGTAAAAAGCGCAAATTAAATCCTAGACTTGTGCTTTGGAATATACTCCTCACAGGGCTCAGGGTATCTCCTAGTCGAGGAGTCTCGACTAAAGCACTTTTGCATGTTTTTTTTTTTTGGGAAATCAATAGAAAAGGATAACAGTAATTTATTGTTACAATTTTGAATTTCTACCATTAAAACAAGTAAGTCTGTAGCATCCGACTGCGTATACTCAATTGTCATTTATATATCTTAAAAATACATCCCTCCAGCTTACAAATTAATAATAATCTTATGTATATGAATTTTACATTTGAGCGCTTCAAACTTTGTTTCCGTGTTTTCAAGCCCTCTGTGCAAAATACAGAGTAATTTCCTTTATGCCCCAAAGAGGCGTAAAAGTTTTGTTTTCGATCGATAATACCTTTCGGCTATCAAATTCTCAACTGTCCAATTTTTAAACTTATAACTCTTTAAGTGTAGGAGATAGAGCCACAAGGTTTGCCACACGGCGTTTTGGTAGATCTATCCGCCATATTTTTTTTATCTTGGGTTGTGAATCTAAGTATATACTAAAGTTCATGTCTCTAACTTTAACGCAACTTCACTGTAAATTTGAAGTCTCTACCTCAAACGATGTACAAACCACGCCTTAAAAACGCACTAAAATTATTGATAAATGTTGATAAAATCGAAATGGAATGAGTTATCGAAAAAAAGTTGATAAACATGTGAAGTGTATGGTATTAACGACTATTTATGTCAAATTTAAAGTCTCTACGTTGCGTACTTTAACCCTTTATATGGCACCTTGTCGGATTTTGATGTAGTTTATTTCATTAGATAGAAAAAAAAAATAAAAAATTCAACTTCTTTCTTTTTTTTGAAATTTTTTTTTTTAGACATTTATTTAAGGATAATAGGATTTTTGCATATATGCAACAGATAGGCTTGTGGAGAAAATAATTGAAATATTTCATAGTATATTGAAAGAAGTAAAACTTGATAGCACATGCATTTAAAACATATTTACCTTTGTTTTTCTTAAGCTTTTCGTAAAGAAATATCTATATTTTTAATAAAATGTTGCAACACAATTTTTTCAGCACACATGGGCTTTTCACAAAATTGGCGGGAAAGTGAACATATGTTTTTCAAAACATCTAGAAGTGCACCCAAAGTAAATTATATATAAAATGCGTATGTTTCAGATGTACAGCAAATAGCCACATTCGATTTTTTTCGATTTGCATTGCGAAAAAATACCTTTTAAACGGTATGTTGCAGATATGCAACACGGCCATATAAAGGGTTAAAATATCTCAGGGCTATATCGACTCGTCTTGTCGCTCTGATCAAGAATATATACTTTATGGGGTGTGTCACGTCTCCTTCTGCCTGTTACATGCAATTCGACAAAACCATTATACCCTGATTTCCCATTTTGAATGGGCTCAGGGTATAAAAAGAAGCGGCTGAAACTGAAAATACAATTCAATCACAATTTTGGTTGAAGAATATGCTGGAATGAATTGCCTTGAATTTATTTGTGCAAATGCGCTTGTACGTTTCAATGGATGTGTGAATGTAAATGTTTTTCGTTGCGCGACGCTGCTTGTGTGATAATTGAGGACACGTTTTCTTGAAGAGATTGGGACTAATTTAACGGAACTTACAGAATACGATTCTATGGAAATTTTTTACATTTTATAAAAATGCCAATTCATTCCTAACGCCAATTCAGTCCTAACCGTTAGTTATATTTGCAGCTGACCTTCACACATTCGCACACATAAGTGCACATACATGTAGCAAGGGCCAGTAATTATGTGCGCATGGTCGTCGCGGAGTCATATTTGTTAAGTGCACTAACGCTTTTATACCCTTCATACATATAGTCATGAAAACACAAACATTTTGCATGAGCATGGCAAACGCTTTTAAGCATTCGGCATACTCTTCACGCAGCAGCAAAGAAATGGAATCTCATCAGGCAAATTTCAATTCTTGTGCGCTGCTGTACGGCCGATTTCTCGAAGCAGAATGATTCTGCTTCTTACTATTTTTTTTTGCGGACGTTATAAGACTGAGCCGAGCAAAAACGATGTTGTGATGGACACAATCGTCAATTTTTGTTGTGTAGAATACTTTTATTCTGAATGACGAGTCTATGTGTTGTATGGTTAGTGATTACAATTATTTATTAAATAACTGAAATTTTGAAATTACCACATGAATGCAATTTAATTTGACATATAACATTTTTTACGGTATGGCAACACACACACAGAAGAAAACAATTAAGAGCGCTGCTTTAGGGCGAAACCTAATGCTTGATACTCGTTTCCCATAGGGGCAACTGGTATATTAAATTTAATAATATATCTTAAATTTTGCATTTATGTAGATTCATGTGAATTTTATGCAATTTCAATTTTTGCGAATATAACTAAAATTCAATAGAATCATTTGCTGAAAGTTTCATCAATTTTCGTTAAGTCAGTCGCAATCTATTAAACAAAGCGTTTGGCCAATTATCACACGCACGTGTTAAGCAGCGAAAGCAAAATACATTTACATTTACACATACATTGAAACGTGCAAGCGCGTTTGCTACGCATGGGCACAAATAAATTCAACGTCATTCATTCTAGCATATTCTTCAACCAAAATTGTTATTGAGTTGTGTTTGCATTTTCAGCCGTTTCTTTAGTTTTGTATTTGTCAAATATCGCCCTTTACACGCTTACATGCAAACAGACCAACGTTTTTGTATGTACACATACACATACTTTCATATGCGCGCATTTCAGCAATTTCTAAGAATCATAATTGCGATTGATTTGTGTTTATATTGTGTTTGCATTAACAGCAGCTTCTATAGTTTTGTATGTGTCAAAAGTCGCCCTTGTAGTGAACGAGTTTCGGATTTGCCAACAGGCAATGCAAAACTGATGTGGAGCAGCAGGTAGATACAAAGCCCGTAAGCAAAAGGGTCCGCGTTCGAGACGCGGCGGCGACGGCATGAAAATAGTTTTTTTTTTCTTTTTTTTTCCCCCTTAATAAATAGGAAGCGGCTTTGCTAGTTGAGATGGTGTGCTTTAACGATACATATGTAGTAGATGTAGGTTCAAATCCAGCGGCAGCGACTTTTTCTTCTCTTTATTTTGTTTATTTAATTATATAATTCTTTTTGATTGAGAAACCAATCTCTTAGTCAGGCACCCCTGACTAGAGCTTTCTTACTTCTACATTAAGTATAACATAATTCAAGACTTTCGCAAGCGTTTCGCACATTGGCAAATAAATGCATATACATATACACATGTAAGCAAGCGAATGTAAGTGTAAGTAACGTGTACATCATCACAAAAAATTCAAATTCAATTCTTGTGCGCTGCTGTTCGTGCCTACATATAAACATACATACATACATGATGGGCGCTATTGTCAATTTTTTTGTGTGGAATAATTTTGTTCTGAATTACCAGTCGATGTGTAATCGATAAAAAAATATAGCATGACCGTATGGTCTCACATACAAAACGGAAAATAACATAACTGACCTAGTCTATACGAAAAATGATAATTTTAGCAGATAAATTATTTGCAGAGCTTCAACATTAAATTAAATTACATATATTTTTTAAAATTTCTTAGAAATACCGTTTGTTGTCTAAGCAATTATTGTTAAGCTTATCTATATAGGTGGCACGGACATATGAATTTTGCAGATGGGCGTTAGAATTTTTTTTGCCAATTTGCCACGCCCCCAGTAGGCGTAGACATATCATAGTTGGCAAGTTCATACAAGTAGTTAAGGGTAACGTAACTGTAAAACTTGGATGCTTACACTCCAAAAATGTGAAAGTTACAGGGTATTTTTCGATATACCACGCGCCCAAAGGGGCGTAAGATTTAGTTTTGGTTAATCGATAGACGAGGCCTCCAGTAACACCAACATCCAATTTTGAAGCGTCTAGCTCTAAAACTGTAGGAGCTATAAGGTTTTGCGATTTGCCACGCCTCCTGAAAGCGTAGGAATGTCCACCATATCTTTTTGATCTTGGGTTGCTTATCCGAGTAAAAAAAATCTTTATAGGATCGGAACAATCAGCATTCTAGCTTTAAAACTGTTGAAGACTTAGGTTTACGCTACTTGCCACGCCCCCAATGGATATAGATATATCCGCCATGTCTTTTTAATCTTGGATGGTTAACGAGTATACATTTTAAATTGCAGCAATTACTGCAATTGCAATTGCAGTTGAATATGCAAACACTATTCAATCGCAATTGTGATACAAACATATGCGTGCACATGCATAGCAAAAACGCTTGCCTGTTGTATGCTTGTACTCGTATTTGAAATATATTTTTCGCTGCTCATCGATGCTTACCGCATGTGTATGATAATTTTTTAACAAATTGATATTGACTACGAAATTCGACAAACGTTCGACAAATGATTTGATTGAATTTTGGACATTTTATAAAAATGGCAACTCATTGTCACATAACTATGTTTACAACTGACATTTAAAGAAATTTTATTAATTTTCGAGCCAATCTTCAAAATATAACAAAAATGAAGGTTGTATAGAATTAATATTTTTCTCTTCATTACTTTTTATACCTTGAGCCCATTGAAAATGGGAAATCACGCTGAGATATTTTAAAATACGCAATGTACATGAATACTCGTTAATACCATACGGTGCACAAGTTTATAAAATTTTTCCGATAACTCATTCCATTTCGATTTTATGAGCATATATCGATAATTTTAATGCGTTTTTAAGGCGTGATTTGTACATCGTTTGAGGTACAGACTTCAAATTTGGAGTGAAGTTGCGTGTAATGAATACGGAGATTATGTAATCTTTAGATTTCAGATTCCACGCCTCATCGCCCCCAAGAGCCCCCTACTTGTAAAAAGCGCAAATTAAATCCTAGACTTGTGCTTTGGAATATACTCCTCACAGGGCTCAGGGTATCTCCTAGTCGAGGAGTCTCGACCAAAGCACTTTTGCATGTTTTTTTTTTGGGAAATCAATAGAAAAGGATAACAGTAATTTATTGTTACAATTTTGAATTTCTACCATTAAAACAAGTAAGTCTGTAGCAT
Source organism: Drosophila meridionalis (assembly GCA_035045145.1). Classification (NCBI taxonomy): domain Eukaryota; kingdom Metazoa; phylum Arthropoda; class Insecta; order Diptera; family Drosophilidae; genus Drosophila; species Drosophila meridionalis. The sequence goes on from JAWNPG010000060.1 coordinate 617,971, forward strand.
CCGACTGCGTATACTCAATTGTCATTTATATATCTTAAAAATACATCCCTCCAGCTTACAAATTAATAATAATCTTATGTATATGAATTTTACATTTGAGCGCTTCAAACTTTGTTTCCGTGTTTTCAAGCCCTCTGTGCAAAATACAGAGTAATTTCCTTTATGCCCCAAAGAGGCGTAAAAGTTTTGTTTTCGATCGATAATACCTTTCGGCTATCAAATTCTCAACTGTCCAATTTTTAAACTTATAACTCTTTAAGTGTAGGAGATAGAGCCACAAGGTTTGCCACACGGCGTTTTGGTAGATCTATCCGCCATATTTTTTTTATCTTGGGTTGTGAATCTAAGTATATACTAAAGTTCATGTCTCTAACTTTAACGCAACTTCACTGTAAATTTGAAGTCTCTACCTCAAACGATGTACAAACCACGCCTTAAAAACGCACTAAAATTATTGATAAATGTTGATAAAATCGAAATGGAATGAGTTATCGAAAAAAAGTTGATAAACATGTGAAGTGTATGGTATTAACGACTATTTATGTCAAATTTAAAGTCTCTACGTTGCGTACTTTAAAATATCTCAGGGCTATATCGACTCGTCTTGTCGCTCTGATCAAGAATATATACTTTATGGGGTGTGTCACGTCTCCTTCTGCCTGTTACATGCAATTCGACAAAACCATTATACCCTGATTTCCCATTTTCAATGGGCTCAGGGTATAAAAAGAAGCGGCTGAAACTGAAAATACAATTCAATCACAATTTTGGTTGAAGAATATGCTGGAATGAATTGCCTTGAATTTATTTGTGCAAATGCGCTTGTACGTTTCAATGGATGTGTGAATGTAAATGTTTTTCGTTGCGCGACGCTGCTTGTGTGATAATTGAGGACACGTTTTCTTGAAGAGATTGGGACTAATTTAACGGAACTTACAGAATACGATTCTATGGAAATTTTTTACATTTTATAAAAATGCCAATTCATTCCTAATGCCAATTCAGTCCTAACCGTTGGTTATATTTGCAGCTGACCTTCACACATTCGGACAGTCCCTAGCAACTGTAAGTTATACAGGCAATAAGTTTCACACATAGGCACATAAGTGCACATACATGTAGCAAGGGCCAGTAATTATGTGCGCATGGTCGTCGCGGAGTCATATTTGTTAAGTGCACTAACGCTTTTATACCCTTCATACATATAGTCATGAAAACACAAACATTTTGCATGAGCATGGCAAACGCTTTTAAGCATTCGGCATACTCTTCACGCAGCAGCAAAATAATGGAATCTCATCAGGCAAATTTCAATTCTTGTGCGCTGCTGTACGGCCGATTTCTCGAAGCAGAATGATTCTGCTTCTTACTATTTTTTTTTGCGGACGTTATAAGACTGAGCCGAGCAAAAACGATGTTGTGATGGACACAATCGTCAATTTTTGTTGTGTAGAATACTTTTATTCTGAATGACGAGTCTATGTGTTGTATGGTTAGTGATTACAATTATTTATTAAATAACTGAAATTTTGAAATTACCACATGAATGCAATTTAATTTGACATATAACATTTTTTACGGTATGGCAACACACACACAGAAGAAAACAATTAAGAGCGCTGCTTTAGGGCGAAACCTAATGCTTGATACTCGTTTCCCATAGGGGCAACTGGTATATTAAATTTAATAATATATCTTAAATTTTGCATTTATGTAGATTCATGTGAATTTTATGCAATTTCAATTTTTGCGAATATAACTAAAATTCAATAGAATCATTTGCTGAAAGTTTCATCAAGTTTCGTTAAGTCAGTCGCAATCTATTAAACAAAGCGTTTGGCCAATTATCACACGCACGTGTTAAGCAGCGAAAGCAAAATACATTTACATTTACACATACATTGAAACGTGCAAGCGCGTTTGCTACGCATGGGCACAAATAAATTCAACGTCATTCATTCTAGCATATTCTTCAACCAAAATTGTTATTGAGTTGTGTTTGCATTTTCAGCCGTTTCTTTAGTTTTGTATTTGTCAAATATCGCCCTTTACACGCTTACATGCAAACAGACCAACGTTTTTGTATGTACACATACACATACTTTCATATGCGCGCATTTCAGCAATTTCTAAGAATCATAATTGCGATTGATTTGTGTTTATATTGTGTTTGCATTAACACAAGCTTCTATAGTTTTGTATGTGTCAAAAGTCGCCCTTGTAGTGAACGAGTTTCGGATTTGCCAACAGGCAATGCAAAACTGATGTGGAGCAGCAGGTAGATACAAAGCCCGTAAGCAAAAGGGTCCGCGTTCGAGACGCGGCGGCGACGGCATGAAAATAGTTTTTTTTTTTCTTTTTTTTTCCCCCTTAATAAATAGGAAGCGGCTTTGCTAGTTGAGATGGTGTGCTTTAACGATACATATGTAGTAGATGTAGGTTCAAATCCAGCGGCAGCGACTTTTTCTTCTCTTTATTTTGTTTATTTAATTATATAATTCTTTTTGATTGAGAAACCAATCTCTTAGTCAGGCACCCCTGACTAGAGCTTTCTTACTTCTACATTAAGTATAACATAATTCAAGACTTTCGCAAGCGTTTCGCACATTGGCAAATAAATGCATATACATATGCACATGTAAGCAAGCGAATGTAAGTGTAAGTAACGTGTACATCATCACAAAAAATTCAAATTCAATTCTTGTGCGCTGCTGTTCGTGCCTACATATAAACATACATACATACATGATGGGCGCTATTGTCAATTTTTTTGTGTGAAATAATTTTGTTCTGAATTACCAGTCGATGTGTAATCGATAAAAAAATATAGCATGACCGTATGGTCACACATACAAAACGGAAAATAACATAACTGACCTAGTCTATACGAAAAATGATAATTTTAGCAGATAAATTATTTGCAGAGCTTCAACATTAAATTAAATTACATATATTTTTTAAAATTTCTTAGAAATACCGTTTGTTGTCTAAGCAATTATTGTTAAGCTTATCTATATAGGTGGCACGGACATATGAATTTTGCAGATGGGCGTTAGAATTTTTTTTGCCAATTTGCCACGCCCCCAGTAGGCGTAGACATATCATAGTTGGCAAGTTCCTACAAGTAGTTAAGGGTAACGTAACTGTAAAACTTGGATGCTTACACTCCAAAAATGTGAAAGTTACAGGGTATTTTTCGATATACCACGCCCCCAAAGGGGCGTAAGATTTAGTTTTGGTTAATCGATAGACGAGGCCTCCAGTAACACCAACATCCAATTTTGAAGCGTCTAGCTCTAAAACTGTAGGAGCTATAAGGTTTTGCGATTTGCCACGCCTCCTGAAAGCGTAGGAATGTCCACCATATCTTTTTGATCTTGGGTTGCATATCCGAGTAAAAAAAATCTTTATAGGATCGGAACAATCAGCATTCTAGCTTTAAAACTGTTGAAGACTTAGGTTTACGCTACTTGCCACGCCCCCAATGGATATAGATATATCCGCCATGTCTTTTTAATCTTGGATGGTTAACGAGTATACATTTTAAATTGCAGCAATTACTGCAATTGCAATTGCAGTTGAATATGCAAACACTATTCAATCGCAATTGTGATACAAACATATGCGTGCACATGCATAGCAAAAACGCTTGCCTGTTGTATGCTTGTACTCGTATTTGAAATATATTTTTCGCTGCTCATCGATGCTTACCGCATGTGTATGATAATTTTTTAACAAATTGATATTGACTACGAAATTCGACAAACGTTCGACAAATGATTTGATTGAATTTTGGACATTTTATAAAAATGGCAACTCATTGTCACATAACTATGTTTACAACTGACATTTAAAGAAATTTTATTAATTTTCGAGCCAATCTTCAAAATATAACAAAAATGAAGGTTGTATAGAATTAATATTTTTCTCTTCATTACTTTTTATACCTTGAGCCCATTGAAAATGGGAAATCACGCTGAGATATTTTAAAATACGCAATGTACATGAATACTCGTTAATACCATACGGTGCACAAGTTTATAAAATTTTTCCGATAACTCATTCCATTTCGATTTTATGAGCATATATCGATAATTTTAATGCGTTTTTAAGGCGTGATTTGTACATCGTTTGAGGTACAGATTTCAAATTTGGACGTTGCGTACTTTATCTCAGGGCTATATCGACTCGTCTTGTCGCTCTGATCAAGAATATATACTTTATGGGGTGTGTCACGTCTCCTTCTGCCTGTTACATGCAATTCGACAAAACCATTATACCCTGATTTCCCATTTTCAATGGGCTCAGGGTATAAAAAGAAGCGGCTGAAACTGAAAATACAATTCAATCACAATTTTGGTTGAAGAATATGCTGGAATGAATTGCCTTGAATTTATTTGTGCAAATGCGCTTGTACGTTTCAATGGATGTGTGAATGTAAATGTTTTTCGTTGCGCGACGCTGCTTGTGTGATAATTGAGGACACGTTTTCTTGAAGAGATTGGGACTAATTTAACGGAACTTACAGAATACGATTCTATGGAAATTTTTTACATTTTATAAAAATGCCAATTCATTCCTAACGCCAATTCAGTCCTAACCGTTAGTTATATTTGCAGCTGACCTTCACACATTCGCACACATAAGTGCACATACATGTAGCAAGGGCCAGTAATTATGTGCGCATGGTCGTCGCGGAGTCATATTTGTTAAGTGCACTAACGCTTTTATACCCTTCATACATATAGTCATGAAAACACAAACATTTTGCATGAGCATGGCAAACGCTTTTAAGCATTCGGCATACTCTTCACGCAGCAGCAAAGAAATGGAATCTCATCAGGCAAATTTCAATTCTTGTGCGCTGTTGTACGGCCGATTTCTCGAAGCAGAATGATTCTGCTTCTTACTATTTTTTTTTTGCGGACGTTATAAGACTGAGCCGAGCAAAAACGATGTTGTGATGGACACAATCGTCAATTTTTGTTGTGTAGAATACTTTTATTCTGAATGACGAGTCTATGTGTTGTATGGTTAGTGATTACAATTATTTATTAAATAACTGAAATTTTGAAAATACCACATGAATGCAATTTAATTTGACATATAACATTTTTTGGCAACACACACACAGAAGAAAACAATTAAGAGCGCTGCTTTAGGGCGAAACCTAATGCTTGATACTCGTTTCCCATAGGGGCAACTGGTATATTAAATTTAATAATATATCTTAAATTTTGCATTTATGTAGATTCATGTGAATTTTATGCAATTTCAATTTTTGCAAATATAACTAAAATTCAATAGAATCATTTGCTGAAAGTTTTATCAAGTTTCGTTAAGTCAGTCGCAATCTATTAAACAAAGCGTTTGGCCAATTATCACACGCACGTGTTAAGCAGCGAAAGCAAAATACATTTACATTTACACATACATTGAAACGTGCAAGCGCGTTTGCTACGCATGGGCACAAATAAATTCAACGTCATTCATTCTAGCATATTCTTCAACCAAAATTGTTATTGAGTTGTGTTTGCATTTTCAGCCGTTTCTTTAGTTTTGTATTTGTCAAATATCGCCCTTTACACGCTTACATGCAAACAGACCAACGTTTTTGTATGTACACATACACATACTTTCATATGCGCGCATTTCAGCAATTTCTAAGAATCATAATTGCGATTGATTTGTGTTTATATTGTGTTTGCATTAACAGCAGCTTCTATAGTTTTGTATGTGTCAAAAGTCGCCCTTGTAGTGAACGAGTTTCGGATTTGCCAACAGGCAATGCAAAACTGATGTGGAGCAGCAGGTAGATACAAAGCCCGTAAGCAAAAGGGTCCGCGTTCGAGACGCGGCGGCGACGGCATGAAAATAGTTTTTTTTTTTCTTTTTTTTCCCCCTTAATAAATAGGAAGCGGCTTTGCTAGTTGAGATGGTGTGCTTTAACGATACATATGTAGTAGATGTAGGTTCAAATCCAGCGGCAGCGACTTTTTCTTCTCTTTATTTTGTTTATTTAATTATATAATTCTTTTTGATTGAGAAACCAATCTCTTAGTCAGGCACCCCTGACTAGAGCTTTCTTACTTCTACATTAAGTATAACATAATTCAAGACTTTCGCAAGCGTTTCGCACATTGGCAAATAAATGCATATACATATACACATGTAAGCAAGCGAATGTAAGTGTAAGTAACGTGTACATCATCACAAAAAATTCAAATTCAATTCTTGTGCGCTGCTGTTCGTGCCTACATATAAACATACATACATACATGATGGGCGCTATTGTCAATTTTTTTGTGTGGAATAATTTTGTTCTGAATTACCAGTCGATGTGTAATCGATAAAAAAAATATAGCATGACCGTATGGTCTCACATACAAAACGGAAAATAACATAACTGACCTAGTCTATACGAAAAATGATAATTTTAGCAGATAAATTATTTGCAGAGCTTCAACATTAAATTAAATTACATATATTTTTTAAAATTTCTTAGAAATACCGTTTGTTGTCTAAGCAATTATTGTTAAGCTTATCTATATAGGTGGCACGGACATATGAATTTTGCAGATGGGCGTTAGAATTTTTTTTGCCAATTTGCCACGCCCCCAGTAGGCGTAGACATATCATAGTTGGCAAGTTCATACAAGTAGTTAAGGGTAACGTAACTGTAAAACTTGGATGCTTACACTCCAAAAATGTGAAAGTTACAGGGTATTTTTCGATATACCACGCCCCCAAAGGGGCGTAAGATTTAGTTTTGGTTAATCGATAGACGAGGCCTCCAGTAACACCAACATCCAATTTTGAAGCGTCTAGCTCTAAAACTGTAGGAGCTATAAGGTTTTGCGATTTGCCACGCCTCCTGAAAGCGTAGGAATGTCCACCATATCTTTTTGATCTTGGGTTGCTTATCCGAGTAAAAAAAATCTTTATAGGATCGGAACAATCAGCATTCTAGCTTTAAAACTGTTGAAGACTTAGGTTTACGCTACTTGCCACGCCCCCAATGGATATAGATATATCCGCTATGTCTTTTTAATCTTGGATGGTTAACGAGTATACATTTTAAATTGCAGCAATTACTGCAATTGCAATTGCAGTTGAATATGCAAACACTATTCAATCGCAATTGTGATACAAACATATGCGTGCACATGCATAGCAAAAACGCTTGCCTGTTGTATGCTTGTACTCGTATTTGAAATATATTTTTCGCTGCTCATCGATGCTTACCGCATGTGTATGATAATTTTTTAACAAATTGATATTGACTACGAAATTCGACAAACGTTCGACAAATGATTTGATTGAATTTTGGACATTTTATAAAAATGGCAACTCATTGTCACATAACTATGTTTACAACTGACATTTAAAGAAATTTTATTAATTTTCGAGCCAATCTTCAAAATATAACAAAAATGAAGGTTGTATAGAATTAATATTTTTCTCTTCATTACTTTTTATACCTTGAGCCCATTGAAAATGGGAAATCACGCTGAGATATTTTAAAATACGCAATGTACATGAATACTCGTTAATACCATACGGTGCACAAGTTTATAAAATTTTTCCGATAACTCATTCCATTTCGATTTTATGAGCATATATCGATAATTTTAATGCGTTTTTAAGGCGTGATTTGTACATCGTTTGAGGTACAGACTTCAAATTTGGAGTGAAGTTGCGTGTAATGAATACGGAGATTATGTAATCTTTAGATTTCAGATTCCACGCCTCATCGCCCCCAAGAGCCCCCTACTTGTAAAAAGCGCAAATTAAATCCTAGACTTGTGCTTTGGAATATACTCCTCACAGGGCTCAGGGTATCTCCTAGTCGAGGGAAATCAATAGAAAAGGATAACAGTAATTTATTGTTACAATTTTGAATTTCTACCATTAAAACAAGTAAGTCTGTAGCATCCGACTGCGTATACTCAATTGTCATTTATATATCTTAAAAATACATCCCTCCAGCTTACAAATTAATAATAATCTTATGTATATGAATTTTACATTTGAGCGCTTCAAACTTTGTTTCCGTGTTTTCAAGCCCTCTGTGCAAAATACAGAGTAATTTCCTTTATGCCCCAAAGAGGCGTAAAAGTTTTGTTTTCGATCGATAATACCTTTCGGCTATCAAATTCTCAACTGTCCAATTTTTAAACTTATAACTCTTTAAGTGTAGGAGATAGAGCCACAAGGTTTGCCACACGGCGTTTTGGTAGATCTATCCGCCATATTTTTTTTATCTTGGGTTGTGAATCTAAGTATATACTAAAGTTCATGTCTCTAACTTTAACGCAACTTCACTGTAAATTTGAAGTCTCTACCTCAAACGATGTACAAACCACGCCTTAAAAACGCACTAAAATTATTGATAAATGTTGATAAAATCGAAATGGAATGAGTTATCGAAAAAAAGTTGATAAACATGTGAAGTGTATGGTATTAACGACTATTTATGTCAAATTTAAAGTCTCTACGTTGCGTACTTTAAAATATCTCAGGGCTATATCGACTCGTCTTGTCGCTCTGATCAAGAATATATACTTTATGGGGTGTGTCACGTCTCCTTCTGCCTGTTACATGCAATTCGACAAAACCATTATACCCTGATTTCCCATTTTCAATGGGCTCAGGGTATAAAAAGAAGCGGCTGAAACTGAAAATACAATTCAATCACAATTTTGGTTGAAGAATATGCTGGAATGAATTGCCTTGAATTTATTTGTGCAAATGCGCTTGTACGTTTCAATGGATGTGTGAATGTAAATGTTTTTCGTTGCGCGACGCTGCTTGTGTGATAATTGAGGACACGTTTTCTTGAAGAGATTGGGACTAATTTAACGGAACTTACAGAATACGATTCTATGGAAATTTTTTACATTTTATAAAAATGCCAATTCATTCCTAATGCCAATTCAGTCCTAACCGTTGCTTATATTTGCAGCTGACCTTCACACATTCGGACAGTCCCTAGCAACTGTAAGTTATACAGGCAATAAGTTTCACACATAGGCACATAAGTGCACATACATGTAGCAAGGGCCAGTAATTATGTGCGCATGGTCGTCGCGGAGTCATATTTGTTAAGTGCACTAACGCTTTTATACCCTTCATACATATAGTCATGAAAACACAAACATTTTGCATGAGCATGGCAAACGCTTTCAAGCATTCGGCATACTCTTCACGCAGCAGCAAAGAAATGGAATCTCATCAGGCAAATTTCAATTCTTGTGCGCTGCTGTACGGCCGATTTCTCGAAGCAGAATGATTCTGCTTCTTACTATATTTTTTTTTGCGGACGTTATAAGACTGAGCCGAGCAAAAACGATGTTGTGATGGACACAATCGTCAATTTTTGTTGTGTAGAATACTTTTATTCTGAATGACGAGTCTATGTGTTGTATGGTTAGTGATTACAATTATTTATTAAATAACTGAAATTTTGAAAATACCACATGAATGCAATTTAATTTGACATATAACATTTTTTGGCAACACACACACAGAAGAAAACAATTAAGAGCGCTGCTTTAGGGCGAAACCTAATGCTTGATACTCGTTTCCCATAGGGGCAACTGGTATATTAAATTTAATAATATATCTTAAATTTTGCATTTATGTAGATTCATGTGAATTTTATGCAATTTCAATTTTTGCAAATATAACTAAAATTCAATAGAATCATTTGCTGAAAGTTTCATCAAGTTTCGTTAAGTCAGTCGCAATCTATTAAACAAAGCGTTTGGCCAATTATCACACGCACGTGTTAAGCAGCGAAAGCAAAATACATTTACATTTACACATACATTGAAACGTGCAAGCGCGTTTGCTACGCATGGGCACAAATAAATTCAACGTCATTCATTCTAGCATATTCTTCAACCAAAATTGTTATTGAGTTGTGTTTGCATTTTCAGCCGTTTCTTTAGTTTTGTATTTGTCAAATATCGCCCTTTACACGCTTACATGCAAACAGACCAACGTTTTTGTATGTACACATACACATACTTTCATATGCGCGCATTTCAGCAATTTCTAAGAATCATAATTGCGATTGATTTGTGTTTATATTGTGTTTGCATTAACAGCAGCTTCTATAGTTTTGTATGTGTCAAAAGTCGCCCTTGTAGTGAACGAGTTTCGGATTTGCCAACAGGCAATGCAAAACTGATGTGGAGCAGCAGGTAGATACAAAGCCCGTAAGCAAAAGGGTCCGCGTTCGAGACGCGGCGGCGACGGCATGAAAATAGTTTTTTTTTTTCTTTTTTTTCCCCCTTAATAAATAGGAAGCGGCTTTGCTAGTTGAGATGGTGTGCTTTAACGATACATATGTAGTAGATGTAGGTTCAAATCCAGCGGCAGCGACTTTTTCTTCTCTTTATTTTGTTTATTTAATTATATAATTCTTTTTGATTGAGAAACCAATCTCTTAGTCAGGCACCCCTGACTAGAGCTTTCTTACTTCTACATTAAGTATAACATAATTCAAGACTTTCGCAAGCGTTTCGCACATTGGCAAATAAATGCATATACATATACACATGTAAGCAAGCGAATGTAAGTGTAAGTAACGTGTACATCATCACAAAAAATTCAAATTCAATTCTTGTGCGCTGCTGTTCGTGCCTACATATAAACATACATACATACATGATGGGCGCTATTGTCAATTTTTTTGTGTGGAATAATTTTGTTCTGAATTACCAGTCGATGTGTAATCGATAAAAAAAATATAGCATGACCGTATGGTCTCACATACAAAACGGAAAATAACATAACTGACCTAGTCTATACGAAAAATGATAATTTTAGCAGATAAATTATTTGCAGAGCTTCAACATTAAATTAAATTACATATATTTTTTAAAATTTCTTAGAAATACCGTTTGTTGTCTAAGCAATTATTGTTAAGCTTATCTATATAGGTGGCACGGACATATGAATTTTGCAGATGGGCGTTAGAATTTTTTTGCCAATTTGCCACGCCCCCAGTAGGCGTAGACATATCATAGTTGGCAAGTTCATACAAGTAGTTAAGGGTAACGTAACTGTAAAACTTGGATGCTTACACTCCAAAAATGTGAAAGTTACAGGGTATTTTTCGATATACCACGCCCCCAAAGGGGCGTAAGATTTAGTTTTGGTTAATCGATAGACGAGGCCTCCAGTAACACCAACATCCAATTTTGAAGCGTCTAGCTCTAAAACTGTAGGAGCTATAAGGTTTTGCGATTTGCCACGCCTCCTGAAAGCGTAGGAATGTCCACCATATCTTTTTGATCTTGGGTTGCTTATCCGAGTAAAAAAAATCTTTATAGGATCGGAACAATCAGCATTCTAGCTTTAAAACTGTTGAAGACTTAGGTTTACGCTACTTGCCACGCCCCCAATGGATATAGATATATCCGCTATGTCTTTTTAATCTTGGATGGTTAACGAGTATACATTTTAAATTGCAGCAATTACTGCAATTGCAATTGCAGTTGAATATGCAAACACTATTCAATCGCAATTGTGATACAAACATATGCGTGCACATGCATAGCAAAAACGCTTGCCTGTTGTATGCTTGTACTCGTATTTGAAATATATTTTTCGCTGCTCATCGATGCTTACCGCATGTGTATGATAATTTTTTAACAAATTGATATTGACTACGAAATTCGACAAACGTTCGACAAATGATTTGATTGAATTTTGGACATTTTATAAAAATGGCAACTCATTGTCACATAACTATGTTTACAACTGACATTTAAAGAAATTTTATTAATTTTCGAGCCAATCTTCAAAATATAACAAAAATGAAGGTTGTATAGAATTAATATTTTTCTCTTCATTACTTTTTATACCTTGAGCCCATTGAAAATGGGAAATCACGCTGAGATATTTTAAAATACGCAATGTACATGAATACTCGTTAATACCATACGGTGCACAAGTTTATAAAATTTTTCCGATAACTCATTCCATTTCGATTTTATGAGCATATATCGATAATTTTAATGCGTTTTTAAGGCGTGATTTGTACATCGTTTGAGGTACAGACTTCAAATTTGGAGTGAAGTTGCGTGTAATGAATACGGAGATTATGTAATCTTTAGATTTCAGATTCCACGCCTCATCGCCCCCAAGAGCCCCCTACTTGTAAAAAGCGCAAATTAAATCCTAGACTTGTGCTTTGGAATATACTCCTCACAGGGCTCAGGGTATCTCCTAGTCGAGGGAAATCAATAGAAAAGGATAACAGTAATTTATTGTTACAATTTTGAATTTCTACCATTAAAACAAGTAAGTCTGTAGCATCCGACTGCGTATACTCAATTGTCATTTATATATCTTAAAAATACATCCCTCCAGCTTACAAATTAATAATAATCTTATGTATATGAATTTTACATTTGAGCGCTTCAAACTTTGTTTCCGTGTTTTCAAGCCCTCTGTGCAAAATACAGAGTAATTTCCTTTATGCCCCAAAGAGGCGTAAAAGTTTTGTTTTCGATCGATAATACCTTTCGGCTATCAAATTCTCAACTGTCCAATTTTTAAACTTATAACTCTTTAAGTGTAGGAGATAGAGCCACAAGGTTTGCCACACGGCGTTTTGGTAGATCTATCCGCCATATTTTTTTTATCTTGGGTTGTGAATCTAAGTATATACTAAAGTTCATGTCTCTAACTTTAACGCAACTTCACTGTAAATTTGAAGTCTCTACCTCAAACGATGTACAAACCACGCCTTAAAAACGCACTAAAATTATTGATAAATGTTGATAAAATCGAAATGGAATGAGTTATCGAAAAAAAGTTGATAAACATGTGAAGTGTATGGTATTAACGACTATTTATGTCAAATTTAAAGTCTCTACGTTGCGTACTTTAAAATATCTCAGGGCTATATCGACTCGTCTTGTCGCTCTGATCAAGAATATATACTTTATGGGGTGTGTCACGTCTCCTTCTGCCTGTTACATGCAATTCGACAAAACCATTATACCCTGATTTCCCATTTTCAATGGGCTCAGGGTATAAAAAGAAGCGGCTGAAACTGAAAATACAATTCAATCACAATTTTGGTTGAAGAATATGCTGGAATGAATTGCCTTGAATTTATTTGTGCAAATGCGCTTGTACGTTTCAATGGATGTGTGAATGTAAATGTTTTTCGTTGCGCGACGCTGCTTGTGTGATAATTGAGGACACGTTTTCTTGAAGAGATTGGGACTAATTTAACGGAACTTACAGAATACGATTCTATGGAAATTTTTTACATTTTATAAAAATGCCAATTCATTCCTAATGCCAATTCAGTCCTAACCGTTGCTTATATTTGCAGCTGACCTTCACACATTCGGACAGTCCCTAGCAACTGTAAGTTATACAGGCAATAAGTTTCACACATAGGCACATAAGTGCACATACATGTAGCAAGGGCCAGTAATTATGTGCGCATGGTCGTCGCGGAGTCATATTTGTTAAGTGCACTAACGCTTTTATACCCTTCATACATATAGTCATGAAAACACAAACATTTTGCATGAGCATGGCAAACGCTTTCAAGCATTCGGCATACTCTTCACGCAGCAGCAAAGAAATGGAATCTCATCAGGCAAATTTCAATTCTTGTGCGCTGCTGTACGGCCGATTTCTCGAAGCAGAATGATTCTGCTTCTTACTATATTTTTTTTTGCGGACGTTATAAGACTGAGCCGAGCAAAAACGATGTTGTGATGGACACAATCGTCAATTTTTGTTGTGTAGAATACTTTTATTCTGAATGACGAGTCTATGTGTTGTATGGTTAGTGATTACAATTATTTATTAAATAACTGAAATTTTGAAAATACCACATGAATGCAATTTAATTTGACATATAACATTTTTTGGCAACACACACACAGAAGAAAACAATTAAGAGCGCTGCTTTAGGGCGAAACCTAATGCTTGATACTCGTTTCCCATAGGGGCAACTGGTATATTAAATTTAATAATATATCTTAAATTTTGCATTTATGTAGATTCATGTGAATTTTATGCAATTTCAATTTTTGCAAATATAACTAAAATTCAATAGAATCATTTGCTGAAAGTTTCATCAAGTTTCGTTAAGTCAGTCGCAATCTATTAAACAAAGCGTTTGGCCAATTATCACACGCACGTGTTAAGCAGCGAAAGCAAAATACATTTACATTTACACATACATTGAAACGTGCAAGCGCGTTTGCTACGCATGGGCACAAATAAATTCAACGTCATTCATTCTAGCATATTCTTCAACCAAAATTGTTATTGAGTTGTGTTTGCATTTTCAGCCGTTTCTTTAGTTTTGTATTTGTCAAATATCGCCCTTTACACGCTTACATGCAAACAGACCAACGTTTTTGTATGTACACATACACATACTTTCATATGCGCGCATTTCAGCAATTTCTAAGAATCATAATTGCGATTGATTTGTGTTTATATTGTGTTTGCATTAACAGCAGCTTCTATAGTTTTGTATGTGTCAAAAGTCGCCCTTGTAGTGAACGAGTTTCGGATTTGCCAACAGGCAATGCAAAACTGATGTGGAGCAGCAGGTAGATACAAAGCCCGTAAGCAAAAGGGTCCGCGTTCGAGACGCGGCGGCGACGGCATGAAAATAGTTTTTTTTTTCTTTTTTTTCCCCCTTAATAAATAGGAAGCGGCTTTGCTAGTTGAGATGGTGTGCTTTAACGATACATATGTAGTAGATGTAGGTTCAAATCCAGCGGCAGCGACTTTTTCTTCTCTTTATTTTGTTTATTTAATTATATAATTCTTTTTGATTGAGAAACCAATCTCTTAGTCAGGCACCCCTGACTAGAGCTTTCTTACTTCTACATTAAGTATAACATAATTCAAGACTTTCGCAAGCGTTTCGCACATTGGCAAATAAATGCATATACATATACACATGTAAGCAAGCGAATGTAAGTGTAAGTAACGTGTACATCATCACAAAAAATTCAAATTCAATTCTTGTGCGCTGCTGTTCGTGCCTACATATAAACATACATACATACATGATGGGCGCTATTGTCAATTTTTTTGTGTGGAATAATTTTGTTCTGAATTACCAGTCGATGTGTAATCGATAAAAAAAATATAGCATGACCGTATGGTCTCACATACAAAACGGAAAATAACATAACTGACCTAGTCTATACGAAAAATGATAATTTTAGCAGATAAATTATTTGCAGAGCTTCAACATTAAATTAAATTACATATATTTTTTAAAATTTCTTAGAAATACCGTTTGTTGTCTAAGCAATTATTGTTAAGCTTATCTATATAGGTGGCACGGACATATGAATTTTGCAGATGGGCGTTAGAATTTTTTTGCCAATTTGCCACGCCCCCAGTAGGCGTAGACATATCATAGTTGGCAAGTTCATACAAGTAGTTAAGGGTAACGTAACTGTAAAACTTGGATGCTTACACTCCAAAAATGTGAAAGTTACAGGGTATTTTTCGATATACCACGCCCCCAAAGGGGCGTAAGATTTAGTTTTGGTTAATCGATAGACGAGGCCTCCAGTAACACCAACATCCAATTTTGAAGCGTCTAGCTCTAAAACTGTAGGAGCTATAAGGTTTTGCGATTTGCCACGCCTCCTGAAAGCGTAGGAATGTCCACCATATCTTTTTGATCTTGGGTTGCTTATCCGAGTAAAAAAAATCTTTATAGGATCGGAACAATCAGCATTCTAGCTTTAAAACTGTTGAAGACTTAGGTTTACGCTACTTGCCACGCCCCCAATGGATATAGATATATCCGCTATGTCTTTTTAATCTTGGATGGTTAACGAGTATACATTTTAAATTGCAGCAATTACTGCAATTGCAATTGCAGTTGAATATGCAAACACTATTCAATCGCAATTGTGATACAAACATATGCGTGCACATGCATAGCAAAAACGCTTGCCTGTTGTATGCTTGTACTCGTATTTGAAATATATTTTTCGCTGCTCATCGATGCTTACCGCATGTGTATGATAATTTTTTAACAAATTGATATTGACTACGAAATTCGACAAACGTTCGACAAATGATTTGATTGAATTTTGGACATTTTATAAAAATGGCAACTCATTGTCACATAACTATGTTTACAACTGACATTTAAAGAAATTTTATTAATTTTCGAGCCAATCTTCAAAATATAACAAAAATGAAGGTTGTATAGAATTAATATTTTTCTCTTCATTACTTTTTATACCTTGAGCCCATTGAAAATGGGAAATCACGCTGAGATATTTTAAAATACGCAATGTACATAAATACTCGTTAATACCATACGGTGCACAAGTTTATAAAATTTTTCCGATAACTCATTCCATTTCGATTTTATGAGCATATATCGATAATTTTAATGCGTTTTTAAGGCGTGATTTGTACATCGTTTGAGGTACAGACTTCAAATTTGGAGTGAAGTTGCGTGTAATGAATACGGAGATTATGTAATCTTTAGATTTCAGATTCCACGCCTCATCGCCCCCAAGAGCCCCCTACTTGTAAAAAGCGCAAATTAAATCCTAGACTTGTGCTTTGGAATATACTCCTCACAGGGCTCAGGGTATCTCCTAGTCGAGGGAAATCAATAGAAAAGGATAACAGTAATTTATTGTTACAATTTTGAATTTCTACCATTAAAACAAGTAAGTCTGTAGCATCCGACTGCGTATACTCAATTGTCATTTATATATCTTAAAAATACATCCCTCCAGCTTACAAATTAATAATAATCTTATGTATATGAATTTTACATTTGAGCGCTTCAAACTTTGTTTCCGTGTTTTCAAGCCCTCTGTGCAAAATACAGAGTAATTTCCTTTATGCCCCAAAGAGGCGTAAAAGTTTTGTTTTCGATCGATAATCCCTTTCGGCTATCAAATTCTCAACTGTCCAATTTTTAAACTTATAACTCTTTAAGTGTAGGAGATAGAGCCACAAGGTTTGCCACACGGCGTTTTGGTAGATCTATCCGCCATATTTTTTTTATCTTGGGTTGTGAATCTAAGTATATACTAAAGTTCATGTCTCTAACTTTAACGCAACTTCACTGTAAATTTGAAGTCTCTACCTCAAACGATGTACAAACCACGCCTTAAAAACGCACTAAAATTATTGATAAATGTTGATAAAATCGAAATGGAATGAGTTATCGAAAAAAAGTTGATAAACATGTGAAGTGTATGGTATTAACGACTATTTATGTCAAATTTAAAGTCTCTACGTTGCGTACTTTAAAATATCTCAGGGCTATATCGACTCGTCTTGTCGCTCTGATCAAGAATATATACTTTATGGGGTGTGTCACGTCTCCTTCTGCCTGTTACATGCAATTCGACAAAACCATTATACCCTGATTTCCCATTTTCAATGGGCTCAGGGTATAAAAAGAAGCGGCTGAAACTGAAAATACAATTCAATCACAATTTTGGTTGAAGAATATGCTGGAATGAATTGCCTTGAATTTATTTGTGCAAATGCGCTTGTACGTTTCAATGGATGTGTGAATGTAAATGTTTTTCGTTGCGCGACGCTGCTTGTGTGATAATTGAGGACACGTTTTCTTGAAGAGATTGGGACTAATTTAACGGAACTTACAGAATACGATTCTATGGAAATTTTTTACATTTTATAAAAATGCCAATTCATTCCTAATGCCAATTCAGTCCTAACCGTTGGTTATATTTGCAGCTGACCTTCACACATTCGGACAGTCCCTAGCAACTGTAAGTTATACAGGCAATAAGTTTCACACATAGGCACATAAGTGCACATACATGTAGCAAGGGCCAGTAATTATGTGCGCATGGTCGTCGCGGAGTCATATTTGTTAAGTGCACTAACGCTTTTATACCCTTCATACATATAGTCATGAAAACACAAACATTTTGCATGAGCATGGCAAACGCTTTTAAGCATTCGGCATACTCTTCACGCAGCAGCAAAGAAATGGAATCTCATCAGGCAAATTTCAATTCTTGTGCGCTGCTGTACGGCCAATTTCTCGAAGCAGAATGATTCTGCTTCTTACTATTTTTTTTTTGCGGACGTTATAAGACTGAGCCGAGCAAAAACGATGTTGTGATGGACACAATCGTCAATTTTTGTTGTGTAGAATACTTTTATTCTGAATGACGAGTCTATGTGTTGTATGGTTAGTGATTACAATTATTTATTAAATAACTGAAATTTTGAAAATACCACATGAATGCAATTTAATTTGACATATAACATTTTTTACGGTATGGCAACACACACACAGAAGAAAACAATTAAGAGCGCTGCTTTAGGGCGAAACCTAATGCTTGATACTCGTTTCCCATAGGGGCAACTGGTATATTAAATTTAATAATATATCTTAAATTTTGCATTTATGTAGATTCATGTGAATTTTATGCAATTTCAATTTTTGCAAATATAACTAAAATTCAATAGAATCATTTGCTGAAAGTTTCATCAAGTTTCGTTAAGTCAGTCGCAATCTATTAAACAAAGCGTTTGGCCAATTATCACACGCACGATTGATTTGTGTTTATATTGTGTTTGCATTAACACAAGCTTCTATAGTTTTGTATGTGTCAAAAGTCGCCCTTGTAGTGAACGAGTTTCGGATTTGCCAACAGGCAATGCAAAACTGATGTGGAGCAGCAGGTAGATACAAAGCCCGTAAGCAAAAGGGTCCGAGTACGAGACGCGGCGGCGACGGTATGAAAATAGTTTTTTTTTTTAGTAGATGTAGGTTCAAATCCAGCGGCAGCGACTTTTTCTTCTCTTTATTTTGTTTATTTAATTATATAATTCTTTTTGATTGAGAAACCAATCTCTTAGTCAGGCACCCCTGACTAGAGCTTTCTTACTTCTACATTAAGTATAACATAATTCAAGACTTTCGCAAGCGTTTCGCACATTGGCAAATAAATGCATATACATATGCACATGTAAGCAAGCGAATGTAAGTGTAAGTAACGTGTACATCATCACAAAAAATTCAAATTCAATTCTTGTGCGCTGCTGTTCGTGCCTACATATAAACATACATACATACATGATGGGCGCTATTGTCAATTTTTTTGTGTGAAATAATTTTGTTCTGAATTACCAGTCGATGTGTAATCGATAAAAAAATATAGCATGACCGTATGGTCACACATACAAAACGGAAAATAACATAACTGACCTAGTCTATACGAAAAATGATAATTTTAGCAGATAAATTATTTGCAGAGCTTCAACATTAAATTAAATTACATATATTTTTTAAAATTTCTTAGAAATACCGTTTGTTGTCTAAGCAATTATTGTTAAGCTTATCTATATAGGTGGCACGGACATATGAATTTTGCAGATGGGCGTTAGAATTTTTTTTGCCAATTTGCCACGCCCCCAGTAGGCGTAGACATATCATAGTTGGCAAGTTCCTACAAGTAGTTAAGGGTAACGTAACTGTAAAACTTGGATGCTTACACTCCAAAAATGTGAAAGTTACAGGGTATTTTTCGATATACCACGCCCCCAAAGGGGCGTAAGATTTAGTTTTGGTTAATCGATAGACGAGGCCTCCAGTAACACCAACATCCAATTTTGAAGCGTCTAGCTCTAAAACTGTAGGAGCTATAAGGTTTTGCGATTTGCCACGCCTCCTGAAAGCGTAGGAATGTCCACCATATCTTTTTGATCTTGGGTTGCTTATCCGAGTAAAAAAAATCTTTATAGGATCGGAACAATCAGCATTCTAGCTTTAAAACTGTTGAAGACTTAGGTTTACGCTACTTGCCACGCCCCCAATGGATATAGATATATCCGCCATGTCTTTTTAATCTTGGATGGTTAACGAGTATACATTTTAAATTGCAGCAATTACTGCAATTGCAATTGCAGTTGAATATGCAAACACTATTCAATCGCAATTGTGATACAAACATATGCGTGCACATGCATAGCAAAAACGCTTGCCTGTTGTATGCTTGTACTCGTATTTGAAATATATTTTTCGCTGCTCATCGATGCTTACCGCATGTGTATGATAATTTTTTAACAAATTGATATTGACTACGAAATTCGACAAACGTTCGACAAATGATTTGATTGAATTTTGGACATTTTATAAAAATGGCAACTCATTGTCACATAACTATGTTTACAACTGACATTTAAAGAAATTTTATTAATTTTCGAGCCAATCTTCAAAATATAACAAAAATGAAGGTTGTATAGAATTAATATTTTTCTCTTCATTACTTTTTATACCTTGAGCCCATTGAAAATGGGAAATCACGCTGAGATATTTTAAAATACGCAATGTACATGAATACTCGTTAATACCATACGGTGCACAAGTTTATAAAATTTTTCCGATAACTCATTCCATTTCGATTTTATGAGCATATATCGATAATTTTAATGCGTTTTTAAGGCGTGATTTGTACATCGTTTGAGGTACAGATTTCAAATTTGGACGTTGCGTACTTTAAAATATCTCAGGGCTATATCGACTCGTCTTGTCGCGCTGATCAAGAATATATACTTTATGGGGTGTGTCACGTCTCCTTCTGCCTGTTACATGCAATTCGACAAAACCATTATACCCTGATTTCCCATTTTCAATGGGCTCAGGGTATAAAAAGAAGCGGCTGAAACTGAAAATACAATTCAATCACAATTTTGGTTGAAGAATATGCTGGAATGAATTGCCTTGAATTTATTTGTGCAAATGCGCTTGTACGTTTCAATGGATGTGTGAATGTAAATGTTTTTCGTTGCGCGACGCTGCTTGTGTGATAATTGAGGACACGTTTTCTTGAAGAGATTGGGACTAATTTAACGGAACTTACAGAATACGATTCTATGGAAATTTTTTACATTTTATAAAAATGCCAATTCATTCCTAATGCCAATTCAGTCCTAACCGTTGGTTATATTTGCAGCTGACCTTCACACATTCGCACACATAAGTGCACATACATGTAGCAAGGGCCAGTAATTATGTGCGCATGGTCGTCGCGGAGTCATATTTGTTAAGTGCACTAACGCTTTTATACCCTTCATACATATAGTCATGAAAACACAAACATTTTGCATGAGCATGGCAAACGCTTTCAAGCATTCGGCATACTCTTCACGCAGCAGCAAAGAAATGGAATCTCATCAGGCAAATTTCAATTCTTGTGCGCTGCTGTACGGCCGATTTCTCGAAGCAGAATGATTCTGCTTCTTACTATATTTTTTTTTGCGGACGTTATAAGACTGAGCCGAGCAAAAACGATGTTGTGATGGACACAATCGTCAATTTTTGTTGTGTAGAATACTTTTATTCTGAATGACGAGTCTATGTGTTGTATGGTTAGTGATTACAATTATTTATTAAACAACTGAAATTTTGAAAATACCACAAGAATGCAATTTAATTTGACATATAACATTTTTTACGGTATGGCAACACACACACAGAAGAAAACAATTAAGAGCGCTGCTTTAGGGCGAAACCTAATGCTTGATACTCGTTTCCCATAGGGGCAACTGGTATATTAAATTTAATAATATATCTAAAATTTTGCATTTATGTAGATTCATGTGAATTTTATGCAATTTCAATTTTTGCGAATATAACTAAAATTCAATAGAATCATTTGCTGAAAGTTTCATCAAGTTTCGTTAAGTCAGTCGCAAACTATTAAACAAAGCGTTTGGCCAATTATCACACGCACGTGTTAAGCAGCGAAAGCAAAATACATTTACATTTACACATACATTGAAACGTGCAAGCGCGTTTGCTACGCATGGGCACAAATAAATTCAACGTCATTCATTCTAGCATATTCTTCAACCAAAATTGTTATTGAGTTGTGTTTGCATTTTCAGCCGTTTCTTTAGTTTTGTATTTGTCAAATATCGCCCTTTACACGCTTACATGCAAACAGACCAACGTTTTTGTATGTACACATACACATACTTTCATATGCGCGCATTTCAGCAATTTCTAAGAATCATAATTGCGATTGATTTGTGTTTATATTGTGTTTGCATTAACAGCAGCTTCTATAGTTTTGTATGTGTCAAAAGTCGCCCTTGTAGTGAACGAGTTTCGGATTTGCCAACAGGCAATGCAAAACTGATGTGGAGCAGCAGGTAGATACAAAGCCCGTAAGCAAAAGGGTCCGCGTTCGAGACGCGGCGGCGACGGCATGAAAATAGTTTTTTTTTTTCTTTTTTTTCCCCCTAAATAAATAGGAAGCGGCTTTGCTAGTTGAGATGGTGTGCTTTAACCATACATATGTAGTAGATGTAGGTTCAAATCCAGCGGCAGCGACTTTTTCTTCTCTTTATTTTGTTTATTTAATTATATAATTCTTTTTGATTGAGAAACCAATCTCTTAGTCAGGCACCCCTGACTAGAGCTTTCTTACTTCTACATTAAGTATAACATAATTCAAGACTTTCGCAAGCGTTTCGCACATTGGCAAATAAATGCATATACATATACACATGTAAGCAAGCGAATGTAAGTGTAAGTAACGTGTACATAACAAAAAATTCAAATTCAATTCTTGTGCGCTGCTGTTCGTGCCTACATATAAACATACATACATACATGATGGGCGCTATTGTCAATTTTTTTGTGTGGAATAATTTTGTTCTGAATTACCAGTCGATGTGTAATCGATAAAAAAATATAGCATGACCGTATGGTCTCACATACAAAACGGAAAATAACATAACTGACCTAGTCTATACGAAAAATGATAATTTTAGCAGATAAATTATTTGCAGAGCTTCAACATTAAATTAAATTACATATATTTTTTAAAATTTCTTAGAAATACCGTTTGTTGTCTAAGCAATTATTGTTAAGCTTATCTATATAGGTGGCACGGACATATGAATTTTGCAGATGGGCGTTAGAATTTTTTTTTGCCAATTTGCCACGCCCCCAGTAGGCGTAGACATATCATAGTTGGCAAGTTC
The DNA here is from genome assembly GCA_035045145.1 of Drosophila meridionalis. Lineage (NCBI taxonomy): Eukaryota > Metazoa > Arthropoda > Insecta > Diptera > Drosophilidae > Drosophila > Drosophila meridionalis. Next base: position 640,996 of record JAWNPG010000060.1, read on the forward strand.
CTACAAGTAGTTAAGGGTAACGTAAATGTAAAACTTGGATGCTTACACTCCAAAAATGTGAAAGTTACAGGGTATTTTTCGATATACCACGCCCCCAAAGGGGCGTAAGATTTAGTTTTGGTTAATCGATAGACGAGGCCTCCAGTAACACCAACATCCAATTTTGAAGCGTCTAGCTCTAAAACTGTAGGAGCTATAAGGTTTTGCGATTTGCCACGCCTCCTGAAAGCGTAGGAATGTCCACCATATCTTTTTGATCTTGGGTTGCTTATCCGAGTAAAAAAAATCTTTATAGGATCGGAACAATCAGCATTCTAGCTTTAAAACTGTTGAAGACTTAGGTTTACGCTACTTGCCACGCCCCCAATGGATATAGATATATCCGCCATGTCTTTTTAATCTTGGATGGTTAACGAGTATACATTTTAAATTGCAGCAATTACTGCAATTGCAATTGCAGTTGAATATGCAAACACTATTCAATCGCAATTGTGATACAAACATATGCGTGCACATGCATAGCAAAAACGCTTGCCTGTTGTATGCTTGTACTCGTATTTGAAATATATTTTTCGCTGCTCATCGATGCTTACCGCATGTGTATGATAATTTTTTAACAAATTGATATTGACTACGAAATTCGACAAACGTTCGACAAATGATTTGATTGAATTTTGGACATTTTATAAAAATGGCAACTCATTGTCACATAACTATGTTTACAACTGACATTTAAAGAAATTTTATTAAAATATAACAAAAATGAAGGTTGTATAGAATTAATATTTTTCTCTTCATTACTTTTTATACCTTGAGCCCATTGCAAATGGGAAATCACGCTGAGATATTTTAAAATACGCAATGTACATGAATACTCGTTAATACCATACGGTGCACAAGTTTATAAAATTTTTCCGATAACTCATTCCATTTCGATTTTATGAGCATATATCGATAATTTTAATGCGTTTTTAAGGCGTGATTTGTACATCGTTTGAGGTACAGACTTCAAATTTGGAGTGAAGTTGCGTGTAATGAATACGGAGATTATGTAATCTTTAGATTTCGGATTCCACGCCTCATCGCCCCCAAGAGCCCCCTACTTGTAAAAAGCGCAAATTAAATCCTAGACTTGTGCTTTGGAATATACTCCTCACAGGGCTCAGGGTATCTCCTAGTCGAGGAGTCTCGACTAAAGCACTTTTGCATGTTTTTTTTTTTGGGAAATCAATAGAAAAGGATAACAGTAATTTATTGTTACAATTTTGAATTTCTACCATTAAAACAAGTAAGTCTGTAGCATCCGACTGCGTATACTCAATTGTCATTTATATATCTTAAAAATACATCCCTCCAGCTTACAAATTAATAATAATCTTATGTATATGAATTTTACATTTGAGCGCTTCAAACTTTGTTTCCGTGTTTTCAAGCCCTCTGTGCAAAATACAGAGTAATTTCCTTTATGCCCCAAAGAGGCGTAAAAGTTTTGTTTTCGATCGATAATCCCTTTCGGCTATCAAATTCTCAACTGTCCAATTTTTAAACTTATAACTCTTTAAGTGTAGGAGATAGAGCCACAAGGTTTGCCACACGGCGTTTTGGTAGATCTATCCGCCATATTTTTTTATCTTGGGTTGTGAATCTAAGTATATACTAAAGTTCATGTCTCTAACTTTAACGCAACTTCACTGTAAATTTGAAGTCTCTACCTCAAACGATGTACAAACCACGCCTTAAAAACGCACTAAAATTATTGATAAATGTTGATAAAATCGAAATGGAATGAGTTATCGAAAAAATGTTGATAAACATGTGAAGTGTATGGTATTAACGACTATTTATGTCAAATTTAAAGTCTCTACGTTGCGTACTTTAAAATATCTCAGGGCTATATCGACTCGTCTTGTCGCTCTGATCAAGAATATATACTTTATGGGGTGTGTCACGTCTCCTTCTGCCTGTTACATGCAATTCGACAAAACCATTATACCCTGATTTCCCATTTTCAATGGGCTCAGGGTATAAAAAGAAGCGGCTGAAACTGAAAATACAATTCAATCACAATTTTGGTTGATGAATATGCTGGAATGAATTGCCTTGAATTTATTTGTGCAAATGCGCTTGTACGTTTCAATAGGATGTGTGAATGTAAATGTTTTTCGTTGCGCGACGCTGCTTGTGTGATAATTGAGGACACGTTTTCTTGAAGAGATTGGGACTAATTTAACGGAACTTACAGAATACGATTCTATGGAAATTTTTTACATTTTATAAAAATACCAATTCATTCCTAATGCCAATTCAGTCCTAACCGTTGGTTATATTTGCAGCTGACCTTCACACATTCGGACAGTCCCTAGCAACTGTAAGTTATACAGGCAATAAGTTTCACACATAGGCACATAAGTGCACATACATGTAGCAAGGGCCAGTAATTATGTGCGCATGGTCGTCGCGGAGTCATATTTGTTAAGTGCACTAACGCTTTTATACCCTTCATACATATAGTCATGAAAACACAAACATTTTGCATGAGCATGGCAAACGCTTTCAAGCATTCGGCATACTCTTCACGCAGCAGCAAAGAAATGGAATCTCATCAGGCAAATTTCAATTCTTGTGCGCTGCTGTACGGCCGATTTCTCGAAGCAGAATGATTCTGCTTCTTACTATATTTTTTTTTGCGGACGTTATAAGACTGAGCCGAGCAAAAACGATGTTGTGATGGACACAATCGTCAATTTTTGTTGTGTAGAATACTTTTATTCTGAATGACGAGTCTATGTGTTGTATGGTTAGTGATTACAATTATTTATTAAACAACTGAAATTTTGAAAATACCACAAGAATGCAATTTAATTTGACATATAACATTTTTTACGGTATGGCAACACACACACAGAAGAAAACAATTAAGAGCGCTGCTTTAGGGCGAAACCTAATGCTTGATACTCGTTTCCCATAGGGGCAACTGGTATATTAAATTTAATAATATATCTAAAATTTTGCATTTATGTAGATTCATGTGAATTTTATGCAATTTCAATTTTTGCGAATATAACTAAAATTCAATAGAATCATTTGCTGAAAGTTTCATCAAGTTTCGTTAAGTCAGTCGCAATCTATTAAACAAAGCGTTTGGCCAATTATCACACGCACGTGTTAAGCAGCGAAAGCAAAATACATTTACATTTACACATACATTGAAACGTGCAAGCGCGTTTGCTACGCATGGGCACAAATAAATTCAACGTCATTCATTCTAGCATATTCTTCAACCAAAATTGTTATTGAGTTGTGTTTGCATTTTCAGCCGTTTCTTTAGTTTTGTATTTGTCAAATATCGCCCTTTACACGCTTACATGCAAACAGACCAACGTTTTTGTATGTACACATACACATACTTTCATATGCGCGCATTTCAGCAATTTCTAAGAATCATAATTGCGATTGATTTGTGTTTATATTGTGTTTGCATTAACACAAGCTTCTATAGTTTTGTATGTGTCAAAAGTCGCCCTTGTAGTGAACGAGTTTCGGATTTGCCAACAGGCAATGCAAAACTGATGTGGAGCAGCAGGTAGATACAAAGCCCGTAAGCAAAAGGGTCCGAGTACGAGACGCGGCGGCGACGGCATGAAAATAGTTTTTTTTTCTTTTTTTTCCCCCTTAATAAATAGGAAGCGGCTTTGCTAGTTGAGATGGTGTGCTTTAACGATACATATGTAGTAGATGTAGGTTCAAATCCAGCGGCAGCGACTTTTTCTTCTCTTTATTTTGTTTATTTAATTATATAATTCTTTTTGATTGAGAAACCAATCTCTTAGTCAGGCACCCCTGACTAGAGCTTTCTTACTTCTACATTAAGTATAACATAATTCAAGACTTTCGCAAGCGTTTCGCACATTGGCAAATAAATGCATATACATATACACATGTAAGCAAGCGAATGTAAGTGTAAGTAACGTGTACATCATCACAAAAAATTCAAATTCAATTCTTGTGCGCTGCTGTTCGTGCCTACATATAAACATACATACATACATGATGGGCGCTATTGTCAATTTTTTTGTGTGGAATAATTTTGTTCTGAATTACCAGTCGATGTGTAATCGATAAAAAAATATAGCATGACCGTATGGTCTCACATACAAAACGGAAAATAACATAACTGACCTAGTCTATACGAAAAATGATAATTTTAGCAGATAAATTATTTGCAGAGCTTCAACATTAAATTAAATTACATATATTTTTTAAAATTTCTTAGAAATACCGTTTGTTGTCTAAGCAATTATTGTTAAGCTTATCTATATAGGTGGCACGGACATATGAATTTTGTAGATGGGCGTTAGAATTTTTTTTGCCAATTTGCCACGCCCCCAGTAGGCGTAGACATATCATAGTTGGCAAGTTCCTACAAGTAGTTAAGGGTAACGTAACTGTAAAACTTGGATGCTTACACTCCAAAAATGTGAAAGTTACAGGGTATTTTTCGATATACCACGCCCCCAAAGGGGCGTAAGATTTAGTTTTGGTTAATCGATAGACGAGGCCTCCAGTAACACCAACATCCAATTTTGAAGCGTCTAGCTCTAAAACTGTAGGAGCTATAAGGTTTTGCGATTTGCCACGCCTCCTGAAAGCGTAGGAATGTCCACCATATCTTTTTGATCTTGGGTTGCTTATCCGAGTAAAAAAAATCTTTATAGGATCGGAACAATCAGCATTCTAGCTTTAAAACTGTTGAAGACTTAGGTTTACGCTACTTGCCACGCCCCCAATGGATATAGATATATCCGCCGTCTTTTTAATCTTGGATGGTTAACGAGTATACATTTTAAATTGCAGCAATTACTGCAATTGCAATTGCAGCAATTACTGCAATTGCAATTGCAGTTGAATATGCAAACACTATTCAATCGCAATTGTGATACAAACATATGCGTGCACATGCATAGCAAAAACGCTTGCCTGTTGTATGCTTGTACTCGTATTTGAAATATATTTTTCGCTGCTCATCGATGCTTACCGCATGTGTATGATAATTTTTTAACAAATTGATATTGACTACGAAATTCGACAAACGTTCGACAAATGATTTGATTGAATTTTGGACATTTTATAAAAATGGCAACTCATTGTCACATAACTATGTTTACAACTGACATTTAAAGAAATTTTATTAATTTTCGAGCCAATCTTCAAAATATAACAAAAATGAAGGTTGTATAGAATTAATATTTTTCCCTTCATTACTTTTTATACCTTGAGCCCATTGAAAATGGGAAATCACGCTGAGATATTTTAAAATACGCAATCTACATTAATACCATACGGTGCACAAGTTTATAAAATTTTTCCGATAACTCATTCCATTTCGATTTTATGAGCATATATCGATAATTTTAATGCGTTTTTAAGGCGTGATTTGTACATCGTTTGAGGTACAGACTTCAAATTTGGAGTGAAGTTGCGTGTAATGAATACGGAGATTATGTAATCTTTAGATTTCGGATTCCACGCCTCATCGCCCCCAAGAGCCCCCTACTTGTAAAAAGCGCAAATTAAATCCTAGACTTGTGCTTTGGAATATACTCCTCACATGGCTCAGGGTATCTCCTAGTCGAGGAGTCTCGATTAAAGCACTTTTGCATGTTTTTTTTTTGGGAAATCAATAGAAAAGGATAACAGTAATTTATTGTTACAATTTTGAATTTCTACCATTAAAACAAGTCTGTAGCATCCGACTGCGTATACTCAATTGTCATTTATATATCTTAAAAATACATCCCTCCAGCTTACAAATTAATAATAATCTTATGTATATGAATTTTACATTTGAGCGCTACAAACTTTGTTTCCGTGTTTTCAAGCCCTCTGTGCAAAATACAGAGTAATTTCCTTTATGCCCCAAAGAGGCGTAAAAGTTTTGTTTTCGATCGATAATCCCTTTCGGCTATCAAATTCTCAACTGTCCAATTTTTAAACTTATAACTCTTTAAGTGTAGGAGATAGAGCCACAAGGTTTGCCACACGGCGTTTTGGTAGATCTATCCGCCATATTTTTCTTATCTTGGGTTGTGAATCTAAGTATATACTAAAGTTCATGTCTCTAACTTTAATAATGCTCAAAATACAGCAAAAATTATTTATTAAGATTTACCACGCTCTCCAGTGGGCGTCGATCTGGATAGGAACGTTGACACACGTGCGCATCAAATTGAAGCAATACGTATTATTTTTACTAGTTATAAGTACAAAATTGCACCTAACACAATTATATAATTTTTAGATATATTTTGTTGTTTGACATACCCGTTGCTCTCATCTTCTAAATTTATGGCCCAAACATAATAATCCTTTAGTGATATTAAAACGATATTCAGAACCACAAGGGATTGAAAAGAATGTAATTTCATTTTGCGAACACTATAAGGTTTTTTATAATTAATAAATTAATTATTAATCATTAATAGTAATATAGATAATACAATTTATCTGCAACGTTTGTTTGTATGTAATATTATTTTCACTTCACATTCACAATAGTCTGAATAGAGTATGCGCAGGATATTCAAACATTTCACCCCCCTTAAAATAAAAGTGTGGCCAAATAATTTTAGGTGAATATTATCACTAACTATACGACAGATAGACTGGACGCTACAAAATAAGTTTTCAGTGCACACAATTTGTGTCGAAGCTCCAACTTAACTTCGTATTTACCACTAACCATACAACACATAGACTGGACATCGGAACAAAATTGCTCGAGCTCAGAATTTGTTTGTGATGCATGGGTTTACCGTGGCTCATGCAAAATGTTGAGATTTATTGAGACTTATTTGTATGAAGGGTATGGAAACGTGATGCACTTACCGAATGTGTTTTGTAACGGCTAATGAAAGGGATCTTCTGCGTCGCTGTTGCTGCCTGTGGAACGATTGTATCTACGTATGTGCGTATGTGTGAATATGTTTATGTGTGTGCATAATACTTACGTAAATATTGGCGTGTGCCTGCCACGAGCTTTTAATTGTGTGAACGCTTTAGAATTCGATCTGCAGCGGGAGTGTTAAGTGACCACTTCTGAATTTTTTCTATTGTTAATGATCGTCAGGTCAAACTACCTACTCATGCATAATTTTTAATTTATTTTTATTGAAAATATTGGTTTTATCAACTATTTTTTCAGTTAGCCATTTACAATTCTTTCTTATTAAAATTAAAACAATATATTTTCTATGTTCAAAGCAAGGGTGCCTGGGGGAAAACCATTCATTGTCTAAAGATGAATTTGCTGTAGCGTGTATGCAGTACAGAACAATTTTTTCTTTTCGTCGTTTCTTGTCGAAAATTTTCTTAAATGTTTCGAAATGCAGTTTTATCAAGTAGTAAAAGTGGTCAGAAGGAGCTTTTAATTTTAAATTTATCTATGTTTATGTAATGAAAATTTTTATTTAGGATCAAATACTCAGAAGAACACTGCATTTCATTCGATGATTTTAGAAGACTGGTACAAATTTCGCAATCAGTTTTTTGCAACAGCTTGTGCAGAAGACAACCAGCAAAATATCGCAATGCATTTTCATTAAAAGCATTTTGAATATTTACTATCGTTGCATCTAATGACTACTCTACTTCTAAATCATCATCTAAAGGGTTAATATCTGTATTCACGTCACATTGCTCATGAAATACAGATAGTTGAGACCCGCTATCTTTTATGATATGGCCCAACATCAGATCTTCATCTGGTATACAATTTTCAGATACAGAAGCAGATGTAAAAATTTTCATGGATAACATTTTCGACAACATTGTATTAAATTCAAAAACCGTTGGATTAGTATTGGTTACACCCCGACATCTAATCAAATAAAATAAATTCTCTAAAGGGTCCTGATTTAATTTGGATGTGGCAAAAAAGAAAACATCTGTGTTGTCATTCCAAATATTTTCCGCCAAGCAATTACCGATGAGATTGTAAGAATCATCCCATCAATGCAATATACTTTGTGTGGATAATGCAGACCTTGGAAATAATTACGCATTTCCTGAAGGTATTCATGCACATTATTATTTTTTCTAAGGGCACACATATACGGATTGCTATCAAATAGTACATGACTATTTAAACAATCAAAAAGTTTATTAATCGTATCTATAAATTTTGCCGTTGCGACTGCGCTGTCATTGCAATCAGTAAACCCCCCAGCTACACTGTGGCTAAAGACTTGTGTGGCAAATTTTACTTTCATTTTTTCAAAGCAATTCGGACTGACATGTTTTAGAGTTAATTTTGGACACAGACGCGTTAGATTTTTAACCTCAACTTCATACAATTTCCTTATTATTCCCCATGAAAGTATGCCATCCGAGGATGAAATATTATGTTTTAAAAGATATTTCTAAGAGATTTAATGAGATGCGGTGCATCGAATATAGCAAATATTTCTTGACCATTAACATAAAAGCTAGAATTGTTTAAGTCAATACCCCATATATTAAAAACTGCTCTATTATTAGAACCCTGATCGCAAACAACGGCTTTGACATTACGCCCCAATGTTTGCGATAATCCAATATTTGCTTCAACTTTATGTTTAAGGTCAGTATGTTTAATGCCATTGGCTGAAACCGTATAGCTTCAAACATTCTTCCAATTTTCGAAAAGACCCCTAATATGGAAAACACAGACTTGCTGCCCTAAAAACCTACTTCTTTTTTCACCAAAAAATTTTCAAATCCCTGAATCTCGTCAAGAGATGAATTGTATTGCAGACCCCTTTTTATTTTGACTTCATCGTAAAATAATACAGCACATTTTGCCTTATCACTCATTTTTTCCACAATGCCCTGCAGATTTTCTAGCAAATCTGTATTAAAACCAGGAACTAAATTTAAACAAGTAAGAAAACTCTAGTCGGAGGTGCCCGACTAGGAGATCCCCTGAGCCCCGTCCGATTTGCATTGTTTAATACGCTATATAGCTTGCATATAACATTAAATTTTGAAAAATTAAATTATAATTTTGAAATTTTATTCAACTAGAATGTATGTAAATCAAAAATAATAATAATATATAAATATAATAAACGGTCGATATATGATAAATACAAAACTACAGAAGCGGCTGAAAATGCAAACACAATTCAAACACAGATTTGGTTGAAGAATATGCTAAAACGAATAACCTTGAATGTATTTGTGCACATGCATAGTAGACGCGCTTGCACGTTTCAATGTATGTGTATGTGTAAATGTTTTTTGCTGCGTGTCGCTGCCTGCCACGTGCGTGTGATTATTGGCCAAACGTTTTGTTTAATAAATCGGGACTGACTTAACAGAATTTGATGAAATTTTCAGCATATGATTCTATTGAATTTTTTACATTTTATAAAGATGCTAATTTATTCACATGGTTATATTTGCAACAGACTCTCAATGGGTGTTTTACGGCAGGGTGGGGGGGTTAATTTGTAAAAAGAGCCGGTATCCAAAAAATAAAAAAATAGAAATTGCATAAAATTCACATGAATCTATATGCAAAATTTGAGGGGTCTAGCTCTAAAGGTGTGGGAGATATAAATTTATAACCTGTTTTCGATAAGGTTTAAAATCGATAACAAAACAACAAAAAGAGATATCGTTTTTTGGTAACAAACTTGACCTGCGCGTGCTATCCACGGACCCAACAAAAAAAATTCAAGTCTCTAGCTTGTCTAGATGCTTCAATCGACGCGTTCAAACATACGGACAGACGGACAGACGGACGGACGGACGGACAGACAGACGGACAGGGCTAAATCGACTCAGCTCGTCGCCCTGATCAAGAATATATATACTTTGTGGGGTCTGACACGCCTCCTTCTGCCTGTTACATACATTTAACAAAACCATTATACCCTGATTTCCCATTTTCAATGGGCTCATGGTATAACAAGTAAGAAAACTCTAGTCGGAGGTGCCCGACTAGGAGATACCCTGAGCCCCGTCCGATTTGCATTGCTTAATACGCTATATAGCTTGCATATAATATTACATTTTCCAAAATTAAATTATAATTTTGAAATTTTATTTAACAAGAATTTATGTAAATAAAAAATAAATAAATAATTAAATAATTAATAAATAAACAAATTATAAAAAACAAAAGAAGAGGATAAACAAACATCACCGCACCTGGACTCGAACCTGCATAAATTTACTACATATGTAACGTTAAAGCGCGTCATCTCAACTAGCACGACCACCTCATGTTTATAGATTTAAAAAAAAAATTAAAAAAGTTACGCTGTCGTCACCGAGTTTCGAACTCGCGACCTCTCGTTCACGCGCTTCGTGTCTACCCACTACACCACACCAGTATTGCGGCGCTTGTTGGCAAAACGCAAAGTAGTACTACAAGGCGATATGTGACAAATTCAAAACTACAGAAGCTAAAGAAGCAGATCAATTGAAATTGTAATTCTTAGAATATGCTGAAATGCGCGCATATGAACGTATGAGTATGTGTACATACAAAAACGGTGGTCTTTTTCAATGTATGCGTGTAAAGGGCGATATATGTATGACAAATACAAAACTAAAGAAGCGGCTGAAAATGCTCAGAAGCGGCTGTGCACATGCATAAGCAGACGCGCTTGCACGCTTCAATGTATGTCTATGTGTAAACGTTTTTTGCTGCGCGTCGCTGCTTGCCACGTGCGTGTGATAGGCTAAACGTTTTGTTTAATAAATCGGGACTGACTTAACGGAATTTGATGAAACTTTCGGCATATGATTCTATTGAATTTTTTACATTTTATAAAAATGCTAATTTATTCACATGGTTATATTTGCAACTCTCAATGGGTTGAGTATGAGGGGGGGGGGGGGGGGTAATTAGGGGTAATGCCTGTTACATATGTTAGCCGTTTTCCAGTCGAAATTATTGGGTAAATTGCATGCTTTAATCCACTTGTTTTAAGAAAATTTTTTTGATGGAAATGCCAATAAGCTAACCGGAAAATAAATGACTCTATTTCTATAGGACGCACCACACGTTTCAATTATACATTTCCCGCCATTTTTTCGTGAATCTTTTTTGTTTATATTTTTCACACCAACGATTGATTTCTTTATTACACTTCTTTTAGCCATAGTTTTGAAAAAAAAACTTATATGAATTTTGACACGATCGTTAACAATAGAAAAAATGCAGAAGTGCTAATAAAAGGTCATTTACCACAATTAAAAGCTCGTGGCAGGCACACGCCAATATTTACGTATGTATTCATACAAATAAGTCTCAATAAGTCTCAACATTTTGCATGAGCAACGGTAAACCCATACATCAATGTGGTATACCTGCTCAATAGGGAAGAAATGTGAGGTCTTGAAGAACAAATTTTACAATTTTTGGGCGCTGCTGCTTGTGCTATGCACACACATGCACACATACAAAACTGCCTCAGCCATCCCATACTCAGGCCACAATATCTAGCAACTGTAAATTCTACAGGCAGCAAGTTTCACATATAGGCACATGAATACACACTAGAGCTGTAAAACTATCGATATTTGCAACATTCAATAGTTTCGATGGTTTTACATAAAATATTCAATAGTATCGATAGTACTATCGAAAATATGCTCAACTTCAAAAACAAACTAAATAAATGCATATTTAACAATAAGTAAAAATTTTAATAAACATTTCATTTGTTAAACATATTGAGATCCTTCATGGACTATAACAAAATAAAGAAAGTTTGAATTATATTAAAATTAATTGTATGGCTTTTAGTCTTCTGCCAAGATCCAAGAATTGTGATGTAGAAAAAGGAGCATGTCCACATGCTTAGCTTTTAAGGCAGCTCGTCGTTCCGTTATAAGTTGTCCAGCTTTGCTGAACAACCGCTCTGACTCCGTGGATGAAGCAGGTATGCAGAAAAATTGTTTGATAACGTCTTTAATTTTACTTTCGTTGTGCTGTAAATGCGAAAACATGCAACATTTTTAAAGAAATTTTTATTAAAGTACATACCTGCCAATATTTGAGGGGATCAACATCTCCCAAGGAGTGCTGTTTCCCAATATATTGGTGGACATCAACTATTGCATCGGATCGCTTAGTCTTAGGCAAACACATATTTTCATACTTTATTGCCTTTTACATATAATTTCTTACAAAAATTCGCTCATGTGTAATCCATGATATTACAGCTAACGATATTATCGATAGTATCGATTGTTACGAAAAATATAAAATATTCGATATATCGATAGTGTCACCGATAGTTTTACAGCACTAATACACACATATGTATGTAGTAAGGGACTGTAAGAATGTGTGCATGCTTGTCGTGAAATCATATTGTTAAGCGCAGCAACGCTTTCATACCCTGCGTAAAAAAAGCATGAAAAAGCGAACATTTTGCATGAGCATGGCAAACGCTTTCAAGAATTCGGCATACTCTTCACTCAGCAGCAAAGAAATGGAATCGCATGACAGCAAATTTCAATTATTATCCGCTGTTGTTCGGCCGATGTTTTGAAGCAGAATGATTCTGCTGCGCGCAATTTTTTTTTTCGGGACCTTCAGTAACCGAGCTGAGCAAATACGAAGTTGTCTGGGACCCCCGACACAAATTCCGAGCTCGAGCAATTTTGTTCCGATGTCCAGTCTATGTGTTGTATGGTTAGTGTATTTACTCAGTTCAGTCGTTTTAGCTCAGGTAACGAAAATATTGCACAAGAATAAAAAGGTCAGTAGGAAATATGCATAGCGAATCTGGTTTTCTTTAATATAATAGAATATGTCTATCGTGCTAAAAATTTTTATTTATTCTGTTAAATAACCCATTTAGCAAACCGTTTGGCCAAGTCTTATCATATATATGAGGGCACATATATTGAAGCATTCAAACATATGCAATCTTGATTTTTTACTTCAATTTAACTTTCTACTGATCGTGCAGTGAAGTAGTGCTGCTGGACTCTTTTTAACTCCAGGTGGAGTGATATCTATTTATCTATTTTTATTTGAAGTGGCTGTGCTAGTTGAAGTGTTAAATAAATACATACTAATTAATGGTTCAAGTCAAATTGGTGTGCTGTCTGTTCCTAACAGCGTTTGCAAAAACTACTCTGTAGCAGTAATAGCAATAAGAATTATGCTATGCTCTGGCTACCGCTCTCATTTATAACGGAGCCGTAGCAGAGCCATAGTCGAACGAAAAATTTTATGAGCTCTGCTCTGCTCTCGTAGTTCATTGTTTTCATCTCGGTAGCAATAGCAATAGCACAAAACGAAATGAACGACTACGCTCCGTCAGAGCGGTAGTCGAAAAACGAGAGCAATAGCGATAGCTGAAACAGAGAGCGAGATGAAATCATAGCAAGATGAGAACAGAGCCAAATGAGAGCATATCGAGATGATAACAGAGCGAGATGGGAGCAAAACGAATGTGCGAGAGGGATATGAGTAGCAGCAGATCTTTCTGTTTGTTTTATTTAAATTAATGATTATAATTTAAGTTTATTTGAAAATGAAGATGTTTATGTAGTATTAGTTCATTATAATCATTAATTTAAATAAAAACAAACATATCGCTCTCGCACATTCGTTTTGCTCCCATCTCGCTCTGTTATCATCTCGATATGCTCTCATTTGGCTCTGTTCTCATCTTGCTATGATTTCATCTCGCTCTCTGTTTCAGCTATCGCTATTGCTCTCGTTTTTCGACTACCGCTCTGACGGAGCGTAGTCGTTCATTTCGTTTTGTGCTATTGCTATTGCTACCGAGATGAAAACAATGAACTACGAGAGCAGAGCAGAGCTCATAAAATTTTTCGTTCGACTATGGCTCTGCTACGGCTCCGCTATAAATGAGAGCGGTAGCCAGAGCAAAACGAAAAACTACAGAGTAGCGTAGCATTTTCAAACGCTGGTTCCTAATTACTAAACCCTGAACCTATTGAAAATAGATTCATGTGAATTTTATATAATTGTGAATGTTGTTTATTTATTACCGGCAGCAAAATTTACAAAACTACTTTTTGAAAGTTAGTTGGAAATAAATAAATATTAACATAATGTAAAAAAATACTTAATAAAATGTAAAATATACCAACTAGGAGATCTTCTAGTCCCAGTCCGATCTGCGAACTTAGTTTACTACATTGGCGCCATCTACCAAATACAAAACTAAAGAAGCTACTGAAAATCGACACGGTCGAACAAACTAACAGACGGACAAAAAGTTGGACGACAGCCGAGTCGGCTCCTCTGCCTGTTACACGGATTTAGGGTATAACAATAGTGCTCTAGTCAGGACTACTCAACTAGGAGATACCCTGAAGGAGCTAATATTCCTATCATTCAACGCTTGTGTTATGCATTCACACGAACAACAATGCACACACATATATAAATAAACACATATATAAACTAATTATGCTTGCCTTTGCAAGTTGATAAAAAAATTATTTTTATTTTTATTTTGTGAATGTAGTGTTCATTTATTAAACTCCAAAATCGAACTCATTACAAGATAAGATCTTATGCTGCTAGTCAGCTTGCTTATGCTAAAGCTTCCCTTATCTCCAAAGCTCAAAACTCAAAAGCTCCCAAGATTGGCTCACGTGATTCTATATCGGAATTGTGACACCAAGTAGCGGGCTCACTTCACTTATTAACCGTTGCTTACACACTTTTCTTTCCTCGCGTCATTCGCATTGCTGATAAAAGGTAGACAATTGTAATGCGGTTGCCTCTTGTCGGATTGTCGGATTGTCTGAGAACACTTGTTTATTAGATTTGCCTGAGCAGCGGGGTGATAACTCCCCCCTTTCTTAAGAAGGATCGTCCCCGATTCTTAACGATTTCTCATAAGAAATTCGATCTGATTGTTTATAGTATTTAGCATAACAAAATTTAAGAAGCTTTATCATAATGAATGTAAGAATTATAAAAAATATAATGAACGTTATTTTTGTGTGGTTGTTTTCTAATTCTATTACATTTTTTGATAAAGTATTAGTATTTTCTAATCGTAATTCTGTGTCATTAGAAGGTTGATAATTAGTAATTAAAAAATTTGTAAATTTGTTATGTTTTACATAATTGAGCAGTTTCTCTTTTTCGTTTGTGTAAGTAATGTTGTTTATGGTTACAATGGTCTTGAAAATTATGAGATAAGTGCCTGTAAGCCAAGTGTTATTAACGGAATTTTTTCATGATATTTTTGTACAGCTTGTGAATTGCTTATTAACTAAATCGATGAAGCAGTTCCTTTCGTAAACAATTTGAGCAAAGGTATTATAAATTTCGGTTTTAAAGTTTTTTATAAGATAAAAAGTGTTCTTACATTTAGCGATCTTGTCGTCTATAAATAGTTTTCCATCTGATTGGTTTTAGCATGGTATAACTTACAATTATAGTTTATAGTTGAATATCTTATGAAAACTATAATTAAACCTTGGTATGAGTGAACTGAAAAAGAGGAGGTCAATAAGAGTAATATTAAATGCATCGTGATTAAATACATATGTTTATCATGTCTTGTTTATTTAAAATTTTTGGGTTTATTATGTTGGCTTTTGAAAATGTAATAGTGTTGAGCAGATTTTGCAGGTAAAGTGATAATAGTTTTAATCGATATTTTTTCAATAATATTTCTTGATTGAGTTTCAATTCATCGCATCGAATCGCTTAATTGATTACTGTTGCTTTAAACTCTTGTTCATTATTAGATGATAATGTTAATTGTGATTTTAATTCTGTAATTTGATCTTGAAAAGCTTTAATTTGAGTTGCTATCTGTTGAGCTATAATATCTGCTGTTAAATCGTTAGCCATTTTTGAATTATTCGTAGTCACTTTTAATTTTCCTAAATTTTCAATTAACTCGTCCAGGCTTATTACAATTTGAAACTATTACTTACTGAGAAAAAAAAAAAAAAAAAAAAAAAAAAAAATATATATATATATATATATATATATATATATATATATATATATATATATATATATATATATATATATATATATATGTATATATATATATATATTAGAGTCTCTTGCTTACACTCAACGTGTGCGGTCGACATAAAATCAACGGATTATCTATTCCCTCTCTTCTACAAAACTAACGGTGCTTTTGCTAAAAATAGCTCGCCTTATCAGTTTATTTGCATAGCAACGACAAAATAAACAATCATAAAACGACGAAATTTGTTGCCCGGCGGTGCTACTGCACCTGCCAACTGCAAGATGCCTCGTGCTAAAGACTATTCACCGAACAACAGTTCTGGAAACAATTATACCAACTACTTTCGTCCACTACAGACAATAGGGGATGTTAATATCACAAGCGCCATCGATGATGAGCGTGAGTCTGGAGTTGCTGTTAAAATGCCACCAATAACTGTAATTAAACAAACATCTAAGTTTGTCCACGATCTTCTTGCAAAAAATGTAATAAGTGAATATTTTATAAAATCAATTTCAATCGGACACAAAATATATTTAAAATCGGAAGATGACTTCAATAAGACACTCATGAAGCTGAGAGAGAATAAGTGTGAATTCTTTACCTACGAGACTAGACATTCCAGGCCTTACAAGGCAGTTCTCTCTGGTTTGGACAAACAACCTTGCAAAGATGTCAAAGACATGCTTCTTAATCTTTTCCTCAGCTGTACTGATGTAAAACTGATTGAAAAAACTACAAGGAATGGTTATAACCTTATTCTGTATATTGTATACTTCTCTCCCAAGAGCGTAACTGTTCAGCAACTGCGGAATGACTACTCCCACGTAAACCACACCAAAGTACGTTGGGAATACAAAACCAAAATTAATAACAAATTGACGCAGTGCTACAAGTGCCAATTATATGGACACGGAGCCAAACAATGCGAAATAAAAACTTCTTGCGCGCACTGTGCTGAAAACCATCTAACCTCTGAATGTGCAAACAAGACGGCTGTGTCGTGTGCAAATTGCAAAGGACCCCATCCATCAACTGATGCCAACTGTCCTTGCCGACTTTCCTACCAGTCGCTCTTGGTGAAAAGATCGAAACATGGTAAAATCAACAATAATAATAAAATAAGCAACTATGCCCAACCGTTAATGACAAGAGCAAATGTCATTCCAATCGATAAGCATTCAACAGCTTCCGTAAGTTATAGCCGGGTCGTCACAAATGGGCTAAACGAACCAACAAATCCTGATCTTTTTACTCTCGAAGAAATCACCTCCCTCACAAGAGAACTCATCAGCAAACTTAAAGGCTGCAAAACTAAACATGACCAATTCAATATAATTACTGAGTTAGCGTTAAAATATGTGTATAAATAGTTCGCTCAACTTTCTTAAAATTATGGCATGGAATGCACGTGCCGTTTCCAATAAACGTTTAGAATTAATTGAATTTTTAAATCGAAACCAAATCAATATATGTCTTGTCAGTGAAACATGGCTGACGCAAAATAACAGATTCCTTATCCCTAATTACTTGGTCTATAGAAATGATCGTTTAGCAAATAGAGGTGGGGGTGTAGCAATCTTAGTTAAAAAATCGATTAAGCACATTCAGATTCAGAACATTGCTACACACGTAATTGAAAATATTGGTATCAAGGTTTGTCTTAACTCCCAAACATCTATCCAAATCTATGCAGCATATTTTCCTGGTATATCAGCCAAGTGCCTAATCAGCCAATGTAACACTCAAAATGTAACTAAACACGTAAAAGATATGTTTAAAGCAGATCTACTAAAGTTTTCTCGTATAAATGACAACTTTATTGTAGGAGGGGATCTAAACTGCAGAAACAGACATTGGAACTGCTCTCGAGCAAATTCTTTCGGCAGTACCCTTTATGACCTCTCTACATTGGGCAATTTCAGTTTACTCCACCCCAGTGATCCTACTTACATACCTCCAAGCTACAAAGGAAAGCCATCCATTCTTGATCTTTTTCTGTCAAATCAACCCAGAAAGCTCTCTCATCCCAAAGTACTCAATGACCTCTCATCTGATCATTTGCCAATTATCTGCAAATTAGCAATTGATACAAATGTCGACTTTATTGATACCTATCTTCAATATTCTAGGTGTAACTGGGAAAAGTTTAAATGTACTCTTTCTAAAACAATCAAACCTGACCTAAATGCTTTTAGAACCATCGTCCCAAATAGAGAAATAATTGACAGTATGACTAAGACCATTACACAAAAAATTACTCAAGCAGTTGAGCACTGCAGTCCTAGAAAACAAGTCAAGCTACAAACCCGAAAACTTCCAGCTAGAATAACAGACATTATTGTAACCAGAAATGCCTTCCAGAGACAATGGATCAGAACCAGACTGCCAATCTATAAAGCTAGAATAAACCACTTAAATAGAGTGATAAAGCAGGAACTATATAATCATAACAATATCATTTGGGGCGAAAAGTTGTCTAAACTCGAATATAACTCAATGCCCTTCTGGAAGCTCACTAAAATAATAAAAAACAAAAAGCAATATATTCCCTGTTTCAATCATGAAGATAAGGTCTAACCACCAGCTTAGATAAAGCAAACTGTCTCTGTGACATATTTGAGTCTAAACATCACATTACTGAAACCTTCTCAAGTATCACTACTGCTGAGTTAGTGCAAAATTCACTCATTGAACTTGCTACTGAGGCCAACCATGCGTGTGACCCTCCCATTGTTTCAACTTTAGAAGTTAAATATATAATAAAGTCTCTCAAAAACAAAAAATCACCCGGATTAGATAAAATACCTAATATTTGTCTTAAAAATTTGTCGGCAAATGCAATTGAATTTATAACACTGCTTTATAATAATTGTTTAAAAATCAGTTATTTTCCTTCTGTATGGAAAACTGCCAAGATAATTCCAATTGGAAAACCAGGTAAACCTCCTAGTTCTCCCTTGAGCTATCGTCCGATTAGCCTTCTTTGTGGTTTATCGAAAATATTCGAACGCCTGATCAAGGTCAGATTAAACACTCACCTGGAAGCTAATAATATTTTACCACCAATACAATATGGATTTAGAGCGCTCCATAGCTGCATATTTCCTTTGGACAAATTGACAAACTTTGTCAAAGCCAAGCTAGCTGAAAAGAAATCCGTTGGTTTGGTAACTATGGATGTCGAAGCTGCCTTTGACACTGTTTGGCACGATGGTCTTATCCACAAACTGAGAGCTTGTAACACTCCAGCTTACCTGACCCACATAATTAAAAGTTTTCTGACTGATAGACATTTCTGCGTATATTTGAATGAAACTATGTCTGCCAAAAAATCCATCTGCGCAGGAGTCCCTCAAGGTTCTGTCCTCGGTCCTATTCTATACAATATTTACACTTTTGACTTCCCCAGGACGTTAAGATCCAAAGCTTTAATCTTTGCCGATGACACTATAATATATTCCTCTGGTGCACATTTCTCGAATATTCACAATAATTTGCAACACTCTCTAAACTGTTTATATGAATACTTTTATAGTTGGAAAATAAAGCTCAATGCCAACAAAACCAAAGCTTTATTTTTTACCAAAAAACGAAAGTCATGTTTCCTACCCACTTTAGATCTTGAACTAAACGATATTAAAATTTCATGGGAGGAATCTGTTAAATATTTAGGAATTAGATTAGACAAAAAACTATTATTTAGTGCCCATATAAGCAATATCATAGACAAAATTAACAAAACTATTTGTATTCTTTACCCTTTCATAAACCGTTATTCTAAACTTTCAACTAAAAATAAGTTAACAATTTACAAATCTATTATACTTCCAATGATAATGTACGGATCTGAAATATGGAATACTTCGGCATTAACACATTTGAGAAAACTCCAAGTTGCTCAAAATAAAACATTAAAAATGATCCTCAATCTACCACGATATCACAGAACCATATCACTGCATAAAATAGCGAATGTCAAAACGATTGATGAGCTCATCACTCTCTCAAAAGCCAAGTTCATAATTACAAAATCATATTTAACCCAAGATACGGGTCAATAGGGCCCTTGACCTACTATTTCAATATAGTAATGCCAAAAGTGCCTTCCCTTCCCTTTTAGTTTTAAGTTAATATTTAAGACGAAACTAAAGGTTTTTTTTCATCCATTTTCCTTTATCATGTAAATATTTCACACAATGTTTTAAATTAATTTCTATTATATTATATCTCACCTGCACAGACATAAAAAAAAAAGTCTAAAACTCTGTATAATTAAAAATAAGCTAGCTTTAAGCAAAATGTAATAATTTTGGAAATAAAGTATATATTGAAATTGAAATTGAAATATATATATTATAAATTATATATATGTATATATATATATATATATATATATGTCGGAACTTGGTTCACTTGATTCATAGTCGCGTGCGCAGCGAAGCGAGTTTCGGTGCTTATGCTTTCACGTGTATTTCTAGACTGCCTCACACCGCCAGTGCTATTCCTCAGCATAGCTCCGAACCACACTCGGCGACAGCGACACAACGCTGTTGCCCCGCTAAGCGACAGGATGTAAGCGACCAATCACAACACAATTAGAAGATGATGCAATATTACTAATGTGTTGTAATTACTTTTGAGGTGAAATACCCAACACTGAATACTCATGCACTTACACAGCCACACACAGCGCGTACGTGCAGTACGCAACAACAATCACATACAGTGCGTACATACAGTACGCTCCGACACGGCCATCCTGACCTTGACACGTCCTCGTGTAGTACTCCCAATTTTAGATTCAAATTTCTTACGTAACTGAATTCATCGTCTGTCTTAGACGGATAACCATTGTCTCTCTCAGACTGATAACCATCGTCTCTCATAGACGGATAACCATCGTCTCTCATAGACGGAAAACCATTGCCTCTCATAGACGGAAAACCATCGCCTCTCATAGACGGATAACCATCGTCTCTCATAGACGGATAACCATCGTCTCTCACAGACGGATAACCATCGTCTCTCACAGACGGATAACCATCGTCTCACACAGACGGATAACCATCGTCTCTCACAGACGGATAACCATCGTCTCTCACAGACGGATAACCATCGTCTCTCACAGACGGATAACCATCGTCTCACACAGACGGATAACCATCGTCTCTCACAGACGGATAACCATCGTCTCTCACAGACGGATAACCATCGTCTCTCACAGACGGATAACCATCGTCTCACACAGACGGATAACCATCGTCTCTCACAGACGGATAACCATTCTGACATTCACACATCCTCGTGTAATGTCCAAATATCAAGTTCAAACACACCTTTTGTGTTTCATAATATAAACTGAACTTAAGCTTTTATTCTTAACCATAACATACAGAGTATCTTCTTCTTCTTTTTTTTTTCTTCTTTTTCTCTTTTTTTTTTAACATAATTCATAAATTCACTTAAATTTTAACAAAACAACTAATCATTGTACTTGCACTATGCGACTTCAACAAAACAACAAAGTATTTGCTTAACTTTCAAATGAACGTGCGCCAGAAAATGAATGTCCAATATACAAAAATTACAAACAAAACAAAATAATAAACTTAATTCATCGTCTCACTTGGACGGAACACTCTCAGTCCTGACTATATTCTCTGATAAGCTCTGATTTTCATTATCAATATCCAATTCATCGGGAATTTTACCATCTGGAATTCTTCTAATGTCTTCGTGACAGTATTTGTAAAGTCGTTTATTTGTTAACGACCTTAACATATACCTGTCCCCTTCCAGAACTTCAGTAACCAAAAATGGGCCCTTAAATTTCGGGTCTAATTTCGTTTGGTGTCTCTCCTCGTTTCTTAGCAGAACATAATCACCAACTTTGTGCCTTACAACCATGGCCTTGGTTTTGTCAAAGCGTTGTTTATCATAATCAGCCAAACTCTTCATCTTATCACTGGCACGAGTCCGAACACTGTTCAAATCAATTTCGATTTCTGTGTCCACTGGTGGAATTAACCCTATCGGTCGAGCCTCTTTTCCTATCAACATTTCCAACGGGCTTGCTTCAGTTGCACGCCTAACTGTGCAATTTAATGCAAGCTGAACCTCGCCAAGTGCATCTTGCCAGGATCTTTGGCTCAATTCAACAGCAGTTAGCATATTTTTGAGCGTACTCATAACACGCTCAACTTGACCGTTTGCACGACTTGCTCCAGTTGCAATTAGATGAAGTTTTATATTTTGTGACGAACAAAATTCAGAGAATCGAGAACTTGAAAAGCACCTTCCCTGGTCAGCTACGACACGATTTGGTATCCCGAATAGGGCAATTGAGGCTTTTAAGGCCCTAACGCAGTTTTCTGTGTCTATTTTAAGGGTGTGATAAAGGTGTACGAATTTCGTGAAGCCATCAATCTGAACGATGACATATTCTTTTAGGTCGCTTTTACCGCTCAACTTTCCGGAAATGTCTATGTGAACAGTGTGCCAAGGGATGTTCACCTTCACGATTGGATGAAGCTCAGCTTGTATTTTCCCAGAAGGCGACTTTGAAGTCCTACAAGTTATGCAATTGTTTACAAATTTGCGAACATATTTATTCATGTTATGAAACCAATAATATTGGTAAACCTTGTCAAGAGTTTTCTGCCAACCAAGGTGCATAACTGACTCGTGTACCTGATTTACCACGGACCATCTAAATGTTCGTGGCACCACCGGTAGACAACGTGTTCTACTGTTTCTTTGAATCTTGCGATGTAAGATACCTTTCCTTAAATCATAGGATTTAATTAAATCGTCTTGTTGCTCGTTGGAATTGAGCTTACGAACTATTTCTACAATCTCTGGATCTAATTTCTGTTCCGTAAGAAGCCACTCATTTGAAATTTCAGCTAAGTTTACTCGCTTCTCGGTGATTTTTTCTAACACGAGTTGTGGCTTTGAAGGAACTAGATTCCTGGAAAAGAAGTCTGCATGAGCCATGCATTTTCCCTCTCTATATTGAATATCAAAATTGAATGATTGCAGATAGGCCCACCAGCGATGAACTCTTGGTGTTAATTCTATCTTTGTCCGTGAAGCCTTAAGCGAATTACAATCGGTATATACCACAAACTTTCGCCCAAGCAGATAATGACGAAAGTGTTTTACAGAAGCAACCACAGCCAAATGTTTCCAACTCATATGAGTGATATCTAGCCTCACAGGAAGAAGTTGTTTTGCTAAAATATTCCACCACATGAGGACTACCATTAATACGGTGTAGGAGTATTGCACCATATCCACAGGAACTGGCGTCAGTGTGTAACTCTATGGGGTATTGTGGGTCAAAAATTACCAAAACAGGTTCGTTTGTAAGGACAGTTACTATTTTTTTTTTGAATATTCTCGAGTTTAACATCCCAGACAATACTTCCTTTTCCTGTCGTAAGAGAATAGAGTGGCTTCATTATTTTGGCGAAATCGGGTACAAACTTGCGAAAGTAGGAAGCCAGACCAATAAATTGTCGCAAACTGGAAACAGTCTGCGGAGGTGGTAACAAACTTAATGCAGTAGTCTTCTGTGAGTTCGGCCTAATCTCACCTGCTTTCACTTCGAACCCCAAATACTGTACCTTTGTTTTCAGAAAAGAACATTTCGAGATATTGAAGATGAATCCAGCCCTTGTTAGAACGTTCAATACTGTTCTCAATCTTTCCAACCCTAACTCAATTGTTGGTGACACGATCATAATGTCGTCCATATAGACAATTACATATGAATATGCAAGATTGCCTAAAGCTTGCATAACTGTCCTTTGAAAAACGGAAGGCGTATTTTTGAGTCCGAAAGGCATTGTAAGAAATTCGTATTGGCCGGAGTCACAAATGCAGTATATTCAACGGAATCGGGGTGAATCGGAATTTGGTGAAAACCGCTAGCCATATCTAAACAAGTAAAGTAATACGAACCACGCAACCTATCAATCTGATCACTAATGAGCGGCAAGGGGTATTTGTCAGCAACGATATTTGAGTTTAATTCTCTGTAGTCAATACATAAACGATCAGATCTATTTTTCTTTTTTTTACAAGCAGCATAGGACTTGCATACGGAGAACAACTTGGGCGGCTAATGTTACATCTAAGTAACTCTCTTAATCTCTCGCGCACTATCTCCCTCTCTTCTGGACTGAGCCTATACGGCCGACGTTGCACAGTTTTGTTGGGGTCAATTAGTCGAATTCTCATTTCACCTGTATTAACTCGTGTGTTTGGGATTCCTTTAGAAAATGCTGAGGTATAATTTTTAATTAAATTTATTAATTTGTTTTTATCAGCATCGGCCAATTCAGTATCAATTTCATCAAGATTAACTGGAGAATCAGTAGCGCCACAAATATTTACAGATTTTGATAAAAATTTGAACTCATTTGCTGAAAGCACAACATTGAAACCTTGATTAAGAACTTCACGTCCAATGATGACATCGTTCTTCAAGTCCTCATCTCGAACAACGTGAAATAATATTTCTATCATATTTTCATTAATGGTAACCTGACTGAGAATTTGCAGAGTACTATAAATACCGGCATCGCCGATACCTTTTAGCATTACTATATTATTTATGCGCTTTCCGGACAATTTGCCACTTATCTTTTCTCTTAACAAGGAACAATTCTTTAAACTCGCTCCACTTCATGCCAGGGTAGGAGATCTCTGTTAGCCATTGGGATGCACTGCCATCCATCGCATTGCTTAATGCCATAATAAGCTTGCTTCCTTCTAGGGGCTGTTCGGTTAAAATTATATCTGCAGTCGCACACCACTTTGAAGCGTCTATGCCTGCGGCGTTTTCAAAAAATTTCGGCAATGTGACCTCACGCTTTTGTTGTTGTTCTGATGTTGAAGCTTGCATTGTCTTTACAAACTCCAACATATTTTGATTTTGCATTTGCAAAATTACACGCCACTGTTCTTCACTAAATGTAGGGGGTGGCGCCGATCCCACTTCTGATGTCGGAACTTGGTTCACTTGATTCATAGTCGCGTGCGCAGCGAAGCGAGTTTCGGTGCTTATGCTTTCACGTGTATTTCTAGACTGCCTCACACCGCCAGTGCTATTCCTCAGCATAGCTCCGAACCACACTCGGCGACAGCGACACAACGCTGTTGCCCCGCTAAGCGACCAATCACAACACAATTAGAAGATGATGCAATATTACTAATGTGTTGTAATTACTTTTGAGGTGAAATACCCAACACTGAATACTCATGCACTTACACAGCCACACACAGCGCGTACGTGCAGTACGCAACAACAATCACATACAGTGCGTACATACAGTACGCTCCGACATATATATATATATATATATATATATATATATATATATATATATATATATATATATATATATATAATTCACGATCGCTCGCGTAGTAGTGCCTCTTTCTAGGGGTTTTAGCAAATTGGGTATGTCTTCCTTCCTTCCTTCCTTCTTTTTTTTATACTAGTTTCCCAAAGGGAAAATAGCATATTGGTTTTTTTTCAATATCCGTCTGTCCGTATGTCCGCTATTGAAGCTAGAGACTTGAAATTTGGAACATATACTCGTGTATACCCTCGAATTATAAAGTGTCAAGATTTTCCCGATACGCCCACTAGTGGCGTGGCAAATCGGAAAATGGTTGCTAGAGAGCTAGAGAGTTTCAATTTGGAATGTATACTTGCATTGACCACCCAAGTTAAAAAAGATATGGGGATATATCTACGCCCATTGGGGGCGTGGCAAATCGGGAAAAACTGTATCTTCTACATTTTTAAAGCTAGAATGCTGAAATTTGGCACGTAACTTAACGCTACGATTCTATAAAGATTCATAAAAAGATTTGATGTTTACGCACACTGGGGCGTGGCAAATCGGATCTGAATATATAGTAATTTTACAAGATCAGTTTGAGCACTATTGATGCTAGAGGATCAAAAAGATATGGCGGACATACCTATAGCTCCTACAGTTTTAGAGCTAGACGCTTCAAAATTGGATGTTTGTGTTACTGGGGGCCTCCTCTATTGATTCCCCAAAAATAAATCTTACGCCCTTTTGGGGGCGTGGTATATCGAAAAAATACCCTGTAACTTTCACATTTTCGGAGTGTAAGCATCCAAACTTTGCAGTTACGTTACCCTCGACTCCTTCTAGGAACTTGCCAAATATGATATGTCTACGCCTACTGGGAGCGTGGCAAATTTGCAACAAAATTTGTAACGCCCAGCTGCAAAATTCATATGCCTGTGCCTATATGCCTATATAAATAATCTTAATAAGAATTGCTAAGACGACAAAAAACATTTCTGAGAAATATTAAGAAATATATGTAATTCGATTTAATGTTGAAGTTCAGCAAATAATTTATCTGCTAAAATTATTATTTTTCGTATAGCCTAGGTCAGTTATGTTATTTTCTTTTTTTGTGTCTGACCATACCATCAAAAAATGTAAATATCAAAATTTAAAATACAAATTTATTTCACACAAAAAAATTGACGATAGGACCCATCATGTATGTATGTATGTAGGCACGAACAGCTGCGCAACTATTTTCATGCCGTCGCCGCCGCGTCTCAAACACGGACCCTTTTGCTTTCACGTTTTTCATCTACCTGCTGCACCACTTCAGTTTTGCATTGCCTGTTTGCAAATCCAAAACTACTTCACTACAAGGGCGACTTTTAACAAATACAAAACTATAGAAGCTGCTTTTAATGCAAACAAAATATATACATAAATTAATCGCAATTTTGATTCTTAGAAAATTGCTGAAATGCGCGCATATGAACGTATGTATTTATATGTGTACATACAAAAACGGTGGTCGGTTTGAATGTATGCGTATAAAGGGCGATATTTGACAAATACAAAACTTAAGAAGCGGCTGAAAATGCAAACACAACTCAATAACAATTTTGGTTGTAGATTATACTAGAATGAATGGCGCTGAATTTATTTGTGACCATGCATAAGCAAACGCGCTTGCACGTTTCAATGTATGTAGATATGTGTAAATGTAAATATATTTTGCTGACGCTGCTAAACACGTACGTGTCATAATTGGCCAAACGTTTTGTTTAATAAATTGCGACTGACTTAACGGAACTTGATGAAACTTTCAGCATATGATTCTATTGAATTTTTTACATTTTATAAAAATGCTAACTCATTCACATAGTTATATTTGCAACAGACCTTCAATTGGCAGTATATGAGGGGGTAAGTAATTAGGTAAAAAAAGCCGGTATCCAAAATGTAACAAAAATTTAAATTGCATTGCATCAATTGGCAGTATATAAGGTGGTAAGTAATTAGTTTAAAAAAGCCGGTATCCAAAATGTAACAAAAATTTAAATTGCATAAAATTCACATGAATCTACATAAATGCAAAATTTGAGATATATTATTAAATTGAAAATGCCAGATGCTCCTATGGGAAACTAGTATCACGCATTAGGTTAGCCCTTATGCAACGTTCTTATTTGTTTTTATTTTGTGAATGTAGTGTTCATTTACATTTTACAAAATCGAACTCATTACAAGATAAGATCTTATGCTGCTAGTCAGCTTGCTTATGCTAAAGCTTCCCTTATCTCCAAAGCTCAAAACTCAAAAGCTCCCAAGATTGGCTCACGTGATTCTATATCGGAATTGTGACACCAAGTAGCGGGCTCACTTCACTTATTAACCGTTGCTTACACACTTTTCTTTCCTCGCGTCATTCGCATTGCTGATAAAAGGTAGACAATTGTAATGCGGTTGCCTCTTGTCGGATTGTCGGATTTTCTGAGAACACTTGATTATTAAATATGCCTGAGCATCGGGGTGATAACTTATATGCAACTGTCCTTCATGAAAGAGTGCTTGCTTTCGTTGAGTACGGTCGTTATCGCGAAGTGTTCTATCGCAAAATTCAATTGACGTACCCAGCAAAACGAAAGGCGGTCATTTTGGTCATCTTTGACTTACTGTGCGGTCAGGGCAGCGGTCCAGGGAAGGAGCCAATAGCGCCAGTACTTTCCCGTTCCCCAAAAGTAATTATTGGAAATAAATATTTAGTACTGCAACGTTGGCTCACTTTACATATTGTATACACTACAATGTGGTGGGTATATGCTTATTTGAATGTAATATGCTACACCTCCCTATTTAGAGAAATAATATAATATTATTATGTAGTTATTTAATATTATATTATGTAATTATTAAAAATTATATTTAATATATGTAGCGTAATATATATTTCTATTTTATAATTAACATTTTTTTTGTGAAACACCAATGAATAATGAATAATGAATGTCCCCGTTCAGGTGCTTTAATTACCCGCTCTTAACTACACGAAGTGTGTCCGCATAGCTGTAACCATCTATCACAGAAATAGCGATGGCTTCTGCTCTGTGTTGCTTTTGCAGTGGTTTGCACTCCTTGACCAATGTCCAATGTCCAATGTCCGTGTTCGTCTGTCGGCCTGTCTGTCTAAGATTTGCAGGAACCGCCCATACAGCCATTGGCTCCTTTGCGCCCCTTTGCGTTTGGTCTATTAAACCTTTCCCAATAACTCCCCTCGAACGCTTTAGCGTACTGTTCCATGTGAGGGCAATAGGTTGCTCAGGAGTTTTCTTTTTAACTGGCGTTGTCTGCAGCTATAAGTTTTTGACTGCGAGATTGCAGAATAACTCCGTCGTTCTTTGAAGATTGCCCAGCCATGCTCGGTCTTCTCTCATTACAGAAATTATATGCCGCTGGCCTCCAAATAAAGTAGATAAGGGCTCTAGGGTAGGTCCTATTTGCTATATTGTCTTCTTTAGTGTTTTCAGGGCGTGACAATCACCTGCTGGAAACCGAGTCGCTCTGCCAGCTACTGCAACGCCATCTGTAGTTGCGCCGGGGATCGTTGCAATGCAGAATCTATATAATTACTAAATTTAGTCTGGAAGCTTCAATTGAGCGTAAACACCTAGAAACTCTAAGCTCAGCTTAAAGAGTAGCTACAACTTCATTACAGAAGTTAGATTGCTGTCTTTGCTAAGACTTAGCAGCTTACCAGAGTTTGGTGAGCAGAGTTTCCGCTGCAGTTTTCCGCACTTCTAACTTCTGCAAGAGTTAATGCCCCTGATGCTGTCTATCTTGTTTGAAGGTGACGCCTAAAATTTAAAAAGAAAAAATATTTTTTTACTATTCGTTGTGTGGTTTATTAAGAACTAAAAACGAAGAAAGCCGCGCGCAGGCAGGCTCGATCATTCAATTGCGCGTGTTGCTCGCAGCCACCGTTGCAGTACTCAATATTTATTTCCAACACTCCTCAACATTGCTTGTTCTTTACATTCATTTTATCAAGCAATTGCATACCCATCATGTTCACAAATTTTTCATGTTTACTCTAACTTAAGTTTATCAGGCGGGAGGTCCATCAATGACCAAGTTTTGTTTGTGTGCAGACTGTCCATCTACGCCTGCATTGATTCTCTCCAGAATTCGGCTTCATTCGCCTCCAACGCCTGCTTGACGCTCTCAGGAACAGCGACATCATTTGTTGTTTTGATATTCAGTATGTTGTACTGCTTGCACGGCCGCCCGTTTGAATCATCTTTGGACGTCCACGGCCCTTCTTGCTGCTGGTGTCAATCTCGTCTCCAACGTCTATCGCTCCTTCTGCAGCTTCACTGTTACTTTCTCTTTCATCTTGGCACTCGTCTTCTTCGCACTGTGTACTACTTTGAACCACTGTGCTAAATATGTCCATAGGAACCTCTTTCCTTTCGTGATGATTCAGAGGATACTCCTTCTCGACGAGTATAACATCGCGGGCCTCAATCAACTTTCCTGACTCTGGATTTGATTTGAGCCAAACACACGGAGGTGCGACACCGCTGGCTTCACTCTAGACCAACACTCTGTTGGTGTCATGTTTTTCAACGTAGACAATTCTGATCTATTCTCAGGTATGCCGCCGTATTTATTGCCTCTGCCCAGTATGCCTCTTTGAGGTCAGCATGCACCATCATGCTCCGAGCCTTCTCCACCAGTGTTCGATTAGCTCGATCGGCCACTCCATTTTGCTGTGGCGTATGAGGTACAGTTAATTGCCGTTTTATTCCATTATCTTTCAAGAATTTGTCAAACGCGCCGCTTAAATATTCGCGCCCATTAACGCTCCGCAGACTTTTTATTTGTTTGCCAGTTGCTTCTCTGCGAACGCCTTAAAGTCTTTGAATTTGTTTGAATATTTCGTTGCGCTTTCTAAGGAAATATACATGAATTCACTACGCGACCACATATTATAGCCCACAAATCAGCATGTATCAGTACACTTTTCATTTGTACTGCCCACGCACTATAATGTTGATTGTCCAGTTGTTCGATCGATAGCATTGCTGAATTCATTTTGTGGCTTTATTTTTTCCTTTCCTTTTCGAGTTCTTTTACTGCCGCAGTCCGCTGAACTGGGCCCATAACCTATTCGTTGTGTGGTTTATTAAGAACTAACAAGAGGGCTCTAGTCGAGACTGCTCGACTAGGGGATACCCTGAGCCCTGTGAAGAGCCAAATATCAAATCATTCTACGCTTTTGTTATGCATACATATAAACAACACATACACACACATATGCACGCACGCATAAGCGCGCGCTGTGCCAACTGCGCAGTTGACGCAGCGACTGCGCTTGGACTGGACTGTGGGAATTACTATGGGAACTTAATTGTTTAATAACTTTTCTTAGCAATGGACTAACTGCATCAAACTTTCACATCTTATTAATGGTATTCATATGTATGTATTTGCCAAAGTACAAGTCTCTAGTATTTGATTTGCGCTTTTTACAAATAGGGGGCTATTGGGGGCTATTGGGGGCGAATCTAATGATTACGTAATCTATTCATTCAACGCAATTACACAGCAAATTTGAAGTCTCTAGCTCAAACGATACACAAACTACGCTTTAAAAACGTATTTTCGATAAGCATTAAAATCGATAAAATTACAACAAAAATAGTTATCGTTCATACGAAATAAACTTGGTGCATGCTGATCTCGAAGAGGCATACTGGGCAGAGGCAATAAATACGGCGGCATACCTGAGAATAGATCAGAATTGTCTACGTTGAAAAACATGACACCAACAGAGTATTGGTCTAGAGTGAAGCCAACGGTGTCGCACTTCCGTGTGTTTGGCTCAAATCAAATCCAGAGTCAGGAAAGTTGATTGAGGCCCTCGATGTTATACTCGTCGAGAAGGAGTATCCTCTGAATCATCACGAAAGGAAAGAGGTTCCTATGGACATATTTAGCACAGTGGTTCAAAGTAGTACACAGTGCGAAGAAGACGAGTGCCAAGATGAAAGAGAAAGTAACAGTGAAGCTGCAGAAGGAGCGATAGACGTTGGAGACGAGATTGACACCAGCAGCAAGAAGGGCCGTGGACGTCCAAAGATGATTCAAACGGGCGGCCGTGCAAGCAGTACAACATACTGAATATCAAAACAACAAATGATGTCGCTGTTCCTGAGAGCGTCAAGCAGGCGTTGGAGGCGAATGAAGACGAATTCTGGAGAGAATCAATGCAGGCGTAGATGGACAGTCTGTAGACAAACAAAACTTGGTCATTGGTGGACCTCCCGCCTGATAAACTTAAGTTAGAGTAAACATGAAAAATTTTTGAAGCAATTGAATAAGCAAAAAGAATGAGAGGAGGAAAGTATACAGAAAAACTCTAGAGAACCAGCAGGATAGCTGGAGTTGGAGCTTATGCTATTAACAGAGCTGTTAATAGCATAGCATGGGGATGTGGAGGGAGGAGCAGTTCTGTTTAATGGAATCTGACATAAACATACTCCCCCCCTTGCAAGGATTGCAAGACCTGGGCTGGGTCTATGAGCAGGCGCCCGAGAGGACCCATCCGAACATGGTGTTTTGGGCCATTGGAAGGCCGTCGGTGCTGGGAACGATCCCCGGAAGGATAACGTGAGGATACACGTCAGCCCCCAGCACAATTGACACCGATCCGGGACGTGACCAGGTGCTGTCGGCGAGCGTGATCCCTGGAGGCCCAGCTTCCCGCTCGATGGCCCGGATTGGCGTCCGAACGTTCAGCTGGGGGTCCAGTTGGAACAACGCGTCGAACTCGAAGCACGAGGTCTTCGACCGAATGAGACTCGTGCAGACTTGCCCTGGACCAACGCTTGTGACGGATAGACCCAATGTCTTTGCCAATTAAGCGTTGAGCCGACTGGTGGGACTGCACTGGTCAATCAGCGCCTTGACTTCAACATCCTTGGTCGCCGTTTGGAGCACGATGACCGCCGTAGGAAGAATGCTGACCATCTTGTGCTGCATCAGCGTTGTCAGCGGAGGAGTGGCCGCCTGTGTAGAATCTGGAGTGGGACGACTTGTAGGGCCTCGTCGCTTCCGGCGCGATCCCGGGAGGTGCAGGAGCGTGTGGTGGTTGTGGCCACACGTCTTGCAGCCTTTGTTGCTGCGGCAAGATTGCCCAGAATGCTGGTGTGCCAAGCAGTTCGCGCAGTAGCGGTTGGCTAGAACCGCGCGCTACCGCTTTTCCGCGGGAAGCCCCAGAAAACACCGGCATTTGCGCAGAGCGTGGATACCTCTGCACACGCGGCACCGGAATGAATCTTCGCCGGATGGCTGTCTGGCTTGAGGGGATGACATCATAACCTGAAAAGGAGAGACACGTGTGGGGCAATGAATGGTTGGCTTGTCGAACATGGAAGTTAGTTGGACATCACAGGGAACACCGGGGTCGGGACCTGGATGAAGAATATCATCCAGTCAGTTATCATTCAGTGCTGGACAGAGTGCATTGCAGCCGACTCTCACTTTGGTAGTGATGCTGTCGGGATCTCGTACTGGGAGAGTTACGACAGATGAGTCATGTAACCTAGACGAGATTGTCGGAAACTCAAATTTTGGTTTTTTCGGAACGGAAACTTGAGCTGTGAAGGACGAGACCATTTTTGGTGATGTTTGCGAAAGAGGGCCGGTGAGTACCCAACCGAAAACAGTTTCCAAGCCAAGAATGGATCCACAGATATTAGGGTGGAAACCTCCCTGAATAATAGACGGAAGGATATCCGCGCCTATAAGAACATAAATTTTCGCACTCTTGTAGAACTCGGGGTCAGCTAGCTGAATATTAGGAAGTTTGTTCAACAAGTTGTGCGGAATTGGAGATGAAGGGAGGTTGCCAGTAAGACTCGGAAGGACGAGAGCAGAAGCTTCAATACGCAGTCTCGGCTTCAGTAGAGTCCCGATATGGAAATCGCAAAGCTTTTGCGATCGGGCTGTCACAGCTTGGCTTAAGCCTGACACGCGTGTCTGAACAGGTCGGAAGGGCAATTTGATGAGACGGAACAGGCGCTCAGAAATGAAAGTCGCCTCAGATCCCGAATCGATCAGTGCCCGCACGGGATATGTAGATCCTAGATGGCATATATTGACTATTGCCGTACCAAGAAGGACATCTTGTGTGTTAGCAGAGAAATACGTCTGGACATGTGAGACATCTCTGGGCGAATGAAGGGGTACGGCAGCTGCGGATGCAGCGCCATTCTCGGATTCATGCTCTTTATGGAGCAGGGTGTTATGCCGACCGCTGCATCTCTGGCAGCTGTGCGCGCTGGTGCAGCCGTGCAGCAGATGACCGCGTGCGAAGCAGTTCAGACACAGCTTCTTCTACTTAATGTAGGCCTCTCGCTGTTGAATAGCCATTTGGAGGAAGCGAGGGCAGAGTCCGACTGGGTGGTTCTCCTTCGAACACAAATCGCATTTCTTGCTCTCAGTGAAGACGTGGGCTTCAAAGGAGTTCAGCCGTTTGGAAGGGGCAGGGTTCGCGGACCTCGGGGCAGGTGTTGGCGCGGCAGAACTGGACCTGTCAGTTTCTATAGCCTCGAGTGCTCGCGCACGCTCGCTGAGAAAACGACTCACGTCCTGCCAAGCTGGAATTTCTGACTTATTTATCAGAGAATGCTCCCAGAGAGATCGAGTGTGTTCTGGCAATTTGGAAGTGCACAGGAACACAAGGATACAGTCCCAACCCTCCGTAGAGATTTGAGCATGATCGATCGCAGTGACACATCTGCTCATGGTGCCATGCAACTCTCTGAGAGCCGCTCCTGATTCCTTGGAGACCTTGGTTAGGCTGAGAAGGATTTTAAGGTGGCTGTTGAGTAGCAGCCGCTTATTCTCAAACCGGTCGCACAAGGCGCGCCAAGCCGATGCAAAGCCGTCGTTAGTGAGAGGACACTCTGCGACTATAGCATTTGCATCGCCTGCGGTTTTGGAATTAAAGTGGAAGAGTTTTTCCACCGCAGTCAGCCGGGGATTGTTAATGTATATGGCTGTGAAGAGGTCGCGAAACGTTGGCCAGCGCAAGTAATCGCCGTGGAACACTTCTGTGTCGATGGGAGGAAGGCGACAGCCGCTCAAAAAACAATAGCGGACACGGGAGCGGGCGGTGCACTCGGTGCGGACACGGCGGCAATTTGCCTGCTCAATTGTGCGGCACTCCGCTCATAAACTGTATAGCAGTGGTCGAATTTGGCTTCCATGGCCTCAACTTCTCCACTGCCTGCCCCCCGACTAAGCGCTTTGGAGCACGCTTTATATTGCAGCTCGGCTTTTTCCCACAGAACCTTGACTCGATCCCGTCGGATCTCTAAGGCCTGGAGCTGAAATGAACTCGGACAGCGACATTTTAGTCAACGGAATGGTGGACTTTGCAATTGCTTGATAAAATGAATGTAAAGAACAAGCAATGTTGTGGAGTGTTGGAAATAAATATTTAGTACTGCAACGTTGGCTGCGAGCAACACACGCAATTGAATGATCGAGCCTGCCTGCGCGCGGCTTTCTTCGTTTTAAGTTCTTAATAAACCACACAACGAATAGTAAAAAAATATTTTTTCTTTTAAAATTTTAGGCGTCACCTTCAAACAAGATAGACAGCATTAGGGGCATTAACTCTTGCAGAAGTTAGAAGTGCGGAAAACTGCAGCGGACACACTGCTCACCAAACTCTGGTAAGCTGCTAAGTCTTAGCAAAGACAGCAATCTAACTTCTGTAATGAAGTTGTAGCTACTCTTTAAGCTGAGCTTAGAGTTTCTAGGTGTTTACGCTCAATTGAAGCTTCCAGACTAAATTTAGTAATTATATAGATTCTGCATTGCAACGATCCCCGGCGCAACTACAGATGGCGTTGCAGTAGCTGGCAGAGCGACTCGTTTTCCAGCAGGTGATTGTCACGCCCTGAAAACACTAAAGAAGACAATATAGCAAATAGGACCTACCCTAGAGCCCTTATCTACTTTATTTGGAGGCCAGCGGCATATAATTTCTGTAATGAGAGAAGACCGAGCATGGCTGGGCAATCTTCAAAGAACGACGGAGTTATTCTGCAATCTCGCAGTCAAAAACTTATAGCTGCAGACAACGCCACTTAAAAAGAAAACTCCTGAGCAACCTATTGCCCTCACATGGAACAGTACGCTAAAGCGTTCGAGGGGAGTTATTGGGAAAGGTTTAATAGACCAAACGCAGTGGGCGCAAAGGAGCCAATGGTTGTATGGGCGGTTCCTGCAAATCTTAGACAGACAGGCCGACAGACGAACACGGTCATTGGACATTGGACATTGGTCAAGGAGTGCAAACCACTGCAAAAGCAACACAGAGCAGAAGCCATCGCTATTTCTGTGATAGATGGTTACAGCTATGCGGACACACTTCGTGTAGTTAAGAGCGGGTAATTAAAGCACCTGAACGGGGACATTCATTATTCATTATTCATTCATGCATTAATAGGAATCCTGAGCATAGCGCGGAGCTACTCCCGGAAAATATCGGCAAGAACGAGCAAAGATTGTAGAGACAATCAAGGAGGTGGTAAAAGATAGGTCCCTCTTCAATTATGCTATCAAATACCTATGGCCAATTTTGGTGGACAGCAAAGAGCGACTGTCGTTCTCCCTGCTGCAACAGACAGATCACTGGTTGAGCATAGAGGGGGTTGGGTAGTGTTCCCTATCCGAGATGAGGATCAGCTCAACCGCTGTTTCAGATGCCTGGATTAATGCAGCCAACTGCGAAAGCGCCTTTTAAGGTACCTGTGTATCTCTGCTCAAGATTTACTAGAGTAACTACAAGTGAAAAAATCATATACGTAGCCTTTCTGAATGATCGTCACCACTGCTGTACCAGGACACAGCCCGCAGACGATAATGCCAAGGCGGTTTTGTAGATATCCGGCAACCTAGACAATTTACTTGTAAACGTCAATCAATTATAGCGGAGGATTTCAACGCATGGGCGATTGAATAGGGCTGTCAAATACAAATGCCAGGGGCCGTTCGCTCTGTTCAGGCATGATCATAAAAATATATATAAATATGTAAACATGCCTTCAAAGCACTCAACGACTAGCATGCAGTGCGAAAGATAGATAAATCCCACATGTGTGAAATCTAAGAATAGTTCGATGAACGCTGACACTTACAGCGTTAGCGATAGGTTAAGAATAATTAATAGACGAACGCTAAGCCCTACAACCTCAGCAATAATATAAGAATGCAATAGACCCATGCTGAGACTTAAAAACTCAGCAATAGAAACACTAGATTTAAGGGTTGAAGTTATGCATGAGGCTAGGTATATATTATTTTTTTTTTATTTATTTATTAAAGATATTGGCACAACTAGAGTCAACTTTAACGTAAACACTGAAAATATTTATATATAAAGTGTAAAATAAAATAAGTTATCAATTATCAATAATACCACAAACTCGGTGGGGGTACTTTATTTATCAAACAGGCCAGCTATGCCCCAATTCACAGCCATTTTTGGTCAGTGATATTATTGAAACTATAAAAGACAGAGAGTAATTACAAGAAACTTACAACATAAATAATTTATAATATTAGATATAAGTAAAAATGTAATAACTACCTGCTCACTCATGGGCACTATAAGTGATACTCCTAAGAATACCTGTAAATAAGGATTTTATTAAGGGGAGAGACAGCTCAGAGGAGAACACGATAAAATTTATTATATTTAACACGTAACACGTGAAACGCGCTGTGCAAAGAATAATCCGATGTGCATAAAGGTAAATACAACGGACGAAAGTGTCTGGTTGTTCTAGAGGGAACGGAAAAGTAAAACCGCATTATCAAAC
The DNA here is from genome assembly GCA_035045145.1 of Drosophila meridionalis. Taxonomy (NCBI): domain Eukaryota; kingdom Metazoa; phylum Arthropoda; class Insecta; order Diptera; family Drosophilidae; genus Drosophila; species Drosophila meridionalis. The sequence continues at coordinate 678,226 of JAWNPG010000060.1, forward strand.
ATGGCGAATAAATTTTATTTATTTTACCCATAATCAAATTATGTAGGAAAACAATCCCTAGAATTGTTCTACGGTTGATTCATGATGGAAGATTAATAAGAAGAAGCCTACTCTGATAAGACGGTAAATGAAGATTAGGATCCAAGTTTAGATCACGCTACGCGAAAATAAGAAACTGTTTCTGGACCGACTCAATACGGTCCTGATACAGTTTAAGCTGTGGAGACCAAATAATTGAATAATATTCTAAAATAGGTCAACGAAGTATATAATAGTTTTGTGATAAAGGGATTTTTAATCTCCTTTGACCAACGCCTAATAAAAACCAATATCACCTTTAGCTTCATTTACGATAGTAAAGACATTAAGATTGCAAGAAAGTTTTGTTGAATGGTACGACTGAAGGTCATTGCCATACACTTGGAGCAATTTAAATGCAACTGATTAACAACAAACCAAAGCTGAAAGGAATTAAGATCATCTTGTAGACGAAAATGATCAAGTAAGTTGGAGAATGAAAGGAAGAACTTAACAGCATCTGAATAAATTAAAATTTTGGAGTGAACGATATAGCTAGGAATATTAGCCAAAAAGGAGGGGTCTCAAATGACTGCCATGAGGTACGCTTGAAGAAACAGAGACAAGCTTCGAAATTGATATCCTCAACAAGACCCTTTGAGCCCTACATTTCAAATAGGATGAAATTCAAGACACAAGTTTAGGGTGAAATCCTAAATGATCAAGCTTGCAAATAAAGATGTCATGATTAACTGAATCTAGTGCTTTGCTGAAAACAGTATAAATAACATCAGTTTGCATGTTATTAAAAAAGCTATAGTTGATTAGAGAAGAAAGTTCTAATTATTTAGTTGAAGTTGATCGATTGATTTGATGTTAGAATTTTTTAAAATAATTTCGGGATAACAGATGGTTTAGCTATAGCTCTATAATTTGAAATGTCAAACCTCCCAACTTTTTTATGTACTGGAATAATAAATGATTCTTTTCAAATAAAGGGAAAACGTTTCAGTGTACACAATGACATCATATTGAAAACAGAAACTGCTCAAAAATAGACCATTAAGTTTAGAATTTATGTCTCGAATGTTTTGGTATGCAAAAAACAGATGCAGTGAAGAATTTATACAATTTAGTTCTTTTTTATACAATTTTGGCTGAATATTTTACCAAAATAGGGTTCAATGATACTGGAGGTTATCGGTTTCGATTCTTTGGCTTGAATTCAAACTTTGGCTGCAGACTTACTAACAATAAACATTGATATAAGATGAAAGCCTCGAGGAGACACAACTGATAGATAGTTATTCTCTGTTTGAACAGCAACCAGGGACGCTCTTACTTTTATAGTAAGACTAAGATTAGGCTCAACAGTTTCACTACTAGTACCAGTAGCACCAGGTGATGTAGACAAGTCTACAGAAAGTGGATTGGAAATTGAAGTAGGAGCTAACGAATTTGGCGACAACATTGGTATATAAGTGGGTCCCAATAATGGTGGTTCCTAGTGATATAGAAGCTGGGGAAGAAATATTAAAGCAGAATAATTTTTAAACTCCACACAATCTAACCTCACAGAGGAGCCACCTTCATATAGGCCAATCTGTTTCTTAGACACCATGGAAAAGGAGTTTGAGAAATTGATTTGTTCTAGACTGACGGTTGCTGTCGCTATCTCCGGTTGGCTGTCACCACACCTATTTGGTTTTCCGGAGGGCTCGGTCAATAATAGATGCATTAAGTAAATTTGTTGACCTTGCAACTTCCGCCACCAGACACCAGATGAAAGCAATGGACGAAGCATTGCTGCATAATAGCGACCCTGAATGTAAAAAATGCATAGAATATAATATCCCTAAATATCTAAAAAAGATTGTTAAGAGCTACTTTCTGAAGTCAGAGTCTAAAGTCCCCCAAGGATCAGTGTTGGGCCCCTCCTATGGAATTCTATGTCTGAGTACTGTGCTTGGAACTACCAGCAGGTATGCACTCCATTGGCTTCGCTGATGATGTAGCCGTTCTCGTCATAGGAATGGAATTTAAACATACGGAGCAAGTACTAGTAAGCTAGTATTAGTAGTATCCAAGGTTAACCTGCCTCAGATACGACGCAAGTATTAGTAGCATCCAAGGTTAACCTGGCTCAGATGCGACTAATACTGGCACTGCACATATTGTGTGTATCTTTAAGCTCCATTCGCCGGGCTGGGTTCGAGCTAGAGTCGCTCAAAACGGATGTCGTTCTAGTCAGCAGTCACTAATCAGTATAAACGGTCTATATATGTGTTTAACCCCAATTGCCAATATGACATGCTGTAAGAAATCATGTTCTTTTAGGCACGTCGTTGATTCTGCATAAGCTTAATTTGTTAATTGCTGGTTGTTTGAGAATTAGATGCACACAATGTGCCCCCTTCACTGGGCGTGACTATGACAAAATCATGTCCACTACCAAAATTGGTTGCGGTGGTTTACGTTGGTCTTGCCCGAGTTGCTTGGAAAAAAAAATTAATTTTTCCAAGATGTATAATTCAATATTTCAAAACAGCTTTCTAGTGATATAGAAGCTGGTGAAGAAATATTAAAGCAGTATAATTTTGAAACTCCACACCATCGAATGGAGACTACAACATTATTGGCACCCGCTTCTGTACCAATGTTGTCTCCAAATTTACTAGCTCCTACTTTACCTAACCCTGACTCAATGTCCAATCCACCTTCTGTAGACTTGTCTACATCACCTTGTAATACTGGCTCTATTACTGAAAGTGTTGAGCCTACTATAAAAGTAAGAGCGTGCCCGGTTGTTGTTCAAACAACGAATAACAATCTACTAGCGACCTCTGAATCCTTAGTTCCCACTTTATCTGTTGTGTCTCCTCGAAAGCAGGTTTTCTTATCAAGACTTTCATCTGACACAACGTGCGAAGCAATATCAGCGTTTATTGCTAGTAAGTCTGCAGCAAATGTTTTTATCTCGAAGTTTAATTTCGCAACACCACGTGAAATTGCTTCGTTTAAAATCAGTGTGCTGTTTGAACACTTCACAACTATATGTGATTCCAAGTTTTGGCCACCGCATATAGTTGTACATGAATTCAAGCCAAAGAATCAAAATCGATTACCTCCCGTAACACTGAACCCTACTTCGGTACAATCTTTAACTAATATTGAATAAAAAAAACTAAATAGTTTAAATTCTTCACCTAATCTGTTTTTGGCATACCAAAATGTTCGAGGCCTAAATTCTAAACTTAAAGGTCTATTTTTAAGCAGTTTCAGTTTTCAATATGATGTCATTGTGTTTACTGAAATGAGGCTGAATCCTAATTTTTATAATAGTGGGATTCTCTGTAATAACTTCACTATTTATAGATTTGATCGATTGATACGCAGAGGTGGTGGTGTCTTAATATCTGTTAAGGCCAATATCCTCTCCGAATCGTTAAATTTCACACTTCATGATGCTAAGATTAATGGGGTTAAAATAAATCTCCCATCTCTTTGCATATACTTGCTCATATGTTCCTCCCTCTTCTGATGTACAAGTCTATGCACAACATATAACTTGTATTAAAGAAATTTTTAAGCATGTGAAAGATAATGACTTATTTCTAGTGTTGGGTGACTTTAATATACCTAACACTACGTGGTCGTCAACTCCCAATTTTAATTACTTTATTCCGTCTACAGATCATTATTTCTTCGATGAACTGTTCAGTCTCTCAATGTTTCAGATGAACTCTGTTTTGAATCATTTGAATAGTTCACTTGATATTGTTTTTATTAATGATGACTCTGTCATTAATATTACCAGATCAACTCCTATCTGTATTCCTGAAGATTTGTATCATCCCACCTTAGATGTCTTTTTTTCCATAACGATGACACCTATTTCTACTCCTAAATAGGTATAAATGCAATTTGTCTTGCTTAATGATTTAATTAATGCAACTGACTGGAAGCTTTTATACGACTCAGTTGATGTTAATTTGGCAGCTAATGAAACTCTAAGCTCTATCCTTGATGTCTGTGTCCCTTTGTATCTCTCTATGCCTGCTTCTAATCAGCCCCCCTGGTTTACTCAGACTCTTTTTAATTTTAGAAATATTAAAACCAAATGTTTTAAGAATTTTAAAAAGTCTGGTTCAATTGTTGACTGGTCTAAATACTCAATAGCCAAGTCAGATTTTAATCTGTTAAATGCTAGGTGTTATGAGAATTACCTTTTACGGTGCAAAAGGAAATTCGTTCGTGATCCCAAGCAATTTTATTCATTTGTAAACTTTAAGCGTAAATCATCTAATTTACCTTCCATGTTTTTCTTTGGGGAGAAAAAATCTTGTAATGATCAAGATTCTGCTGATTTTTTTGCAAATTTTTTCACTCCACTTATTCTTCTAATGACTCCCACACCCCTCTCGTACTCATTGGTTAGTCCTGCAACGAATATTATCAATGTTCCTAGTGATTCCCTTGCTTGTTTGGTTTCTACCATTCGGACTTTGAAATCATCTTTTTCTCCTGGTGCTGATAATATTCCAAGTTGTGTTATAAAGGAATGCAGTGCTTCTTTACAGTTACCTTTATTAAAACTATTCAATTTGTCCCTGGAAACTTCTGTTTTTCCCTATATTTGGAAGGAATCATTTATTATCCCATTACATAAGAAAGGTGGGAGGTCTGACATTTCAAATTATAGGGGTATAGCTAAACTGTCTGTTATCCCGAAATTATTTGAAAAAATCATAACTTCAAACTTACAACATTTTTGTAAATCGATTATCTCGCCATCTCAACATGGTTTTTTCCAGAATCGATCAACCTCCACTAATTTATTAGAATTTTCTTCTCTAATCAACTATAGCTTTTTAAATAAAATGCAAACTGATGTTATTTATGCTGATTTCAGCAAAGCATTTGATTCAGTTAATCATAACATCTTAGTTAGTAAGCTTGATCATTTAGGATTTCACCCCAAACTTGTGTCTTGGATTTCATCCTATTTGAAAGGTAGGGCTCAAAGGGTATTATTGCGGACATCAATTTCGAAGCTTATTTCTGTTTCATCAGGCGTACCTCAGGGATGTCATTTAGGACCGCTGCTTTTTACCATTTTTATTTTTATCATTCCAAAATTTGTATGTATGCAGATGATGTTAAGCTCTGCTTTTCATAATCCAACTTACTTGACCATCTTCTCCTACAAGATGATCTTAATTCCTTTCAGCGTTGGTGTGTGCCTCATCAGTTGCATTTAAATTGCTCTAAGTGTATGACGATGACCTTCAGTCGTACCATCCCACATATTGGTAATTACACTATTAACAATTGTTCAATTATTTCCTTGCAACGAATTTTGAATTTTTCAAAAATATGGGTGTTATTTGACACAAAATTTTCTTTCAATCTCTGTCTCTACTATCGTAAATGAAGCTAAAGGTGCTCTTGGTTTTATTAAACGCTGGTCAAAGGAGTTTAAAGATCCCTGTTCGGCGCAGCAGCTAATAATTGCTCTTAAATAAGCTTCTCTTAAGCCATCTGCTCTTTATCACATTCTCATTCGCTCATAGTGCAGTTAGGCACAAAAAGAAACTGTAACACACATACATATGTAAATTTATGCTGCTCGGTCACTTGCTTATCATTTTGCATTCTATTCTTTAAGTTCGAAATTCACCTTCAAGCGAGCAACACCTACATCTCTCTATTGTTTACAATGTATTAACTTTGCCTACACGATCATCGCGGACTAGGCATTAAACTAATAAATAATAAGCTAAATTAAATCGTGGTTTTATTATTTTGCCTTCGTAAATGATTGGAGCCAGAGTTGCCGAAAAAGCTCGGCAGCTTCCAACATTTTGGTGACCCCGACGTGATTTATACACTCCGTGGTGTTTCGTTTAGTGTATCAAGTTAGTACTCAACTTCGTCGAAGTACAACGGTGTGAATCATTAACATTTGTGCAAAATAGTGCATTCAAATTAATAACACATCGCGTTGTACGACGAAACAGTGTAAAACATTAACATTTGTGTAAAATACTGCATTCAAATTAACAATAAACTTCGTCGTACACGACAGTGCAAAGCGTTAAAATTTGTGCAAAATAGTGCATTCAAATTAATAACAAATCTCGTCGTGTAAAACATTAACATTTATGCTCAAGTTAAATATTAATTTGTGTATATAATAGTGCATGGCATTGTGCGTACATTATCTTGAGTTTTTCTTATTACTCTTTAATCGTCTGTTTCGTTCGTCGCGTTTGGCGCCTGCTGTGCATCGTCTGCATATAGCGCCCGCTAAGCCGAAAAAGCTGTGTCAATCATAGAAGACACACATACAGACATATATAAAAGCTCAGATAAGCTTGCGGTCGCGCTTGCGTTGTGCTTATCTTTATCATCTTCTTGTTCGTCGGTTGTTCGTCGCGGTTTTTGGTGCTTCTTTGTGCAGCGTTTGCATAGAAAGCCCGCTAATCCGAAAATAGCTGTGTCGATCACACACATACAAACACACGCATTTATAGTGAAAGAGTGAACCTGCATATTAGATCAGCTAAACTCGAAGTGCATTAGAGAGTATATTAGCTTGTGCATTAATTTTGTAACCAAACGTGTTTTTTTCGCGAGTAAACAAACTTAAATGAATAACTCAGAGTCGAATGTTGATCAAGTGCCTGTATCTCAGGTTACTTTCTTAAAACTCAAAACAAACGCGCTTTTCGATAGACTTGAAAGGTTATATGCCGATATGGACATTGACAAATGAAGTCACATGGACTCGTGTGATTTACGTGTGCTTTTGGATTCGCTCACCAAGTTAGAGTCAAACTTTGATTCAGTCCATACTAGCCTAGAAGAATCTAACTTTGAGTCCATATCTAGTGATTTACCTGCGCGGTTTGAATCAACCTTGTTAAAGTTGAAAGCCTTGCTTCAACGTGAACTAGGAAATCGGTCGGATCAACAACTTTCGTCGACGCTTAATACAAGTGGTTCAAATGCTCATCCAACACTCGTCATGGCTAATCGATCGCGTTTGCCGCAGCTGGAGCTGCCAAAATTTAGTGGAGTCTACACTGAGTGGGAAAACTTCTACTCTATGTTTAAGACGATAATAGATGCTGATCCGGATCTCAGTCCTTTTGAGCTTAAGTGGTTCTGCGTTGGATACCATCAGCTCATTGGAAATCAACAAAGCCAACTATCTCGTCGCTCTGGATATTCTTCATCGTCGATTTGATAATAAGCGTTTTATTGTACAGGCACACATCAGAGCAATCTTCCGGCTTGAGAAAGTTGATGCATCTGAAGGCAGGCTGAGGCAGTTGGTGGATAAAGTTACGTCTCACATTCGGGCTATGGATTCTTTAGCATCGCGAGAAGAAGTTGCTGACTGTGTCATCGTGCAAACAGTGTTGCAAAAGCTGGACAAGGTTACTCAGGCTAAATGGGAGAAAGGCTCATCTACTAATGAGTTGCCATCTTGGTCGAGATTGTCAGAATTCTTGCAAGGACGGTGTCGAGTCCTTGAAAATGTGGATCAAGTCTTGCAGGATGGTCAGGTTGGCAAGTCAGGAAAGTTCGTGAGTACTCCTTTAAGAAAGGTATTTGATGCTTCGAAGACTCCTATTCCTTGTGTCTCTTGTGACGATCCAAGTCACGCGCTATTCCAATGTAAGCGTTTTGAGCAATTGTCCCCAATGGCAAGGCCAAGAGGCTCGCCCTTTGCCTCAATTGCCTAAGAAAAGGACATCAGCTGAAGGATTGCTGGTTTCTGCCGTACCTGCCAATTGAAGCATCATACTTTATTGCATTACAATCAGTCTTCAACAGTTACATCGAACGTAGTCCCTCAACTTAAACAACAAGCAAATGCAATACATCCCACTGCCATGGTTGCAATGTCACCTTCTCTGCCTCAAGTCCACATATCTCCTAACTCGTCTGATGTGGTGCTTCTAGCCACTGCTATAATCCTTGTCAAGAACCGAGCTGGCACATTCGTTCCGTGTCGTGCGCTTTTGGACTCAGGATCTCAACTTCACTTCGTCACCAGTCGGTTTGCAAATCAGCTTCAGCTTCGAAAATGTAAATCATTGACTGCAGTGTCTGGCATTGGAGATGCCAGCTTCTCAACTGACGGATATTCAGTCAATCTCGTTCTGAAATCGCGGATTTCTGATTATTCTGCCTCCATCACTGCCATCGTCGCCCAGACTATTACTGACAACCAGCCTGGCATCTCAATTTCTACTAATACTTGGAATATACCCTCAAACCTACAGCTAGCTGATCCTTTGTTCCATAAGTCACAACGGATTGATCTTCTCATCGGAGCTGGTCTCTTCTTCGAGCTGATGTGTGTTGGGCAAATTCAGTTGGCACCTGGATTACCAGTTGTGCAGAAAACGCAGCTCGGCTGGATCATTTCAGGTGGTGGGCAACATGCCCCCAAACTCTGTTCGTTTATCGCAACCCAAAGAAATTCGGATCACGCCAATCACAGCACTCGGCTTGATGAGTTGGTGCGTCAGTTTTGGGAAGTGGAACACGTTTTCGAGCCTATTGCCAAGGTAAGCACAGAAGAACTTAATTGTGAGCAGCATTTCATTACAAACTATCGTCGACTACCTTCTGGGGAATATTCAGTCTGTTTGCCAAAAAAGCAAGGCGTTGAATCTTTGGGCGACTCCTATTTGCAGGCCAAGCGTCGATTGTTGAATTTATAGCGTAAGTTCGCTCGAAATCAATCGTTAAAGGAGAAATACTCAGCATTTATAAAGGAGTATATTGATCTCAATCATATGTCTTTGGTTCCCAGCGAAGAGATCAATGAATGCAAATATTTCTTACCTCATCATTGCGTATACAAAGAAGAGAGTTCGACAACAAAGCTGAGAGTTGTCTTCGATGGCTCGGCAGCTACCACATCTGGTGTCTCATTAAACGATTTGCTTATGTCAGGACCGACTATTCAAGCTACCTTGTTTCACACACTCGTTCGTTTTCGTACATTTTCGATTGCACTTACTGGTGATATTGGTAAAATGTATAGGTGTGTGAAGGTCGCGGAGCCTGATTCTATGCTCCAGTGTATTTTATGGCGAAGCTCATCAGACGATGCTATCGAAGTCTTCAAATTGAATACCGTCACTTATGGGACCAAACCCGCTTCATTTTTGGCTATTCGTGCAATGCATCAACTGGCAATGGATGAGTCGTCGGCATACTCATTAGGATCTAAAACGGTCTTGCGAGATTTTTACGTTGATGACCTGAACTCAGGAGGCAATTCAGTTGAAGAAGTTCGGGACATAATGTAACAAACCACAGGTCTTCTTGCTCGAGGAAACTTTAAGTTGAGAAAATGGTGTTCCAATTCAAGAGACGCACTTCGCGGAGTTCCAGAAACCGAACAGGAAAGTTTTCTCAAACTCGACGACGGCAGCGACGTAACAAAGGCACCTGGATTGTCAGCGGACGATCTTCGTCAAGGATCGCATATATTGTGTCGTCTTGTTCAAAGAACTCAGCTGCACCGAGAATACTCTGCACTACGAAGTGGAAAGAATGTTCATTCGTCAAGCACCATTCTTTCGCTCTCTCCGTTTATGGATGACTTTGGTCTACTTCGAGTTGGTAGCCGCTTGCGGCACTCTACTCTCGGCTTCGATGCGCGCCACCCAATTATCTTGCCCAAAGAACATCCCTTGACCTTCTCTATAGTATCTCATCTTCATCTAGCGCATCATCATGCAGGACCGCAGGCCTTGCTTGGAGTAATTCGACTCCAGTTTTGGCCCATAGACGGCACGAAAACTGTCTCCCGAGCATTGCGAAAATGTGTCATATGCTGTAGATTCCGGCCTCGTCTACTGGAGCATATAATGGCGGACTTGCCTAAGGATCGTATACAGTTTTCACCGGCATTTACTGTCACTGGAATCGACTACTGTGGACCATTTTACTACAAACCCGATGGACGAAACCGAACTTCAATAAAATGCTACATCTGCGTATTCGTTTGCTTCGCAACTAAGGCTGTATGGTTGGAGCTCGCAAAGGATCTGTCGACCGCAGCTTTCTTGGGCGCCCTCAAGCGTTTCATCAGTACGCACGGCATTCCAAGATGCATTTGGTCTGACAACGCTACTAACTTTGTGGGTGCACGGAACGAGCTAGCGGATCTGAAACGTTTATTGTTGAGCCAGGAACATCGCACTGAAGTTCAGAACTACTGCATCAACAACAGTTTTGATTGGAAGTTCATACCTCCTCGCTCGCCACATTTCGGTGGCCTATGGGAAGCAGCAGTGAAGACCGCAAAGAGTCATCTATACCGCGCTATGGGATCATCACTTCTCGGCTTCGATGAACTTCGCACCTTGGTATGCCAAATTCAGGCAATAATCAATTCTCGTCCTCTTGTTCCACTTTCAGAAAATCCCGATGATCTTGGAGTTCTCACTCCAGGACATTTTTTGATTGGTCGACCACTCATCGATTTTCCCGAGCCAGACGTAACTGGGCTCGACCACAATCGCCTCGGTCAATGGCAACGCATTGCTTACATACGGCAATTGTTCTGGAAGCGCTGGAGTGAGGAGTACCTTACTATTCTTCAACAGCGTGGAAAATGGGTCACCTCGCAGCCTCCGGTCAAGATCAATGATGTCGTATGTGTGAAGGACGAAAACTTGCCGCCGTTGAAATGGCCATTAGCTCGAGTCGTTGAAACCATCGCTGGAGCTGATGGTGCTGTGAGAGTCGCTGTTTTGCGCACACCCACTGGAACTACACGTCGAGCTGTCAATAAGCTGTGCGTCCTTCCGGTTGATGATCCTGTTAAAAGACTTGGTCTTTCAACGGGGGGGAGGATGTTCGGCGCAGCAGCTAATAATTGCTCTTAAATAAGCTTCTCTTAAGCCATCTGCTCTTTATCACATTCTCATTCGCTCATAGTGCAGTTAGGCACAAAAAGAAACTGTAACACACATACATATGTAAATTTATGCTGCTCGGTCACTTGCTCATCATTTTGCATTCTATTCTTTAAGTTCGAAATTCACCTTCAAGCGAGCAACACCTACATCTCTCTATTGTAAACTGTATTAACTTTGCCTACACGATCATCGCGGACTAGGCATTAAACTAATAAATAATAAGCTAAATTAAATCGTGGTTTTTTTATTTTGCCTTCGTAAATGATTGGAGCCAGAGTAGCCGAAAAAGCTCGGCAGCTTCCAACAATCCCTTTATCACAAAACTATTATATACTTCGCTGGTTCGACCTATTTTAGAATATTGTTCAATTATTTTGTCTCCACAGCATAAACTGTATCAGGACCGTATTGAGTCGGTCCAGAAACAGTTTCTTATTTTCGCGTTGCGTGATTTAAACTGGGATCGTAATGTTCGCTTACCATCTTACCAGAGTAGATTTCTTCTTAATCTTCCTTCATTAATCAATCGTAGAACAATTCTAGGGATTGTTTTCCTACATAATTTGATTATTGGTAAGATTAATTCGCCATGTTTGTTAATTCAGCTTAATTTTTCTGTTCCCTCTCTCTTTCATTAATGAAATCATTGCTTACAGGTCATGTTCGTGGTATAACTAATTGAGCCTGTAATCCTTAGATTTTTACTTATATCTAAGACTATAGTTTATTTAATTTGTAAGTTTCCTACAATTACTCTCTATCTTGTATTACTTCAATAATAGTATTAACTAAAATGGCTGTGAATTGGGGCATGGCTAGCTACTAGCAAATAAAGTACCCTCACCGAGTTGGTGGTATTATTGATAATTTATGTTACTTTAGGCTTTATATATACATATATTCATTGTTTACGTTTAAGTTGACTCTAGTTTTGTCAATATCTCTAATAGTAAATAATAACAAATAATAATATATACATGGACACTGTCACCATCGCGCCATATAGTGCGATAAAGTATATTGGCGTTAATGTTAGACACAAGATAGACTTTCCGCGAGCACTTACAATATGTGCATAAAAAGGCAGCAGACATCTTTTCCGAAATATGTTGAACATTCGAGAAGAGAAAGAACAAAGGTGGCTCCTAATTAGTGTCATTATGTCCGTCATTCTCTATGAAGCACCAATCTGCTCAAGAGCGACGGCAATTCTGCGTTTTCGTACGTCAAAACAACGACAACCACAAATCAGGACAATGGCAAAGGAGATGGAATCCTGATGAGAAATCAGCCAGGGAAACCAGGCAGAAGGAGGCGTGCAACACCCCATAAAGTATACATATTTTTGATCAGAGCGATAATACACACATACAAAATTTCCTCAGTCATCCCTTACTCACGCCACAAGATCTGGCAACTGTAAACTCTACAGGCAGCAAGTTTCACATATAGGCACATGAATACACACAAGTAAGGGACTGTAAGAATGTGTGCATGCTTGTCGTGAAATCAAATTGTTAAGCGCACCAACCCTGAATGATTCTGCTACACGCTATTTTTTTTCGGGACCTTCAGTAACCGAGCCGAGCAAATACGAAGTTGTCTGGGACCCCCGACACAAATTCCGAACTCTGAGCAATTTTGTACCGATGTTCAGTCTATGTGTTGTATGGTTAGTAGAGTTTATCCGATATTTTCAATAACTCATTCTTTTTCGTTTTTATTGGCATTTATCGATTATTTAAATTAATTTTTAAGGAGTAGTTCCTAAATCGTTTAAACTAGAGACTTCCATGTTACTGTGTAGTTGCCCTAATCGCCCCCGATTTGCAAAAATCTAAATCAAATACTAGAGACTTGTGATTTGGCAATTGCACACATGTGAATTCCATTAATAAGTTGTGACAGTTTGATGACGATAGTCCATCGCTAAGAAAAGCTATTCAACAATTAAGTTCCCATAGTAATGCCCAAATTGTAACCCAAGCGCAGTTGCTGTAGCAGGTAGCTTGAAATATATTAAGCTCCTTCGCGGCTACAGTCGTGGTGGAGCTCCGCAGAACTGAGCGATGTAGGAGAAGGAATATCTCTATTTAAGATAGTGCTTGCTAAAGAAACCATAAACTAAGTCACAAATTGTTATGATACTAAATATTCTTAATGATAATAAAAATGTAATAAAAAAAAAATATAATCCCATACGCACACACGTATCACCGTACGCTCTACTAATTTCAGACTTTCACTAATTATTAATGACATTTATATATATCGGAACTTCATTGCTTTGGTCCATAGTCGCGTACTCAGCGAAGCGAGTTTCGGTGCTCATACTTCCACGTTTCTTTCTAAACTGCCTGACAAGGCCAATGTTATTCCTCAGCATAGCTCCTAACCACACTCGACGACAGCGACACAACGCTGTTTCCCCGCTAAGTGACAGGATGTAAGCGACCAATCACAACACAATTAGAAGCTGATGCACTATTACTAATGTGTTGGAATGCTTGTGGTGAAATACCCAACACTGAATACTGATACACACAGCCACACACAGTGCGTACGCAGTACTCAGCAACAATCACATACAGTGCGTACATACAGTACTCTCCGACACGCCATCGACATCGACACGTCCTCGTGTAGTACTCCCAATTTTAAATTCAAATTTCTTACATAACAAAAGATTCTAAACTGAATTCATCGTCTGTCTTAGACGGATAACCATCGTCTCTCTCAGACGGATAACCATCGTCTCTCATGGACGGATAACCATCGTCTCTCTCAGACGGATAACCATCGTCTCTCATAGACGTATAACCATCGTCTCTCATAGACGGATAACCATCGTCTCTCTCAGACGGATAACCATCGTCACTCATAGACGGATAACCATCGTCTCTCATAGACGGATAACCATCGTCTCTCTCAGACGGATAACTATTCTGACATTCGCATCTGTGATGTCTCAGCAATACATTTTTGACATTCGCATCTGTGATGTCTCAGCAATACATTTTTGACATTCACATCTCTGATGTCTCAGCAATACAATTCTTGACATTCACATCTCTGATGTCTCAGCAATACATTCATCGGCAACTACATCTCTGGTGCCACAGCAAGAACATTCATTGGCAACTACATCTCTAGTGTCACAGCAACAACATTCATTGGCAACTACAATTCTAGTGTCACAGCAACAACATTCATTGGCAACTACATCTCTGGTACCACAGCTAAAACATTCATCAAATGTCAGTGTTATCGTACATCGTACTCTTCCGCAACAACTCGCCCATTTGGCTTTCCATCAAATGTCAGTTTGGCAGGATATCATTCAAATTTAGTAGCTTGTACTCTTCTGCGACAAACCCGACCATTTGGCTTTCCATTTTATCATACCACATTTAAACAGGCTCTTGCCGCCCCTCTGCGACGATACGTAAACAGCACGAACTGCACGCGCCGACACGGTCATCCTGACCATTACACGACCTCGTGTAGGCAGGAATATTGACCATCCTTACGTACATTTTCAACACCTCATTTCTTCATTAAAGAAACCAAATACAGCGCAATATCAATAACTCAATCAATTTTAACAATTCAACTTGTCAACAAGCATTTTCTTTTAAGCATTTTCATTAACCAATTCAATTTTTTTTTTTTTTTTACAACAATTCATTAAACATTTTCATTCATTTCAATTAACATTTTGTTCTCATTCTCATCTTCGTTTCAAGAATTCTATGCGAGGCACCAACACGTAGCATCGACAACAACTTTTCCAACTCAACATTTGATAAAATTCAAAATTTCTTTCATAAAAATCATATTTCCTAATTTTACTAATTCAACTTTCAATAATAATCTTTCTTCAATCAATCTTTCTTTTCTTTTTATACCCTGAGCCCATTGAAAATGGGAAATCAGGGTATAATGGTTTTGTTAAATGTATGTAACAGGCAGAAGGAGGCGTGTCAGACCCCACAAAGTATATATATTCTTGATCAGGGCGACGAGCTGAGTCGATTTAGCCCTGTCCGTCTGTCTGTCTGTCCGTCCGTCCGTCTGTCCGTCCGTCCGTCCGTCCGTATGTTTGAACGCGTCGATTGAAGCATCTAGACAAGCTAGAGACTTGAATTTTTTTTTGTTGGGTCCGTAGATAGCACGCGCAGGTAAAGTTTGTTACCAAAAAACGATATCTATTTATGTTGTTTTGTTATCGATTTTAAACCTTATCGAAAACAGGTTATAAAATTATATCTCCCACACCTTTAGAGCTAGACTCCTCAAATTTTGCATATAGATTAATGTGAATTTTATGCAATATCTATTTTTTCATTTTTTGGATACCGGCTCTTTTTACTAATTAACCCCCCCCCCCTCCACCTTCCCCTTCACCACTCATGGAGAGTAACCATGTGAATAAATTAGCATTTTTATAAAATGTAAAAAATTCAATAAAATCATATGCTGAAAGTTTCATCAAATTCCGTTAAGTCTGTCCCGATTTATTAAACCAAACGTTTAGCTGCACGTGGCAAGCAGCGACGCGCAGCAAAAAACATTTACATATATTCTCACATACACACATTGAAACGAGCAAGCGCGTCTGCTTATGCATGTGCACAAATAAATTCAATTCTAGCATATTCTTCAACCAAATCTGTGTTTGAATTGTATTTGTATTTGTCATATATCGCCCTTCACACGCATACATTAAATCAGACCACCGTTTTTGTATGTACATATACACATACATTCATATACGCGCATTTCAGCATATTCTAAGAATTATAATTGCGATTGATCTGCTTCTTTAGTTTTGTATTTGTCACATATCGCCTTGTAGTACAACATTGCATTTTGCCAAAGACAAACGTAATACTGGTGTGGCGTAGTGGGTATACGCAAAGCGCATAAACGAAAGGTCCCGGGTTCGAAACTCAGTGACAACAGCGTAACTTTTTAAATTTTTTTTTTTAATTTATAAACATGAGGTGGCTGTGCTAGTTGAGATGATGCGCTCTAACGTTACATATAGTAAAAAGGTTCGAGTCCAGGTGCGGTGATGTTTTTCTTCTTTTTTTTTTTTTGTTGATTTGTTTATTTATTAAATTATTTATTTATTTTTGATTTACATACATTCTAGTTGATCAAAATTTCATAATTGTAATTTAATTTTGGAAAATTTAATGTTATATGCAAGCTATATAGCAAATTAAAAAATACAAATCCGACGGAGCTCAGGGGATCTTCTAGTCGGGCACCTCCGACTAGAGTTTTCTTACTTGTTTTTTCAATTCTAGTGATCAAAATTCCAAACTTAATTTATTATTTTAATCATCGTCTCACTTGGACGGATAACCATAGACCCACCTGGACGATTCACTTTTAATCTACACTTGAGCCTTTGACAAGCTTGAATTCTTAAAGAACACTTACTGCTGGAGGTTTTCAAATAACTTCATGCCAATATTTATATTCGCTTGCTTAATAACTACTATAACCTGCATCTGTCACCATCCAAGACCTTTATTACCAAAAATTGTCCCTTAAATTTTGGGTCTAGTTTGATTTGGTGTCTCTCCTCGTTTTTGAAAATGACATAATCACAGTGTCTTACTACGGCTGCCTTGGGTTTGTCGAAGCGATATAATTTTAAACAAAAGTCAATTTATTTTTCATAATCAATAATTCATACTTCATGCTTCATACTTCATACTTCTTACTTCATTCTTCATTCTTTATACTTTATATTTTATACTTCATACTTCATTCTTTATACTTTATATTTTATACTTTCAAGTGTCTCACACTACTTGACTCTCTTTTATTCAGTTTTAGAGTTACACAATCAAATGCCCCACACGCCATGATCAAAACAACATTCGTTATTTTGCACTTGTGCTTGCTTTGTGACTTGTACACTCTGCCATTCTCTTTGCTCAACAACAATAATAACCCTCATGGTTATCTTCACTTTCATTTCAGTAGCTTCAACATTCTTAATTTCTTTATTTTCTTTCTTTATACCATCTGCAATGGTTTTGTCACTCTCAACAATATTATAATCATCACAAACATTCAACTCAACGTGTACTTCACCATCTTGAAATTTTCTCAGATCTCTCAACTATATCATAACCATCACAAACATTCAACTCAACGTGAACTTCACCGTCTGGCAATTAAATGCAATTTTATTTTCTTATCTGAACAGAGTTGATTAAACTTTGCGCCCGTAAAACACCTTCCCTGGTCAGCTATTTTTTGGTTTGGTACTCCAAACAACGAAACAGCTGAATAACCACCTTTACGCAACTCTCACTGTCTAATAAGGCTATGACTAAGATAGACATACTTGGTAAACGCACCTACTTGAACAATAATCTACTCCTTTACTGTACTTTATCCAGAGTCTTCTCCCAACCTAAATGCATTATTGACTCGTGAACTTGGTTTACAACGTTGTGCTCTGGGGGTCAAATCTTGTTTGTTTCTTGACGCTTTCAGCGAGTTACAATCGGTAATCACAGTAAAGTTCCTGCCTAACTGATAATGCCGAAAATGTTTAATGGAGTTTACAACTAAGGTTTCCAACTCATACGAGTGGTATCTTGAGATTTTAAATTGACAATATTGTTTTCCATGTAATCATCGCTTATTACATAAAACAGAATTTCAATGCAATTGTCATCAATTTTTACGCTACTTAATATTTGTACCGTACTACATTTTCTACTACTTCCTATGCTCTTTAGCATAACAACATTATTAAATCTCATGCAAACAAATTTTGTACTAAGCTTTTTTTTTCATCAACGAGCATTGCTCCAGAATCGAAGGTGATTTAAAAAATCATACTCTATGGTTCAAATATTCCTTTTGGTATTGAAACATTGCACTGCTCCGCTCGCTTTTCTTGGTCGAATGTCTTGTTTATATTAGATTCCATATTTGGGCATTCGGTAGATATGTGACCCAATTCTCCGCACTTGTAGCATATTACGTTTGATTTTTCACGGTAATGAGCTTCTATTCTGCCACGTCGTTCATTATCACTCACAAAATTATTTTGTTGGTTCCAGAGTCTACATTCAATCATTTCATTTAATTCGGACTGCAAATCGCCTCTTGTTTGAACGTACGACGTGAAGGTTAAACGTTGTAATCGGTTATCAAAACTTGCTAGCGAAGCAAGAGTAACTGAAACAGCAATCTCTTCAATTTGCATTTGTATTTGGCGCCATTTCGTCTTCAGTTCTGAAATCATGCGGCTTGCATGGACTGTAAGGCACTCTCCGTCAGTCAGTCGATTTAACAAAAACTTTAGAAACATCGCGGCTGCTTTAAACTCGTTCCAGGTTATTTCAGCGTAGCACACTTGCGAAAGCCATTGCGAAGCGCATCCCTCAAATGCTGAGCTTAAGGCCACAACCAACGCACTGCTTTTTAATACATTTTCTTTTAGAATAATTTCAACGATAAAGCGTTGGCGCCCGACTTGTCTGAGTTGAATTTGCACAGATTTTTTTTTTTGCACAGATTTACTTTGCACTGCATTGGATGTCGTTGCTTGTATGGCAGGCCATACCAGTTCAATTAAAATTTTATTTTGTAATTTCATTATGGTCCTCAAAGATGCAGGTGGAGGGCTTCTGATATCGGAACTTCATTGATTTGGTCCATAGTCGCGTACTCAGCGAAGCGAGTTTCGGTGCTCATGCTTCCACGTTTCTTTCTAAACTGCCTGACAAGGCCAGTGTTATTCCTCAGCATAGCTCCTAACCACACTCGACGACAGCGACACAACGCTGTTGCCTCGCTAAGTGACAGGATGTAAGCGCCCAATCACAACACAATTAGAAGCTGATGCACTATTACTAATGTGTTGGAATGCTTGTGGTGAAATACCCAATACTGAATACTCTTACACTTACACAGCCACACACAGCGCGTACGTGCAGTACGCAGCAACAATCACATACAGTGCGTACATACAGTACGCTCCGACATATATGTGTATTTCACAAAGTACAAGTCTCTAGTATTTAAAATACGTTTTTCACTACACACAGCAAAGTTGAAAAAATTATCTTAAAACTCAAAATTAAATTTAATTTATCAATAAATTTCGAAAAAAAATGTGTGGGATGAGTCATCGATAATCTGGTATACATATACATATATATCTGGTATATATATATTTGTCGGAGCGTACTGCCTGCACGCACTGTATGCGCGCGTCACTGTTTACTGTATGTGTGAGTGTATGTTATGGGTATATTAAGAAATATTGCATCAGTCACGTATTGTACTGTGATTGGCTGGTTCAGTGCGAGGTAAAAAAAAACGGAAGGAGACAGTCGAATTTGGAGTTGCGAAGCCTACGCACCGAAACTCTCTGCGCTTTGATAATTCATGACAGTTGTGCTACCAAAATTGAACACAGATATTGCGGTACAGTAAACATAATTTTGCCAGAAAATTACCTAAAAGGCAGTCTGTTGGTGATGGTTTCGAGAGCAGCGTTTGAAGGCGGGACTGTTACGACGATAAAACAAAAGATAAGTGCTAAGTTAGTTGGTAAAAGAATTAACAATATAGTAATGTTGAAAGGTATTGGCAATGGCAGCATTTGTAGTACATTGCAAATACTTAGCTACGTATAAGCACTAACCATACAACACATAGACTCGTCATTCAGATCAAAATTATTCTACACAAAAAATATTGACGATTAGACCCGTCACAACTTCGTTTTTGCTCGGCTCAGTCTCATAACGTTCGCAAGAGAAATAGTGAGACGCAGAATCATTCTGTTTCGAGAAGTCGGTCGAGCAATAGCGCACAAGAATTTAAATTTTCCGTGACGAGATTTCATTGCTTTGCTGCTAAGTGAAGAGTATGCCAAATTCTTGAAAGCGTTTGCCATGCTCATGCAATGTTCGCTTTTTCATGATTATTTTTACGCAGGGTATGAAATTTATTTCATCTAATTTATTTATTATTAACAAGTAAGAGTGCTCTAGTCGAGACTGCTCGACTAGGAGATACCCTGAGCCCTGTAAAGAGCCAAATATCAAATCATACTACGTATCTTTTATGCATGCATATAAACAACACATACACACACACACATATGCACGCAAGCATAAACGCGCGCTCTGCCAACTGCGCAGTTGACGCAGCGACTGCGTTAGGGCTGCAATGTGGGCATTACTATGGGAACTTAATTGTTTAATAACTTTTCTTAGCGATGGACTAAGTGCATCAAACTTTCACAACTTATTAATGGCATTCATATGTATGTATTTGCCAAAGTACAGTCTCTAGTATTTGATTTGCGCTTTTTACAAATAGGGGGCTATTGG
Organism: Drosophila meridionalis; assembly: GCA_035045145.1. NCBI lineage: Eukaryota > Metazoa > Arthropoda > Insecta > Diptera > Drosophilidae > Drosophila > Drosophila meridionalis. The sequence continues at coordinate 698,582 of JAWNPG010000060.1, forward strand.
GGGCGAATGGGGCGTGGCATCCAAAATCTAAAGATTACGTTATCTCTGTATTCATTGCACGCAACTACACAGCAAATTTGAAATCTCTAGCCCAAACGATGTACCAACACGCCTTAAAAACACTTTAAAATTATCGATAAATGCTCATAAAATCGAAAGGGAATGAGTTATCGGAAAAACTTTATAAACTTGTGCAGCGTATGGTATTATCGAGTATTCATGTAAAATTTCAAGTCTCTATGTTGCGTACTTAAAAATATCTCGGCGTTCACACGGACGGACGGACGGACGGACGGACGGACGGACGAACGGACAGACGGACAGGGCTATATCGACTCGTCTTGTCGCGCTGATCAAGAATATATATACTATATGGGGTGTGGCACGCCTCCTTCTGCCTGTTACATACATTTTCACAAAACCATTATACCCTGATTTCCCATTTTCAATGGGCTCAGGGTATAAAAAGACATTGACAAGACTGGAGTCAACTTAAATGTTAACATTAAAAATATTTATATATAAAAAGCCTAAAATAACATAAATTATGAATAATACCACCAACTCGGTGGGGGTATTTTATTTGCCAGTACGGCCAGCTATGCCCCAATTCACAGTCATTTTAGTCAGTGATATTATTGACGCTATAAAAGACAGAGAGTAATTGCAGGAATCATATCTGTATATATAAAAGAAAGTCGGGTATGTTACAACACTTATAACTCGAGATCGGTTGGACCAATTTTCATGGTTTTTGATTTGTTGGATTAGTCTCCGCCCCGAATAACAGAATATATCTTAAATATACAGAAAAATTGACGAATACTTGAAGAATGCGCTATTTTCCCTAAAAGTACTTTTATTTCGAAGCTGTCAAATTTTTTTTCAATAAATGCTCATTTGTTTATTACATGTCAAACATTTGTTATCCAATCCTGTCAAATACTGTAACAACTATTTATGTGTGCGTTCAGAAATTTATTTTGTGCAAAATAGGTAGGTACTGTTATATTTGTTTGTTTTATGTGGTTTTGTGCGAGTGCACATTCAGTATTACTATTTTATGTGGTTTTGTGCGAGTGCATATTCAGTATTACTATTAATAACAAGTAAGAACGTTGCCTTAGGACGAAACCGCGTGAAACTCGTTTCCCAGAGGGGTATCTGGTATTTTAAATTTAATAATTTATCTCAAATTTGCATTTATGTAGATTCATGTGAATTTTCTGCAATTTCAATTTTTGCAAATATAACTATGTGAATGAATTAGCATTTTTATAAAATGTAAAAAATTCAATAGAATCATATGCTGAAAGTTTCATCAAGTCAGTCGCAATCTATTAAACAAAACGTTTGGCCAATTATGACACGCACGCGTTAAGCAGCGAGAGCAAAATACATTTACATTTACACATATCTACAGCAGCTTCTATAGTTTTGTATTTGTCAATAGTCGCCCTTGTAGTGAAGTAGTTTCGGATTTGCCAACAGGCAATGCAAAACTGATGTGGCGCAGCAGGTAGATGAAAAGCGTGTAAGCAAAAGGGTCCGCGTTCGAGACGCGGCGGCGACGGCATGAAAATAGTTGCGCAGCTGTTCGTGCCTACATACATGCATACCTGATGGGACCTATCGTCAATTTTTTTGTGTGTGAATAATTTTGTTCGGACTAAGTCGATTACACAAATATCGGTATTTGATATTTACATTTTTTGTCACAAAAAGAAAACATAACTGACCTAGGCTATACGAAAAATGATAATTTTAGCAAATAAATTATTTGCAGAACTTCAACATTAAATAGAATTACATATATTTCTCAGAAATGCCGTTTGTCGTCTTAGCAATTCTTATTAAGCTTATTTATATAGGTGGCACAGGCATATGAATTTTGCAGCTGGGCGTTACAAATTTTGTTGCCAATTTGCCACGTCCCCAGTAGGCGTAGACATATCATATTTGGCAAGTTCCTAGAAGGAGTCGAGGGTAACGTAACTGTAAAGTTTGGATGCTTACACTCCAAAAATGTGAAAGTTACAGGGTATTTTGTCGATATACCACGCCCCCAAAGGGGCGTAAGATTTATTTTTAGGGTATCAATTCAGGAGGCCTCCAGTAACACAAACATTCAATTTTGAAGCGTATAGCACTAAAACTATAGGAGCTATAAGCTTTTTTGCGATTTGCCACGCCCCCTGAAGGCGTAGGTATGTTCACCATATCTTTTTAATCTTGGGTTGCTTATCCGAGTATATATATAAAATTTCAAGTCTCTAGCATCAATAGTGCTCAAAATATAGCTGAATTTGTAAAATCACCTTATATTTAGATCCGATTTGCCACGCCCCCAGTGAGCGTGGACATAAAATTTTATTTTTATCAATCTTTATATAATCGAAGCGTTAAGATACGTACTAAATTTCAGCATTCTAGCTTTTAAACTGTAGAAGTTACAGTTTTCCCGATTTGCCACGCCCACAATGGGCGTAGATATATCCGCCATATCTTTTTGAGCTTGGGTGGTCAACGCAAGTATACATTCCAAATTTCAACTCTCTAGCTCTTCAACTAATATGATTTCTTAACTATGGACGAAAAGAGGTATAATCTTCGATGTGCAGGAAGAAATGCTTCAAGTATTAATTTGAATCGAGCAGCGTTTCGATATGATTGCACCATCGACTACGTCTTGCATCGTTTAGTTTGCATTGGCCGAATGGACGTTGTTTGCCAGCATTGTGGCGCATTGAAGTTTGCTGGTAAAACGCCCGGTTTGTGCTGCCTTAGTGGTAAAGTGACATTGCTATTAGTGGTCCCGCCACCAGAGCCATTGCGTTCCCTGCTTTATGGCGAATCACTAGAATCAAAACATTTTTTGCTGATGATTTCTCGAAGCAATTGCTGAATATCGGTAATGGTCGTGTTCCTGTTGACGAATCGAGCGGTTTGATTTCATTTCCTCCAAATTTTTGCAATTTCGTCTCATCAAAAGATGAGCTTATCAACAAAGTATTTCCGGATATCATTGCAAACCACAAAAATACTAAATGGTTAAGTGAGCGAGCAATTTTGGCGGCTAAAAATAAAGATGTAGATGACCTCAATTTTATAATCGAAGGTACTCTGTATTCATTCAAATCTATCGACTGTGTAACAAACGAAGAAGAAGCCACTAATTATCCAACAGAATTTTTGAACTCCTTAGATGTGCCTGGTTTACCACTGCACAATTTACAACTGAGTGTTGGCTCGGTAGTTATCATGCTTAGAAATTTAAATCAACCAAAACTGTGCAATGGAACGCGTTTGGTGATAAGAAAACTGATGACCAATGTGATTCACGCGTCGATACTCAAAGGAAAATTTAAAGATGAGGAAGTTGTTATTCCAAGGATTCCTATGATCTCAACAGATATGCCCTTTAAGTTTAAACGAATTCAATTCCCGATTCGTCTTGCCTTCGCCATGACGATCAATAAATCACAGGGCCAATCCTTGACTATTTCTGGCTTCAATCTAGAAAATGCGTGGTTTTCACATGGTCAATTGTACGTGGCATGCTCACGTGTCGGCAAACCATCCGCATTATTTGTTCTTGCATCTGACCAAAAAACGAAGAATCTCGTTTACCACAAGGTGCTTGAATGAAAATCCGATTAATAAATTAATCAGAGTGTATCCCAACCTGAACAACATAGTTTTCAATGATTTTTTTCTGACATGTGTTTGGAAAACTTAATTATTTATTTTTTTTTTTTTTTTAATTTTTATTCTCATTCTGTATGTTTTCATCATCATTCATCATAATAAAATACTTTTATATTTCTATCTATATTAATATTGTTTTGTATTATTGTATTACGCTCATTAAAGCATAAATTAGTTCAGTTAAAAGGTAACACGACATTCTTTGACTGTTAGGCATTACGAAGTTCGCCAGGTCACCTAGTATTAAATAGATTATAATCATAGATATAAGTAAAAATCTAGGAACTACCGGCTCACTCATGGGCACTATCATACCACGAAGAAGATCTGCAAGCAAGGATCTTATTAAGGGCAGAGAGAGTTCATAGGAGTACACAAGATAAAATTTATTATAATTTATGCATAACACGTGTAACGTGGTATGCAAAGAATAATCTGATGTGCATACAGGTAAATACAACGGACGAAAGTGTCTGGTTGTTCTAGAGGGAACAGAAAAATTAAGCTGATTTAACAAACATGGAGAATCCATTTTACCCATAATCAAATTATGTAGGAAAACAACACCCAAAAATTTTTCTACGGTTAATTAAAGATGGAAGATTAATAAGAAGAAGCCCAATTTGCTAAGACGGTAAATGAAGATTTGGATCCCAGTTTAGATCACGCAACGCAAAGATGAGAAACTGTTTCTGGACCGATTCAATACGGTCCTGATACAGTTTATGCTGTGGAGACCAAATAATTGAACAGTATTCTAAAATAGGTCGAACCAGCGAAGTATATAACAGTTTGGTTATATAGTGATCTTTAAACTCCTTTGACCAACGTTTAATAAAACCAAGAGCACCTTTAGCTTCATTTAATATAGTAGAGATATGAAGATTGAAAAAAAGTTTTGTGTCAAAAGTAACACCAAGATCTTTGACAGTTAAAATTCGTTGCAAGGAAATGTTGTTAACAATATATGGAATGGTACGACTGAAAGTCATTGTCATACACTTGGAAAAATTTAAATGTAACTGATTAGTCACACACCAAAGCTGAAAGGAATTAAGGTCATCTTGAAGGCGAAATTGATCAAGTAAGTTGGAGTATGAAAAGCAGAGCTTAACATCGTCTGCATACATACAAATTTTTGAGTGAATAATATAGCTAGGAAGATCATTTATAATCAATGGGCTCAGGGTATAAAAAGGGAAAACAGCAGCGGTCCTAAATGACTGCCCTGAGGTACGCCTGAAGAAACAGAGACAAGCTTCGAAATTGATGTCCTCAACAATACCCTTTGTGACCTACCTTTCAAATAGGATGAAATCCAAGACACAAGTTTGGGGTGAAATCCTAAATGATCAAGCTTACTAATTAAGATGTTATGATTAACTGAATCAAATGCTTTGCTGAAATCAGCATAAATAACATCAGTTTGCATTTTATTTAAAAAGCTATAGTTGATTAGAGAAGAAAATTCTAATAAATTAGTGGAGGTTGATCGATTCTGGAAAAAACCATGTTGAGATGGCGAGATAATCGATTTACAAAAATGTTGTAAGTTTGAAGTTATGATTTTTTCAAATAATTTCGGGATAACAGACAGTTTAGCTATACCCCTATAATTTGAAATGTCAGACCTCCCACCATTCTTATGTAATGGGATAATAAATGATTCCTTCCAAATATAGGGAAAAACAGAAGTTTCCAGGGACAAATTGAATAGTTTTTATAAAGGTAACTGTAAAGAAGCTCTGCATTCCTTTATAACACAGCTTGGAATATTATCAGCACCAGGCGAAAAAGATGATTTCAAAGTCCGAATGGCAGAAACCAAAGAAGCAAGGGAAACACTAGGAACATTGATAATATTCGTTGCAGGACTAACCAATGAGTACGAGAGGGGTGTGGGAGTCATTAGAAGAATAAGTGGAGTGAAAAAATTTGCAAAAAAAATCAGCAGAATCTTGATCATTACAAGATTTTTTCTCCCCAAAGAAAAACATGGAAGGTAAATTAGATGATTTACGCTTAGAGTTTACAAATGAATAAAATTGCTTGGGATCACGAACGAATTTCCTTTTGCACCGTAAAAGGTAATTCTCATAACACCTAGCATTTAACAGATTAAAATTTGACTTGGCTATTGAGTATTTAGACCAGTCAACAATTGAACCAGACATTTTAAAATTCTTAAAACATTTGGTTTTAATATTTCTAAAATTAAAAAGAGTCTGAGTAAACCAGGGGGGCTGATTAGAAGCAGGCATAGAGAGATACAAAGGGACACAGACATCAAGGATAGAGCTTAGAGTTTCATTAGCTGCCAAATTAACATCAACTGAGTCGTATAAAAGCTTCCAGTCAGTTGCATTAATTAAATCATTAAGCAAGACAAATTGCATTTATACCTATTTAGGAGTAGAAATAGGTGTCATCGTTATGGAAAAAAAGACATCTAAGGTGGGATGATACAAATCTTCAGGAATACAGATAGGAGTTGATCTGGTAATATTAATGACAGAGTCATCATTAATAAAAACAATATCAAGTGAACTATTCAAATGATTCAAAACAGAGTTCATCTGAAACATTGAGAGACTGAACAGTTCATCGAAGAAATAATGATCTGTAGACGGAATAAGGTAATTAAAATTGGGAGTTGACGACCACGTAGTGTTAGGTATATTAAAGTCACCCAACACTAGAAATAAGTCATTATCTTTCACATGCTTAAAAATTTCTTTAATACAAGTTATATGTTGTGCATAGACTTGTACATCAGAAGAGGGAGGAACATATGAGCAAGTATATGCAAAGAGATGGGAGATTTATTTTAACCCCATTAATCTTAGCATCATGAAGTGTGAAATTTAACGATTCGGAGAGGATATTGGCCTTAACAGATATTAAGACACCACCACCTCTGCGTATCAATCGATCAAATCTATAAATAGTGAAGTTATTACAGAGAATCCCACTATTATAAAAATTAGGATTCAGCCTCATTTCAGTAAACACAATGACATCATATTGAAAACTGAAACTGCTTAAAAATAGACCTTTAAGTTTAGAATTTAGGCCTCGAACATTTTGGTATGCCAAAAACAGATTAGGTGAAGAATTTAAACTATTTAGTTTTTTTTATTCAATATTAGTTAAAGATTGTACCGAAGTAGGGTTCAGTGTTACGGGAGGTAATCGGTTTTGATTCTTTGGCTTGAATTCATGTACAACTATATGCGGTGGCCAAAACTTGGAATCACATATAGTTGTGAAGTGTTCAAACAGCACACTGATTTTAAACGAAGCAATTTCACGTGGTGTTGCGAAATTAAACTTCGAGATAAAAACATTTGCTGCAGACTTACTAGCAATAAACGCTGATATTGCTTCGCACGTTGTGTCAGATGAAAGTCTTGATAAGAAAACCTGCTTTCGAGGAGACACAACAGATAAAGTGGGAACTAAGGATTCAGAGGTCGCTAGTAGATTGTTGTTCGTTGTTTGAACAACAACCGGGCACGCTCTTACTTTTATAGTAGGCTCAACACTTTCAGTAATAGAGCCAGTATTACAAGGTGATGTAGACAAGTCTACAGAAGGTGGATTGGACATTGAGTCAGGGTTAGGTGAAGTAGGAGCTAGTAAATTTGGAGACAACATTGGTACAGAAGCGGGTGCCAATAATGTTGTAGTCTCCATTCGATGGTGTGGAGTTTCAAAATTATACTGATTTAATATTTCATTACCTGCTTCTAAATCACTAGAAAGCTGTTTTGAAATATTTCATAGTTTTAAAAATTGCACTCTCACCGAATTATACATTTTGGAAAAATTTATTTTTTTTTCCAAACAACTTGGGCAAGACCAACGTAAACCACCACAACAAATTTTGGTAGTGGACATGACTTTATCGTAGTCCCGCCCAGTAAGGCCTGCACATTTTGTGTGCATCAAACTCTCACACAACCAGCAATTAATAAATTGTGCTTGTACACAATCAACAACTAGCTTAAAGGAACATGATTTCTCACAGCAAGTCATTTTGGCAATAAAGGGTTAAACAGAAATTATAGCGAGCAAGAAAAAGAAAAAACAAAAACACAAAGCGAAGGAATGCAAAACTAAAAGTTATAGAATGCGTTGAGAGCACTAAAAAAAAACAACAACAAAGTAAGCGGCAATATCAGTAATGAATCGCGCACAAATAAGAATATCATGCACAAAACAAACTTATAAGCACATATACAGACGCAAATAATATAATAATGTGAATATAAAATACAACAACACGAGGGAGCAGATAAACAGAAAGGCGGCAAACAGTGACCAAAGCATAAACGATAACAAGTAAGAACGTTGCCTTAGGACGAAACCTAAAGCGTGAAACTCGTTTCCCAGAGGGGTATCTGGTATTTTAAATTTAATAATTTATCTCAAATTTGCATTTATGTAGATTCATGTGAATTTTCTGCAATTTCAATTTTTGCAAATATAACTATGTGAATGAATTAGCATTTTTATAAAATGTAAAAAAATCAATAGAATCATCAAGTTCCGTTAAGTCAGTCGCAATCTATTAAACAAAACGTTTGGCCAATTATGACACGCACGCGTTAAGCAGCGAGAGCAAAATACATTTACATTTACACATATGTACATACATTTGCTAATGCACGGTCAGAAATAAATTCAGCGCCATTCATTCTAGCATATTCTTCAACCAAAATTGTTATTGAGTTGTGTTTGCATTTTCAGCCGCTTTAGTTTTGTATTTGTCGTTTATACGCATACATTCAAACCGACCACCGTTTTTGTATGTACACATATAAATACATACGTTCATATGCGCGCATTTCAGCATTTTCTAAGAATCACAATCACGATTGATTTATGTTTATATTGTGTTTGCATTAACAGCAGCTTCTATAGTTTTGTATTTGTCAATAGTCGCCCTTGTAGTGAAGTAGTTTCGGATTTGCCAACAGGCAATGCAAAACTGATGTGGCGCAGCAGGTAGATGAAAAGCGTGTAAGCAAAAGGGTCCGCGTTCGAGACGGGGCGGCGACGGCATGAAAATAGTTGCGCAGCTGTTCGTGCCTACATACATGCATACCTGATGGGACCTATCGTCAATTTTTTTTTGCGTGAATAATTTTTTTCGGAATAAGTCGATTACACAAATATCGGTATTTGATATTTACATTTTTTGTCACAAAAAGAAAACATAACTGACCTAGGCTATACAAAAAATGATAATTTTAGCAGATAAATTATTTGCAGAACTTCAACATTAAATCGAATTACATATATTTCTCAGAAATGCCGTTTGTCGTCTTAGCAATTCTTATTAAGCTTATTTATATAGGTGGCACAGGCTATTGATTTTCGCAGCTGGGCGTTACAAATTTTGTTGCCAATTTGCCACGCCCCCAGTAGGCGTAGACATATCATATTTGGCAAGTTCCTAGAAGGAGTCGAGGGTAACGTAACTGTAAAGTTTGGATGCTTACACTCCAAAAATGTGAAAGTTACAGGGTATTTTTTTTCGATATACCACGCCCCCGAAGGGGCGTAAGATTTATTTTTGGGGAATCAATAGAGGAGGCCCCCAGTAACACAAACATCCAATTTTGAAGCGTCTAGCTCTAAAACTGTAGGAGCTATAAGCCTTTTTGCGATTTTCCACGCCCCCTGAAGGCGTAGGTATGTCCGCCATATCTTTTTGATCTTGGGTTGCTTATCCGAGTATATATATCAAATTTCAAGTCTCTAGCATCAATAGTGCTCAAAATATAGCTGATCTTGTAAAATCACTATATATTCAGATCCGATTTGAATCTTTATAGAATCGTAGCGTTAAGTTACGTGCCAAATTTCAGCATTGTAGCTTTTAAACTGTATAAGTTACAGTTTTCCCGATTTGCCACGCCCACAATGGGCGTAGATATATCCGCCATATCTTTTTGAGCTTGGGTGGTCAACGCAAGTATACATTCCAAATTTCAACTATCTAGCTCTTCAACTAATATGATTTCTTTGATTTCTATTAACTATGGGCGCAACCATTTTCCGATTTGCCACGCCCCTAGTGGGCGTATCCGGAAAATCTTGATACTTTATAATTCGAGGGTATACACGAGTATATGTTCCAAATTTCAAATCTCTAGCTTCAATAGCGTAGAAAAATATTGCATTCATACGGACAGACGGACGGACAGCAAGACGGACATTTCACAAAACCAATATACTCTTTTTCCCTTTAGGAAACGAGTATAAAAAAATCAGATAGCCGATGCACCAGAACCGAAAGAGAAAAATCAGCAATAACTAAAGCACAAAGCACAACGGATCAAACCTTGCACAGCAATGTAATGCTAGTTATTTGAAGATTACCGTGCGCGACAGTAAGATAATTATTGTGTAGTAATAAACGAGAAATTTATCAAAACTCCAAGAGCACAAAAAAAGACGCGTTAACACTCTCAACTGATAACTCTCTCTTGAAATCGCTGTAATCAGCGAGCATTAATATGCTTAACAATATGATTTCACGACAAGCAAGCATACATTCTTACAGACTCTGACTACATGTGCCTATATATGAAACTTGCGCTTGTAGAATTTACAGTTGGTAGATCTTGTGGCCGGGGTATGGGATGACTGAGGAAGTTTTATATGTGTGCATGTGTGCAATATGTGTAATATGTTCGCATTAGACCCGTCACTTCCCTACTGAGCAGGTATACCACATTGATGTTTACCATAACTCATGTAAAATGTTCAGACTTATACTATTATTTGTATGAAGGGTATGAAAGAGTTGTAAATAAGCCGGTTAATATTTGACCCACAACACCCTATAGAATTGTACACTGATGCTAGCTCAATCGGATTTGGTACCATGCTTTTACAACGTATCAACAACCAGCTTCATGTTGTAAAATATTTCAGGAAAATAACTTCCGCCGCTGAATCTAAATAGAACTCCTATGAGCTCGAAACATCAGAAGTATTTGAGTCCGTAAAACATTTTCGTCACTATTTGCTTGGTAGAGAATTAGTGATTTATACTGATTGATTAAGTCGACCGACAAAGGCAAGCCCTTTTGTTTTGCATTAGCAAGGTTACCCGTCCGTTAGGGTTGCTTCCACCATGTGAAACGACACAAGAAGTTAATTTGGCATAATCAAGAGCAGTACAAAATATAGCAGCGGCAGCCACATATAAAAAGAGCAATTTGAAAAAAACCAAGGCTAAGGTTGTTTGGTACAAAGTGGGAGATTTTGTGAGGCTAAAGAATGAAAAAAGGCATCAAACGAAGTTAAGTCCAAAGTTTAGAGGACCTTTTCAAAAGCTGAATTATTATACGAAGATCGATTGATCCTTAGATCATTGACAAATGATAGGAAATATAAGTATGCTCGGAGAGATACAAAATCAAACTAGATTCAAAATCAGAATGGCCGTGTCGGAGCGTACTGCATGCACGCACTGTATACGCGCGTTGTGTTTACTGTAGGTGTGAGTGTATAAAGAATGTCGTGTTACCTTTTAACTGAACGTATTTAGGCTTTAATGAACGTAATATAATAATACAAACCAATATTAATATAGATATAAATATAACAGTATTTTATTATGATGAATGATGATGAAAACATACAGAATGAGAATAAAAATTAAAAAAAAAAAAAAGAAATAATTAAGTTTTCCAAACACATGTCAGAAAAAAATCATTGAAAACTATGTTGTTCAGGTTGGGATACACTCTGATTAATTTATTAATCGGATTTTCATTCAAGCACCTTGTGGTAAACGACATTCTTCGTTTTTTGGTCAGATGCAAGAACAAATAATGCGGATGGTTTGCCGACAAGTGAGCATGCCACGTACAATTGACCATGTGAAAACCACGCATTTTCTAGATTGAAGCCACAAATAGTCAAGGATTGGCCCTAAGATTTATTGATCGTCATGGCGAAGGCAAGACGAATCGGGAATTGAATTCGTTTAAACTCAAAGGGCATATCTGTTGGGATCATAGGAATCCTTGGAATAACAACTTCCTCATCTTTAAATTTTCCTTTGAGTATTGACGCGTGAATCACATTGGTCATCAGTTTTCTTATCACCAAACGCGTTCCATTGCACAGTTTTGGTTGATTTAAATTTCTAAGCATGATAACTACCGAGCCAACCTTCAGTTGTAAATTGTGCAGTGGTAAACCAGGCACATCCAAGGAGTTCAAAAATTTTGTTGGGTAATAAGTGGCTTCTTCTTCGTTTGTTACACAGTCGATAGATTTGAATGAATACAGAGTACCTTCGATTATAAAATTGAGGTCATCTACATCTTTATTTTTAGCCGCCAAAATTGCTCGCTCACTTAACCATTTAGTATTTTTGTGGTTTGCAATGATATCCGGAAATACTTTGTTGATAAGCTCATCTTTTGATGAGACGAAATTGCAAAAATTTGGAGGAAATGAAATCAAACCGCTCGATTCGTCAACAGGAACACGGCCATTACCGATATTCAGCAATTGCTTCGAGAAATCATCAGCAGATAGATCCTTCGACAATGCAACTCTCATATTTACAGACAGTTGAAGTTTGTTTACATATTGCCACAGATTTGATGCTTTGAGGCAAGCGTTTATTTCGTCAAGCAGCAGTAGATTTTGGAATTACTGGTAGTGTTTGTCGGAAATAGCCAGATAATAAAGTCAATGAACCACCAAAACATCTCGAGTCATTGCGCAGATCTTTTAATGTTCGGTCTAGTGCTTCCAATGCGCGTTTGTGCGCCATTGTGCAATCATATCGAAACGCTGCTCGATTCAAATCAATACTTGAACCATTTCTTCTTGCACGTCGAAGATTATTCCTCTGTTCGTCCGTACGATAAGCTCGGCGACTTCTCGCTTCTAATCTGGCCGTTCCACGGGCTGCCTCTCTTTGCTCTTGTGTTTGAGAAGCACGAATTAAGGCCCCTCTATGCTCCATACTAACGCGGCGCTGTTCTCGGGCGATTTCTCGTTCTTCGTCAGATATTTGACTCGCGATATACCGTTGCCTAATTGCATTTCGGGTCCGCTGGGAAAGATTAGATCTTCTAGGACGCGGCATTTTTATTAATAGTAATAGTGAAAATGCACTCGCGCAAAGCCACATAAAATAGTAATACTGAATATGAGATGAAATTGAAAAAATTTGGAGGAAATCGCTCGATTCGTCAACAGAAACACGGCCATCTATATCAATCATTACTTACAGATTTTGACCAAAAACTTTGACAGCTTCGAAATTAAAGTACCTTTAGGGAAAATAGCGCAACTCTGTCGAACGGGATAAAAACTATCCTATATCCATCTCCTGGTTCTAAGCTACCTCTCTACCAATTTTCAGCCAAATCTGTTCTGCCGTTCTTGAGTTATTAGTGGTGTAACTAACACGACTTTCATTATATATATATATATTATATATATATATATATATATATATATATATATATACATATGGCAGATCATATATTTATATACTCGCACGCCTCCATGTGTCTGTTAATATGTACACTTAATAAAATCCAAAAAAATAAAAATACCCTGACTTCCAATTTTCAATGGGTTCAAAGTAAAGCAAGTAAGATCTGCTGAACCCCTACAAACTGCATTATTTACCATGTTCGACAGCCTGAGTCAAACTTCAAATTATTAAAAATTAAATGATTTTTGTTGAGCTTTTATTTTCACATGTTTGACAATTTACAAATAAAAAATTAATTAAATAAATAAATAAACAAAATAAGGAGAAGAATAACATAGAAAAAAAAAACAAAACGCACCTGGACTCGAACCAACACTTACTGTTCATTAGTTTTAACATACCTTCCACGCGCTTGATAAGCATGCAGTGCGCGCGTTGTGTTTACTGTAGGTGTGAGTGTATGAGTATTATGCTATAGGTATTTCACCAGAAGCTTAATTTCATCATATTAAGAAATATTGCATCAGCCACGTATTGTACTGTGATTGGTTGGTTTTGTAGCTTGACGAAGGACTGTTATAGCGCGACGACTCGTTGTAGCGGTACGAGATAGAAAAACGGAAGGAGGCAGTCGAATTTGGAATTGCGAAGCCTACGCACCGAAACTAACTGCGCTTTAAGTAAAGAATGAAAAGCGAGCGTGCTTTAACATATATATACACATATATATATATATATATATATATATATATATATATATATATATATATTTACTAGCTGACCCGACGGACTTTGTACCGCCTAACAGTCAAAAAATGTCGTGTTACCTTTTAACTGAACTAATTTAGGCTTTAATGAACGTAATATAATAATACAAACCAATATTAATATAGATAGAAATATAACAGTATTTTATTATGATGAATGATGATGAAAACATACAGAATGAGAATAAAAATTAAAAAAAAAAAAAAAGAAATAATTAAGTTTTCCAAACACATGTCAGAAAAAAATCATTGAAAACTATGTTGTTCACGTTAGGATACACTCTGATTAATTTATTAATCGGATTTTCATTCAAGCACCTTGTGGTAAACGACATTCTTCGTTTTTTGGTCAGATGCAAGAACAAATAATGCGGATGGTTTGCCGACAAGTGAGCATGCCACGTACAATTGACCATGTGAAAACCACGCATTTTCTAGATTGAAGCCACAAATAGTCAAGGATTGGCCCTAAGATTTATTGATCGTCATGGCGAAGGCAAGACGAATCGGGAATTGAATTCGTTTAAACTCAAAGGGCATATCTGTTGGGATCATAGGAATCCTTGGAATAACAACTTCCTCATCTTTAAATTTTCCTTTGAGTATTGACGCGTGAATCACATTGGTCTTCAGTTTTCTTATCACCAAACGCGTTCCATTGCACAGTTTTGGTTGATTTAAATTTCTAAGCATGATAACTACCGAGCCAACCTTCAGTTGTAAATTGTGCAGTGGTAAACCAGGCACATCCAAGGAGTTCAAAAATTTTGTTGGGTAATTAGTGGCTTCTTCTTCGTTTGTTACACAGTCGATAGATTTGAATGAATACAGAGTACCTTCGATTATAAAATTGAGGTCATCTACATCTTTATTTTTAGCCGCCAAAATTGCTCGCTCACTTAACCATTTAGTATTTTTGTGGTTTGCAATGATATCCGGAAATACTTTGTTGATAAGCTCATCTTTTGATGAGACGAAATTGCAAAAATTTGGAGGAAATGAAATCAAACCGCTCGATTCGTCAACAGGAACACGGCCATTACCGATATTCAGCAATTGCTTCGAGAAATCATCAGCAGATAGATCCTTCGACAATGCAACTCTCATATTTACAGACAGTTGAAGTTTGTTTACATATTGCCACAGATTTGATGCTTTGAGGCAAGCGTTTATTTCGTCAAGCAGCAGTAGATTTTGGAATTACTGGTAGTGTTTGTCGGAAATAGCCAGATAATAAAGTCAATGAACCACCAAAACATCTCGAGTCATTGCGCAGATCTTTTAATGTTCGGTCTAGTGCTTCCAATGCGCGTTTGTGCGCCATTGTGCAATCATATCGAAACGCTGCTCGATTCAAATCAATACTTGAACCATTTCTTCTTGCACGTCAAAGATTATTCCTCTGTTCGTCCGTACGATAAGCTCGGCAACTTCTCGCTTCTAATCTGGCCGTTCCACGGGCTGCCTCTCTTTGCTCTTGTGTTTGAGAAGCACGAATTAAGGCCCCTCTTTGCTCCATACTAACGCGGCGCTGTTCTCGGGCGATTTCTCGTTCTTCGTCAGATATTTGACTCGCGATATACCGTTGCCTAATTGCATTTCGGGTCCGCTGGGAAAGATTAGATCTTCTAGGACGCGGCATTTTTATTAATAGTAATAGTGAAAATGCACTCGCGCAAAGCCACATAAAATAGTAATACTGAATATGAGATGAAATTGAAAAAATTTGGAGGAAATCGCTCGATTCGTCAACAGAAACACGGCCATCTATATCAATCATTACTTACAGATTTTGACCAAAAACTTTGACAGCTTCGAAATTAAAGTACCTTTAGGGAAAATAGCGCAACTCTGTCGAACGGGATAAAAAGTATCCTATATCCATCTCCTGGCTCTAAGCTACCTCTCTACCAATTTTCATCCAAATCTGTTCTGCCGTTCTTGAGTTATTAGTGGTGTAACTAACACGACTTTCTTATATATATATATATATATATATATATATATATATGGCAGATCATATATTTATATATACTCCCACGCCTCCATGTGTCTGTTACATATGTACATTTAACAAAATCCAAAAAAATAAAAATACCCTGACTTCCAATTTTCAATGGGTTCAAAGTAAAGCAAGTAAGATCTGCTGAACCCCTACAAACTGCATTATTTACCATGTTCGACAGCCTGAGTCAAACTTCAAATTATTAAAAATTAAATGATTTTTGTTGAGCTTTTATTTTCATATGTTTGACAATTTACAAATAAAAAATTAATTAAATAGATAAATAAACAAAATAAGGAGAAGAATAACATAGAAAAAAAAAACAAAACGCACCTGGACTCGAACCAACACTTACTGTTCATTAGTTTTAACATACCTTCCACGCGCTTGATAAGCATGCAGTGTGAAGGACAGATAAAGGCCACCTGCGTGGTATCCAAAAATAAGCAGACGAACGCTGAGCCCTAAACCTCAACTATAGGTTAAGAATATGTTAAAGATCAACGGTGACAGCCTCAGCTCAGGTTAAGAATATGTAATAGACCAATGCTGAGCCTTACAAATTTAGCAGTAGATACACTAAATTTAAGGGTTGATTATGCATGACTCTGGATACATAAGCCCAGGCTCATAGAAATTAATATTAGTATCGACTGAACGCCACCACAGTCAGTGTATTCATTGATAGTCATTGATAGTGGCTCAGTCAAGTACTGCATTCTTCCAGTTATATTCAAGTTTGTGGAAAATGCTTAAAAATTGTCTTTGGCTAGCAACTCAATGTCTGAGTAGAGGCACAGCACAATCAACCAAGACTTCAACACAAAAAGACTGCCATTGGATCAAGCCAAAGGGTAAATTTAACAAGTAAGAGTACTCTAGTCGAGACTGCTGGACTAGGAGATACCCTGAGCCTTGTGAAGAGGCAAATATCAAATCATTCTACGCCTTTTTTTAATGCATACAACATATACACACACAAGTGCACGCACGCATAAGAGCGCGCTCTGCCAACTGCGCAGTTGACGCAGCGACTGCGCTTGGTATGCAATGTAGGCATTACTATGGGAACTTAATTGTTTAATAACTTTTTTTTAGCGATGGACTAATTTCAAATTTTCACAACTTATTAATAACATTCATATGTGTGGATTTGTTAAAGCCCAAGTCTCTAGTATTTGATTTGCGCTTTTTACAAATAGGGGGCTATTGGGGGCGAATGGGCCGGACAGTGCTATATAATATATATATATGTCGCAGTATGAACGTAGTCTGACCACTGTACGTGTCTGTCACATTATAATCATTATTTGACCACTGTGCTTGCAAGGCACAGCTGTGTAACGGTTTGGCTGTCGCGAATGTGAGTACAGCGTAGAAGATGCAATACGCCAGAATACAGTTAGAGTGAGGCAACTGCGCGATAGCGCTGTTGCTCAGTGTAGTCCAGCCGGCGTGAGCAAAGAAGAATTAGATCAATGCGTGAGCAAAGAAGTATAGATTGATGCGAGAGCAGAGAAGTCAGTCGAGTTGAAACGGTTGCACGCGCCGGTTGGATTTCGCTTCACTCTCAAAGTTACTATAAGTCAAAATGTCAAACCTGCCATAAGAATTTAATCAATTCTGCGACATCAGAGGTAGGATCTGCTTCGCTTACAAGCAATACTATCGATGCATATTTGGCAGCTTTACAAGTGTAAAGTTTACAATTTTCTCGCAGTTGCCTGCTGACGTTCGTTTTCTTTTATGTTTTGTTTCGCGTTCTCGTGTCGATTACATACATAGAGACATTGTGCGTGATAAAGAAAGAAATAGACTGACCGTGTGTTGTTTTCGGTTTGGCTCAGTTTGAGCTGATTTCAATTCTCGTTGGAAACGAGGCGCACAACAGTTGAAAACTCGAATGCTACGTGCAAATTTGGAATTCTGCTGCCGTTGCCGGCCGACAAGAACTAAAGCAAAGCAAACATTTACAAGCGCACACAAAAGTTAAAAAAGAAGCAGAACTTAGATGACGACGCAATTACAACAGTTGAAGCATCCCTCTCAAGTGAAATAAATGTTTCAAATGCGTCGAATTTGGACACTTCGCATCCGTCCAAAGGGACGAACCCGGGAAGGCGACTGAGTGATCGAGAAGCGAGTAGACATTTGTGCTGTAGCTCCACTATCGAGAACTATAAGTTGTTCAACCGGTGAGTTCGTTCCATTTTGTTTTGACTTTGGAGGCGAATGTTCCTTGGTCAAAGAAAGCGTTGCCGATAAATTTAGAGGCAAACGAATTTATAACTTTGTTAAATTGAATGGCACATGTAATGATTCAATATGTAGCACTCGACAAGTATTATGTAATATAAACATGGATGAATATTATTTAGAGATTTCAATATATTATAAATAAGTTTTTGAAACATGAATGTAATATAGAACGTGAAATTCTTAGCCAAGAGTTTGGCGTAACAATGGACGCTGACAAATTTCAGGTTTACAAAACGGAAAGGGCAGAATCTTAAAAAGTTGCAAATTATGAAGAGGTTATCGAATCGAATAGTGAATTGGATGATTCAGATAAGTCAGCCTTGATACATATTCTAAAATTTTATTCTGATTGGTTTATGGAAGGAATACCGAAGATTAAGTTCAATATTAGTTCTTGACGATGCCGTTTGATTTGAAAAAAAATACACCATCAGTGTTCCAGCGTGCAATAATAAAGGCTTTAGTGGACTTAGCCTACACTTATGCGATAGTGTATATAGATGATGTTCTCATAATAGCTGAAAGAAGATGCGGTAGTTACACTGCAGACAGTACTAGAGGCTTTAAGAAAGGCTGGATTTTCATTCAATGTCACCAAATGCTCCTTTCTTACAACTAGTATAGAGTGTCTTGGATTTGAAGTAAGGAACGGCGAAATTAGGCCAAATTTACGAAAAATTCAGGCTTTGATTGGCTTACCGCAACCACAGAATGTGTCACAGTTAAGACAATTCATCGGGTTGGCCTCTTATTTTCGGCAATTTGTGTTAAACTTCTCACAAGCACTTGAGCCCCTGTATCTTCTCACTTCAAGGAAAAAACACTGATTTCAAGTAGTTACCAGTGCATGAACAGAAAATAAAAATAATAACTGTATTAACACAGACGCCAGTTTTAATCATATTTGATCCGCAATAGCCAATAGAGCTACGTACTGACGCAAGTAGTATTGGCTATGGGGCAATACTGTTGCATAAAATTGACAACAAACCTCATGTAGTAGAATACCATAGTAAGTGTACGTCGCCCGCTGAATCTAGATATCATTCTTACGAACTGGAGACGTTAGCAATTTGTGTTAAACTTCTCACAAGCACTTGAGCCCCTGTATCTTCTCACTTCAAGGAAAAAACACTGATTTCAAGTAGTTACCAGTGCATGAACAGAAAATAAAAATAATAACTGTATTAACACAGACGCCAGTTTTAATCATATTTGATCCGCAATAGCCAATAGAGCTACGTACTGACGCAAGTAGTATTGGCTATGGGGCAATACTGTTGCATAAAATTGACAACAAACCTCATGTAGTAGAATACCATAGTAAGTGTACGTCGCCCGCTGAATCTAGATATCATTCTTACGAACTGGAGACGTTAGCAGTGGTAAATGCTATTAAGCACATCCGACATTATTTGCAGGGACGCAAATTTGTAATTTATACGGACATAAATAGATTTAACACCAAGGGTGTATAGATGGTGGGCGTTTTTAGAGGCATTTTACTTCGGAATAGAGTATAGAAAGGGCTAGCGAATAGCGCATATTAACTTTCTTAGAGATTGAACATTATATAAAATAAAAATTTAAAATTGAGAAGTACAGATTAATGATTAAAGCACGAGTATGGAGGAATGAAAATTAAAGATTTATGATAAAAGATCGATTGATTGAGACCTGATAATTTATGATATCTGAACGACTGAAGATTGAAGATAGAAGCTGAAGATTGAAGATTAAAAATGTTAGATTGAATATAGAGGAGTTAAAGATTTGACTTACTTTGAATATTGAGAGTTGAATATTGAGAATAGAAGATTAAAGATTTTAGGTTACAGAAGGAAAAGTAAAGGTTGAAGATTGAAATTGTATAAGACTGAAAATGGTATATGGAAGTTTGCAGGTAATATATTGAAGATTGAAGATGAGTTTGCAAATTGAAATGAAAGATTGATTGGCTTTGTGGAAAATTGCATTACATGTAAAGTATCAAAGTTACCTATGAGAAGAGTGCAGGCAGAGCTGCATCCCATTCCTAAAACAGAAATACCGTCGCATACCATGCACATCGACATAACAGGCAAACTGAGTGGTAAAAAAACGATTTGAAGAAATATGTTATCGTCCTTATATGCTTTTGCCAAGTTTGTGCATTGTTACGATATACTAAACATGGATTCTTACAGCTGTGTTAGGGCTGTAGGATCGGCCGTGTCCTTGTTTGGTTTGCCCACTCGAGTTGTCTCGGATCAGGGACGTAGTTTCCCAAGTGCGAGTAGAGCAAACGGTCAGATTGGGCGTGTCATGGGTACGCCGAATCTAGTCAGAGATCATAGCAGGATGCGTTGGCTGAAGTGCAGCTTGTAAGGAATTGTATGATAAATCGTGTGATAAATTTGGCCAATTGGACTTGTTAATTGGCAGAGAAGCCAGTCCATTTGGCTTGTTGCCAATAAACGAGGATAGTAAGGGATAGTAAGTAAAGAGAATATGTAAACTCCAGAAAATACGACAAAATAGCTTTGAAAAAAATAAAGCTAAAACTGTAAGTTTCAACGTAGGTTATCACGAGTTATTAAGAAATGAAGATCGTTATTAGATTAAACTTGATCTTAAACTTAAAGGGGCATTTGAAGTGGTTGAAGTTTTGTCTGGATAGATATTTACTAAAATCTTTGACGTGTAATCGAAATTATAAATATCCTCATGAATGTTTAAAAGCAATACCAAATAATCAGATACTCGAGAGTTATGTTACTACTGAGTTACTACTGAGTTATATAAAGATGAAGACCGCACCATAACAGACTGTACTTGTTATGGCGGGGGTCGTATATGTAGAAGAAAACTACACAAATGATAAGTTTAAACTAAAGATCGCACCATAGCAGAATGCACTTGTTATGGCGGGGGTCACAAATGATTAGTTTAAACTAAAGTTCGCACCATAGCAGAATGCACTTGTTATGGCGGGGGTCGTACGTGTAAAAGGAAATGCACAAATTTGAAGTTGCTAATAATTCAGAATGTGCAAAAGGAACAACACGAATATTAAGTTGCTAATTATGCATCATTGTGCGTAAAAGAAACTACACAGATTATCATTAATTATGTCAAAAAAAAGAGCTACACAATTTGATTTCGAAAAATTAGAAGAAATACATAGGTGTAAAGGAATCACACCAATGAATTATGTTTTAATCTGAAAAATTGTGTTTCGGTTTGTTAATAATAATGTTAATTTCTGTTTATGAAATGTGACTTGAAAGTATCAAATAAAGACATTCCTTAAAAGAAAAAAGTATAGAGCCGTCGAATCATGAAATATAGTCACTTATGCTGCAAAGCTAAGATAACACACGAGGACGTGTGATATGTCAGGAAGGCCGTGTGCAGTATAAACATATTCTGACTACTGAACGTGTGTGTCAGATTATAATCATTGATTGACCACTGTGCTTGCAAGGCACAGCTGTGTAACAGTTTGTGAGTGCAGCGTAGAAGATGCATCACGCCAGAATACAGTTAGAGTGAGGCAACTGCGCGATAGCGCTGTTGCTAAGTGTAGTCCAGCCGGCGTGAGCAAAGAAGAATTAGATCAATGCGTGAGCAAAGAAGAATTCGATCAATGCGTGAGCAAAGAAGTATAGATCGGTGCGAGAGCAGAGAAGTCAGTCGAGTTGAGACGATTGCACGCGCCGGTTGGAATTCGCTTCACTCTCAAAGTTATTATAAGTCAAAATGTCAAACCTGCCATAAGAATTTATTCAATTCTGCGGCATATACTTTATGGGATGTAGCATGCCTCCTTCTGTCTCTTACATACATTTTCACAAAACCATTATACCCGGATTTCCCATTTTCAATGGGCACAGGCTACAAAAACTCTTGAGTTGCTAAAGAAGCAATATATATGACGTCACCCTACAGGCCGTTGCTAAAAAGCACAATTTTGCAGTCTTGGATGTGTTGTCAGCGGAATTCACAGCCAATCAGTGCTGACCAAAATCGGTGTTTTCAACTATCAGTATTTTACATAGAATATATATGATTGGATTACGGAAAAAATCAGGATCTGCAAAGAGGCCCTGATGAAGGTCCACATTGCTGACCACACTATGGACACCGATAACATCAACTAGTAAAAATTGGCAAATGCTACCGAAAACAGCCAGGTAAAAATATTTTCAACACAAAATAATATTTTCACGCACAAATGTGAGCCCAAAGGATGAGTTTGCAAGTCTTGTGGAACAAAAAGCTCTTTGACTAATGCAGTACATCAAAATGTATGCCAACCTATAGTTAAAAAACTGGGAAGAAATCTTTGAAAGACACATAGACACATTCTTTTCGTATTGTGGCGCACGCCCACATGCCGCATAGAGTGCGCCTGATATACGCACCTGGTTTTTCGCTGTTTGCCTGCCTCTGCAGGAGTGTTCGTGCGCCCGAGGTGTTGAGCTTCACTTCTCAAGTGAGAATGATTCTTTATTTTGAATATATACCGTCCTTAACCCAAGTACATAATGGTTATATATAAGAGTTCTGCCGCTGAGTGCAGCAACAGAACGGTAGAGCATAGTATGCTTGTATATATGTATATGCATATAGCATATATTGTACATAAGACAGGCAGCATTGTTGGGAATGAGCTAACTTGGCACATCCCAAGCCACTCGCCGGTCCACACATAAGTGGTCCATCTTATTATTCTCAATCTAGTAACTACAGTGTAGCGTGGCACTATTGGTGCAAGCCCTATGCATAAAGGTGCCATCTATTGAATATCTCCGTTCACCAGCCAGTGAGCAAGGAACTGAAGAACAATGATAAAGGCAATATCCGCATGTTCGTAAGCACCTCTGTTAATATGACTGATCAGAAGCTAGCAAAACGTAATACCGCTGCTAAAAAAAACAGTGGCAGAAAAAAATATAAAAAACAACTACAAAAGGACAAGAAAATAAAATTAAAGTAGTATCAACAAAAACAAATATTGAAGTAAAAAGATCAATTTACAATATCTGTGTACTACAAATTTCGACAAAGGGTCAACTATAAGAGCAGGAGGATATGGAAGATGGGGACAAAAGTTGAATTGCTGTCACATCTTCTACATCAGCATTAACATGAACATCGAGTACCGCTGAAAACACATCAAGAGATATACCGGAGATACCAGTGTTAGCAGCACAAAGGATGTCCAGAAACCTTCTGCCGCAACTGCAACTACAAAGCTGGATTCACCGCTTTAGCTACGACCACAGCACTTGAAATTAAACAAAAATTGCTTCGGGGCAGTCAAAAACTGGGTGTAGCAACAATAATACCATATTCCCTACAAGCGATTCGGTTACATTCCAAAGCCACTATCAACACCTGGTCTAAGGCAGCATTATCATCAAATAGTAGATGATGAATAATTAATCATTTCTTTATTTTATCTGAACTATAACAGCCAATTGCTGGTACGCTAAACTTGTCCGTTCGTTTGCATACTCAATACTAACATAGTTGTATCGACTGAACCGATAATTGATCTCGATACGGCTCTTCATTCGCCGATAACAATTAAAGCTGTATATTATACTAAAAAAAAGCCAAAATATGCTAAATAATGAAAAATGTGCTAAATAACGTCATATGTGCAAAAAAATGACAAATGGTTCCTCAACATCCCGGCCCCCCTGAAACTCTGTTTCAGAATGTGGTAGGGCTGCAATCTTCGGGATTGGTTGTATAATCTCTCCAGAAACGACCTTGAGCTTAACTGCCCGTACTTATCATCCTCTCCTGGGTTCACTTCGATTACGCGTCCTAGACTCCATGTTGCTGGAGGCGTATTCGAATCCTTGATGAGTACAATGTTTCCAAGGGATATGTTAGGCATCTTAGTAGACCATTTTGATCGTTGCTGCAATGCTGTTAAATATTCCTGTTGCCAACGTTTCCAAAATCCTCGAAGCATTGCCTGAATATGTTGCCAATATCTCAAGCGATTGGTTGGTACCTCTACGTAGCTCCCATCTGGAACTGCGGTATACGTTCGTCCGATCAAAAAATGCGCTGGTGATAAGTATCCAATTTCTGTGTCCGAAGTTGCGCATAATGGACGGGAGTTTACGACTGCTTCTATCTGTGTAAGCAGTGTGCGCATCTGCTCAAAGGTAACCACTGTGTTTCCAAGAAATTGCCCATTGCCCCATTGCCGAAACTCCAGGATGAACTGATGCTCATGCTTCAGTAACAGCTCAACTAGTCGATTGTGGTTAGGCAGCACAATCGGGTGTTTGGCATCTCTAGAAAGGTAGGAGTTCTCTAAGCGTCCACCAACTCGAATAAGGCCATCCTGGTCAACAAATGGAGCTAGCTTGCTTAACTTGGAACGGTGCTGCAGCGGTTGCTTCTTTAATAAGCGCTGCCGATCAACATCAACTGAGTTTTGTGCTTGCCCTAGACAAAACTTTCTTGCTGCGTCAATTTCATGGAACGTTAAGGCTGCCGAGTGGGTTCCTTGATCGGACGCGGTATACAAAGCGCCGGACGTATGCGATGATTCGAATCAGTCTCAGACATGATGATACTCTAGTGAGCAAAAGATCAAAAGGGGACGATGCCATTTCCTTCCTTGCCGTCAGAATATTGGCCTTGAATTCCCCTTCTGCTGCTGGCGGCACGATAGAGCAGCAGAATTTTGATTGTCGCAGCACCTCTAAACATTCCTGGGCATCATGTAGCCAGGACGGTCCCTTCCACCATAAGTCAAATTTAAGAAGGTCACCGACAAGCATCCCTCGGGATGCACAATCCGCAGGATTTTCCTTGGTACTCACATGCCTTCAAGAGTCCCGTGGGATTGTTTCAAGTATTTCTGCAGTGCCATTGGCTACAAAAATCTTCAATTTACAGGGTTGATTGGACAGCCAGGACAACACGATTGTAAAATCGCACCATGCATATACCTTCACTTCTTTCTTGCCCAGACTAGCTTGAATTGCCTTAACAAGTCTAGTCAGTAGTAGAGCTCCACACAGTTCGAGGCGTGGCAGCGTTGTTAGTTTTAAAGATGCGACGCGAGTCTTAGCAGCAACAAGATATACTCCTATAGAGCAGTCACTATACTCAACTCTGCTTTAGACGACTGCAGAGTAAGCCTTAAGCGAAGCGTCTGAGAATGCGTGTAACTCGATGTGATCCATGTGACTGTCTATGAATCGAGGTATCTTGAGCTGTTGTAGCGACGAAATATCCTTGCGATACATCTGCCAAGAGTGCGCCAGTTTCATTGGGAGTTCAGAGTCTCAATTCAAATCTAGCAACCAAAGTTCTTGCAGTAGAATCTTGAACTGGACTACCACTTGCGCCAAAATGTGCTACATCGGATAGCACTTGTCGCTTTGTACAGCTTGCAGTCTCCGATATAATGTTGTATGCAAGGTTGTCTTCTCCAGGATCCCAGTGCAGTCCAAGTACCTTTACTGTTGTTGGTGACATGTTGACTCTATCACCTTGCGCGGTGCTCAATCGTGTGCTATTTGAGATCCATTTTCCACAATTGGATTGTGCACGTGACATGAGTGCAACTAACTCAGTTTGAATGTCAATAATTTCTTCCTCTGTCATGGCTCCTGTTAATACATCATCCGCGTAGAAATCCTCAAGCAATATCTTAGCTGCTCTAGGAAACTCATGCTCGTGGTCCTTGGCGAGTTGCTCTAACACCCGGACTGCCAGGAACGGCGCAGACGCAGTCCGGTATGCAACTGTGCAGAGTCTGAAGTGCTGCAATGGTGCTGACGGATCTTCTCTCCATAATATTCGTTGGAAACCAGAATCTGTCTAAGCATCTTTACAATATCAGCCGAAAATACAAACTTGTGCATTCGAAACCTCATGTATACGTTGAACAGATTGCGTTGTATACATGGACCAATATGAAGCGCATCGTTAAGAGACCGACCGTCTTGGTCTTGAAATGAGCCATCAAATACCACACGCAGCTTCGCACCTAGCACCAGATGGTGCGGCATGTAGAAAACCTTCTTCGAAGTGGCGTCTTCTTCTACATCCACCACCTTCATGTGGTCCAGTTGTATGTACTCCCTCATGAATTGTACATACTTCGATCGCAAAGTTTCATCTTTCATTAAACGACGTTCAACTGCCAAGAAGCGAGACTTGGCTCCATGAAAGGTGTCTGCGAACTCTGGGTTGTTCTGCTTGAACGGGCAGCATTACGGGAGTGTGTTTGGACGAAATGAGACTACATCATCTTCTGTATTTGCAGACGTGAAAGATGGAACTTCCTCCAGTTCCCAAAACCGTTGCAACAATGCGTTGATGTCCATGGTAGCTAAGAGTGACGTAGTTGTAGTTGTAGTTGCCCTCCATCCTGGATGGATCCTACTGTGCTAGCACCTGGTGCCTCATTTGACTCATCCTCTGGTGCTGCTGTGGTTCACCTTTATCCCTAGTGCTGCCAGAGCTGTTAAAAATGGTTTATAAAAAGCATTCGAATATAAAATGGAAATGGTTTTAAAATTTTTCCATTTGAATGGAAATGCAAAATGGGTTTTCAAAAAAGGTATTCGAATGTAAAATGCAAAATAGGTATTTTGAAAATGGTTTTTTCAATTAAAATGCTTTTTTGTAACTATTGTTTTTTTGTTTTATTAGTATTTTCAAATTAAAAACACAATCGTGATTTTTTTACAAAAATTGTTTATGGTTCTAGCATGATTCATTTGCTTAATTTGCATACATATATGTAATTCAAAAGTTGGTAATTTTTTCTATGTAAAAAATAACTTAAATATTAACTTGTTGATTTTAAAACGACAATTTTTTCAAATAAATCATCTTTCATGCTGCGTCTATGTGGCCGCATTATCATTCCACCATAGGAAAAAAGTCTTTCAACGGGGGCTGAACTTGGTAAACTAGTATTAAACTTAAGAAATATAGTCTTTATGATAGGAAATTGATTTAATGATTCCAAACTATTGTCTTCATCTTTTAAGTAAGTTAACGTTTCAAGGTCAATAGTAGTATTACCACTATAACTGGTTAGGGAAGAATCTGAATCTTCATCGAACATATAATATGATTGAGTGTTTTCTTTTTTTTTATACCCTGAGCCCATTGAAAATGGGAAATCAGGGTATAATGGTTTTGTTGAATGTATGTAACAGGCAGAAGGAGGCGTGTCAGACCCCACAAAGTATATATACTCTTGATCAGGGCGACGAGCTGAGTCGATTTAGCCCTGTCCGTCTGTCTGTCTGTCCGTCCGTCCGTCTGTCCGTCCGTCCGTATGTTTGAACGCGTCGATTGAAGCATCTAGACAAGCTAAAGACTTGAATTTTTTTTTGTTGGGTCCGTGGATAGCACGCGCAGGTCAAGTTTGTTACCAAAAAACGATATCTATTTTTGTTGTTTTGTTACCGATTTTAAGCCTTATCGAAAATAGGTTATACAATTATATCTCCCACACCTTAAGAGCTAGACTCCTCAAATTTTGCATATAGATTTACGGAGAGTAACCATGTGAATAAATTAGCATTTTTATAAAATGTAAAAAATTCAATAAAATTATATGCTGAAAGTTTCATCAAATTCCGTTAAGTCTGTCCCGATTTATTAAACAAAACGTTTAGCTGCTCGTGGCAAGCAGCGACGCTCAGCAAAAAACATTCACGTATATTCTCACATACACACATTGAAACGATCAAGCGCGTCTGCTTATGCATGTACATAAATAAATTCAATTCTAGCATATTCTTCAACCAAATCTGTGTTTGAATTGTATTTGTATTTATCATATATCGCCCTTCACACGCATACATTGAAACAGACCACCGTTATGTATGTACACATACTCATGCGTTCATATGCGCGGATTTCAGCAGATTCTAAGAATTACAATTGCGATTGATCTGCTTCTTTAGCTTCTTTGGTTTTGTATTTGTCACATATCGCCTTGTAGTACTACATTGCATTTTGCCAACAAGCAACGCAATACTGATGTGGCGTAGTGGATAGACGCAATGCGCATAAACGAAAGGTCCCGAGTTCAAAACTCAGTGACAACAGCGTAACTTTTAAAATTTTGTTTTTAAATTTATAAACATGAGGTGGCTGTGCAAGTTGAGATGATGCGTTCTAACGTTACATATATAGTAAATAGGTTCGAGTCCAGGTACGGTGATGTTTGTTTTCTTCTTTTTATACCCTGAGCCCATTGAAAATGGGAAATCAGGGTATAATGGTTTTGTTGAATGTATGTAACAGGCAGAAGGAGGCGTGTCAGACCCCACAAAGTATATATACTCTTGATCAGGGCGACGAGCTGAGTCGATTTAGCCCTGTCCGTCTGTCTGTCTGTCCGTCCGTCCGTCTGTCCGTCCGTCCGTATGTTTAAACGCGTCGATTGAAGCATCTAGACAAGCTAAAGACTTGAATTTTTTTTTTGTTGGGTCCGTGGATAGCACGCGCAGGTCAAGTTTGTTACCAAAAAACGATATCTATTTTTGTTGTTTTGTTATCGATTTTAAGCCTTATCGAAAATAGGTTATACAATTATATCTCCCACACCTTAAGAGCTAGACTCCTCAAATTTTGCATATAGATTCACGGAGAGTAACCATGTGAATAAATTAGCATTTTTATAAAATGTAAAAAATTCAATAAAATTATATGCTGAAAGTTTCATCAAATTCCGTTAAGTCAGTCCCGATTTATTAAACAAAACGTTTAGCTGCTCGTGGCAAGCAGCGACGCTCAGCAAAAAACATTCACGTATATTCTCACATACACACATTGAAACGATCAAGCGCGTCTGCTTATGCATGTACATAAATAAATTCAATTCTAGCATATTCTTCAACCAAATCTGTATTTGAATTGTATTTGTATTTATCATATATCGCCCTTCACACGCATACATTGAAACAGACCACCGTTATGTATGTACACATACTCATGCGTTCATATGCGTGGATTTCAGCAGATTCTAAGAATTACAATTGCGATTGATCTGCTTCTTTAGCTTCTTTGGTTTTGTATTTGTCACATATCGCCTTGTAGTACTACATTGCATTTTGCCAACAAGCAACGCAATACTGATGTGGCGTAGTGGATAGACGCAATGCGCATAAAC
This sequence comes from Drosophila meridionalis, assembly GCA_035045145.1. Classification (NCBI taxonomy): domain Eukaryota; kingdom Metazoa; phylum Arthropoda; class Insecta; order Diptera; family Drosophilidae; genus Drosophila; species Drosophila meridionalis. The sequence goes on from JAWNPG010000060.1 coordinate 727,966, forward strand.
GAAAGGTCCCGAGTTCAAAACTCAGTGACAACAGCGTAACTTTTAAAATTTTGTTTTTAAATTTATAAACATGAGGTGGCTGTGCAAGTTGAGATGATGCGTTCTAACGTTACATATATAGTAAATAGGTTCGAGTCCAGGTACGGTGATGTTTGTTTTCTTCTTTTTTTTTGTTGATTTGTTTATTTATTAAATTATTTATTTATTTTTGATTTACATACATTCTAGTTGATTAAAATTTCAAAATTATAATTTAATTTTGGAAAATTTAATGTTATATGCAAGCTATGGAGCGTATTAAACAATCCTAGTCGGACGGGACTCAGGGGATCTTCTAGTCGGGCACCTCCGACTAGAGTTTTCTTACTTGTTTTTTGTTGATTTGTTTATTTATTAAATTATTTATTTATTTTTGATTTACATACATTCTAGTTGATTAAAATTTCAAAATTATAATTTAATTTTGGAAAATTTAATGTTATATGCAAGCTATGGAGCGTATTAAACAATCCTAGTCGGACGGGACTCAGGGGATCTTCTAGTCGGGCACCTCCGACTAGAGTTTTCTTACTTGTTGTGTTTACAAGTTGAGTTTTATTTTTATTTTCTAAATCTTGCTTAAATTTTCTTATTTCAGCTACAAAAATATTCCTAACGATATTCTTGTAATCTTTTGGGACCCACTTTAACTTAAACAAGTAAGAGTGCTCTAGTCGAGACTACTCGACTAGGGGATACCCTGAGCCCTGTGAAGAGCCAAATTTGGAATCATCCTATATAAACAACACATACACACACGCAGCGACTGCGCTTAAGCTGCAATGTGAGCATTACTATGGGAACTTAATTGTTTAATAACTTTTCTTAGCGATGGACTAACTGCATCAAACTTTCACAACTTATTAATGGCATTCATATGGATCGCTCGCAAAAGCTGATGTGTGTGGTCTGGACGCACTCAGTGACTGCAAAGGTATCTTTTTCGCACTCGGCCAGTGAGTTCTCGTCGAGACGGAGTATGGTGTGATTGTGAGACACGGGATAGATGGTGATCTTTTTGCATCTGGCTCAAGGGTCGAAGGCTATTTTTTACTTTGGACTTATTTATTAAGTGTAGAATCTGTACAATCATAATTTAGTACCTTAACAACACAATTGAATACAAGTTTAATTTGGACCAAACCTCGATTATAGTACGAGGAATTCAATGAAGGTTGTATCACTGACTTTGAATCGTCTTGGCAAAACCTTGCCGTTTGAGTCTTCTTAGAGGTCTGGCAGGAAGGAGACCTCTGGCGAGTAGGCTGCGGTGTCTCAGCAATCTTTCGCAGTACCTGCTTGTATGTCTTCCAATTTGCTCTTCTATTGTAAGTAGTTTGAGGTCTCTATGGAGTGTAGTACCGCGTACATACAAAGGGCAGTTAGTTATTTGTCTTAGCACCCGATTCTGCAAAACCTGTATCCGTTTGTAGTTGGATTTGGGATTTTTCCATTAAAAAAATTTTATGTCGAATAATAGTATAAGCAAGTTTGATGATATATATATATATATATAGCACCTACAATGGGTTAATTTGCTACAAAAACAGTGGACTCCACTGCGAATGTGATTAATAAAATCGAATCATCAAACGTTAATCTTAAATTAACAAACATATTGCTATTGATAATAGTCATAATTTTGTGTGTCGAGTATTTGAGAGGAAAAAACAATTTTGTAGCAGATGCACTATTTCTTATTACAATAAAAGAATTAAACGACATCCAAAAACAAGTCCTGAGTCACTACCAGTCAACAAAATAAACAGAAAAACTGCGCAGTTAACAACGAAGAACGTATATTCAGTCATTAATAATGACGCAGTACGTAAAATAGTTACATTGCGAATAACCGAATCCAAATGTTTATTAAAACATGGAAATAAAGTTATCGCAAGAATTGAAGTTAGCGACTTATATAACTTTTGACTTAGGTCAGTTTTTCCACAGGCTATGGTTATGTTAAGATCAGCCAACTGGCACTGAGCGATAAGATCTTTGAACCAGTTTCAAAAGATACTTTTAAAAATATAGGCAATAATATATTAAAAACATTAAGAGTAGCGTTACTCAAGCCGGTGTCTCTCATTCAAAATGAGAAAGAAAAAGAAGCAATACTGTTCACATATCATTATGATCCTATACAATGTGGTCATGCTGGCATTACAAGAACGCTAGTAAAAATCAATTGACACTACTATTGGAAAAACATGACTCATCATGTCAAAGAGTACGTACGTAGATTTCAAAAATGCTAAAAATCTAAAATAACCACAAATGTTCAGACCCCAATTACATTAACAGCAATACCTATACAAGCTTTCGATAGAGTGATAGTAGATACAATATGTCCACTACCACACTCAGAGAATGGAAATGAGTACGCAGTTACGTTAATATGCGATTTAACTAAGTATTTAGTAACCATTCCAATTCCCAACAACTGTTGCCAAAGCTATATTTGAAAACTTTATTCTAAAATATGGTCCAATGAAGACGTTCATTACGGACATGGGAACGGAATATAAGAATTCAGTAATAAATGATTTGTGCAAATACTTAAAGATAGACAATATAACGTCTACTGCACACCATCACCAAACCTTAGGTACAGTTGAACGAAGTCATCGAACATTCAATGAATACGTTCGTTCTTACATCTCTGCAGTGGGATGTTTGGATATAATATTTCACTTATTGTTTCAATACGATTAATTGGGCTTCTGTTACCCTGATTTTTAAGAAATCAGAGGCATCTGGGGTACCTGCTACTACTTTCAGGGCTGTGCCTAGGAAGTCTAAACTCCTAGCCATTCTATGGTGTATCTTGAGTACGGACAGTAGTGTTTTCAAATGGTCGGAATCAACATCAAGCTGTTTGCGCATATGTGATTGTGGGAACAAATCGGACAATTTTTCTGTTTCTTCTATTATGTTAATGAATTCGGAAAGGTTAGTAGTGTGTCTTAAATAGTCACGGTGTTCGAACACCAATACTTCACCGTCTATTACCGGGATGTAGTTGGCATGCGAGAAGTCGGTGATTCGGGCATTTGCTATTGCAAGGATGGTAAGCGTTATGAAGGTGAACCTGTAATTTGGATTAAGCGGTGAGATTGTGGTGCTTTGTCTTGGGGAACTTATTTCCTAACTAAATATAAGGTAAAACTATTTTAGGTTGTCCTTGTGGACCACCCTCCCCTTAATTAAGACAGACGTTCCTAGGTCTGCTTGTATTTCCTGTCTGGTGCAGAGAGGAGTTAGCTTGTTCCCTAACCTCTTGTTGTTTTTGAGGAATACTTCCTCTCCTACCTTAAATACGCGGTTTTTCCTATTTACGTTACACCTTTCTATGGTGTTTTGTTGGGCTTTTGCCAGTTTGGAGGTAATGCCTGTTCTGCGTTTTTCGGTTCCCTCATGAAGAATTTCAACTGGTTTTTCGCAAATGACCGAGTGTAGCGATTTATTGTATTCTATTGTTGCTCTCAGTATTAGTTCGATCGTGTCCTCGATTTTTTTGTCAATCTTTAGGCACCTAGCGATCTCAACTAAAGTACTGTGGAATCGCTCCACTTGGCCATTTGATGAACTGTGTAAAGGTGGAGCGTTTACAATATCGATGTTATATTGGTTTTTCAACATGGACGTAATGGTCTCTGAGTTGAATGAAGGTTCATTATCGCAATATATTGTTCTAATGTTAGGAAACATATTCACGATTTGCAACAGGGGACCTTTAATGTCGACAATTGTTCTTGATGGTATTGGTTGTACTAAGGCGAATTTGGAAAACTTGTCGATGCAAGTCAAAAATTGTTTTTTGTCGGTTGAGAATATGTCTATGTGCAACATTTCGCCGGTGTATTGTGGGATCGGAGTTTCGCCAAGCTGCTGTTTCTTGGGATGTCTGTCATACTTTGCTTGCGTGCAAACTTTGCAATTTGAGACTACCTCTTGAGCTAATTTGCTCATGTTCGGAAAGTAGTAGTCGCGCAGGATTTGTTTGACATTTTCTTGGGCTGCTCTGTGCGCCCTGTTGTGCTCGCTATTTATTATTTCCAACTGATCGCTTTTACCCGTTATGTCTTGAACGAGATTCTTACAAAACCGGAATTTTGTAGAAGGAAAATGGGCAATCAATTCGTGTTGGAAACTTGCTAACGTGGGAAGGTTGCAATGGATTGCGTTCACGACCTCCGTATTTACAACTCCCTTGAGGGTTTCTAAAATGCTGCTCTTAGCAGTAAAATTGATCAGGTGGCGAGTTTTGTTGCGGAATAAAACTATGATGCGTTTCAATGGGAAACGCGCTTCTTCCAGAACGATCTGGTTTCTGAAGCAGTTTAACGGTTTGTCCGTGGCCTCGACCGTGTAGGTCAGTGAAATTTCGCTGTGAACGGTTGCAGCGTCCGATTGAGGCTCATTTTGTAGGGCATTGAGATTTTGTCTCGACAATGCATCTGCTACAAAATTTTCTTTGCCAGGCTTGTAGCAAACTTTGGCGTTGTATTGGTCGATGTAGGCTTTCCATCTTTTTATTTTTGCATTAGTATTTTTGTCTGCTACTGCAAAGGTGAGAGGCTGGTGGTCAGTGAAAATGTTAACCCTTTATATGGCACCTTGTCGGATTTTGATGTAGTTTATTTCATTAGATAGAAAAAAAAAAAATAAAAAATTCAACTTCTTTCTTTTTTTTGAAATTTTTTTTTAGACATTTATTTAAGGATAATAGGATTTTTGCATATATGCAACAGATAGGCTTGTGGAGAAAATAATTGAAATATTTCATAGTATATTGAAAGAAGTAAAACTTGATAGCACATGCATTTGAAACATATTTACCTTTGTTTTTCTTAAGTTTTTCGTAAAGAAATATCTATATTTTTAATAAAATGTTGCAACACAATTTTTTCAGCACACATGGGCTTTTCACAAAATTGGCGGGAAAGTGAACATATGTTTTTCAAAACATCTAGAAGTGCACCCAAAGTAAATTATATATAAAATGCGTATGTTTCAGATGTACAGCAAATAGCCACATTCGATTTTTTTCGATTTGCATTGCGAAAAAATACCTTTTAAACGGTATGTTGCAGATATGCAACACGGCCATATAAAGGGTTAATTTCTCTGGAGCCGTATAGGTAGTTTTGCAATTTACCTAAGGCCCACACGATAGCTAGCAACTCCCTTTCGTAGGTTGCGTAGTTCAGTTCTGGATTTTTTAGGGTACGAGAAATCATGGTAATGGGTCTGCCTTCTTGGGATAGGACTGCGCCGATTCCACTTGCTGAGGCATCAGTGGTTAGGTCAAAGGGTTTTTTGAAATCTGGGTACATCAAAATTACGTCCTCTGACGCCAAAATGTTGCGCAGGCGTTGAAACGCGTTGCGCTGAGTTTCGTTGAACTCGACTGCTATTTTCTTTGACTTATGCTTACTCACCGACCCATTTTCTCCTTTGAGAATAATAAGATTGGGCGAGCTATGGCTGCAAAGTCTTTTATGAAGACTCTGTAATAGCTTGCCAGACTCAGGAAAGATCTGACACTGTAGACACTTTTGGGTTCGGGGTACTCTTGAATGGCCTTGACCTTCTTTGGGTCGGATTTGGTGCCGTCTTTGCTTACGATGAAACCAAGATACTCTACGCTTTCTTTAAAAAAGTTGGTTTTCTCCTGGCTCACCCTCATATTGGCTTCAATCAGGCACTTGAGTACTGTGTCAATGTGCCTAACATGGTCAACTTCGTTTTTTGAGAAAACTATGACATCGTCTACGTAGACGTAACAAATTTTCCCAATATGTTCCCTTAGAACATCATCGATTGCCCTTTGGAAGATGCTGCCCGCATTCTTAAGACCAAATGGCAGTCGGCAGAATTCATATTTGCCACCGCAAACAGAGAATGCTGTTTTTTCGCGGTCATGTTCTGCAAGGTATATTTGGTGATACCCTGACTTTAGGTCAAGGGTAGTGAAGTATTTAGCGTTTCCCAGGTTCGCTAGAATCATGGGAATGCTGGGCATCGGGTAACGGTCAGGTATAGTCTTCTCGTTCAGTTTCCTGAAGTCGACTACTAATCTTTTGTTTGCGTTGCCATTGGCGTCTGTGCCCTTTTTGTCAACAACCCACGTTGGGCTGTTGTAGGGCGATCTTGATGGTCTGATGATGCCGTCTTTTAGTAGTTGCTTGACCTCATTATTTATGAAGTCAGACACGCCCATTAGACTTGGGTAACTTCTGGCATATATCGGCTCGTTGTCAACCGTACGGATTGTGGCGGTGACAGAGGTGTTAAAAGGGAGTGCTTCTTCCGTTGTTGAAAAAGCCTTTTTCCTCTTAAGTATCATGTTCCTGAACTCTTTTTTGATAGAGATAGGAACTACGATGTCGTTTACATCGGTGAAATTTACATCAGTGCACTTCTGGTATTGAATTTCTTCAGAAATACCCTGATACTCTAGTAGACTCTTTGCAAGGTTCAACTGTACCCCGGCTTGTGTTAACAAGTCGAATCCAATGATGGCATCGAACGAGCTAAGTGTGTCTAATAGAAAAAAGGGGGAAGTGTGATTAAAAATGTTTATCAGGCATTTTTCCTTTATTTCAGTGGACCCGTGAATCGAATTCACCGAGAAGGGTTTGGCGACCGGCAATATGGTTTTCAGCTCCTTTACGGGCTTAACATAGTTTTTTGCCGCGCCAGTATCGATTAGCATTTTTAATGTTCTCCCAGCCAACCGTCGTTCGATGAACGGTAACCGGGAGTGTTCCCTAAAAAATGGACAGAGTCGGCTTGGTCGTACTCTTCCTCGCTGTCAATTTCTTCGACAGAAGCCTTTGCAGCTTTCTCGTATGCTACCTTTTGTTCTTCGGAATCCGTTTGAACAATGTTGTTAAGACGTTGCCGTCTCGGGCCTGTTTGTCGCTCTGAGGAGTTCCTCCTCTTAGCAGCGTTTGATTCATTTGGTTGGTTCTGGTTGTATTCCGTGCGCTGCCTAAACTTGGAAGAAGAATCTACCTCCATCGGTTGTGGAGCTGGCTCTTAGCTTTCTTTATTAGGTTGCTCCTTTGGAGCATTTTTCTTGAGTTTGTAATGGGGGTTTCTATCTTGACCGTGGTCTGCCTTATAGTTTTTATTCTGTTTGCCATATGGCTTGTGCTTGCCGTTTTCAGCTGTTTGGGATCGTTCCTCAACAACTTTAGCATAGGAGTTTGCAAACATGCTTCTCTCAATGCTGGCTTCTGTTTCTATGGCGAGGGCTAGCGCAGAGGGTAAGTCTTTGGGTTGCGCTGGGAATACGACAGCTCTGAGCTGTTTCCTCAAGCCTGATATGAAGGAGTGCAAGGCGTCGGCTCTAACTTCAGCGTTAAGCAAATCAGCGCCTTCTTGTTCGTGTGACATAACAATCTTATTAGTTACCAGAGTTAGTCTCTTTTCGACCTCATCATAGTACTGCATAAGTGTCATTTCACCCTGTCTGACCATGTCTAGGTTTTGCCTCAGTAGGCGTAAGGATGTTCGGTCGGAATAGGTGCAATCTAGTCTAGCCAGGATGGCGTCGAAATTTAGCACCGTGTTGTAGGAGATAAGTAAGGCTCCAGCAGGCCCTGTGACCTTGTTCCTAAGAATGGCTACTGCTTGGTAGTGTTCGCTACTACCGTTGAAGGGCTTAAAAATTTCATACGCATCGATTGCTGCTTGTCTCCAAGCAACATATTGGTCTTGTGCACCAGAGAAGTCTGGTACTGATTTTATTATGTCGAATTTTATGTCACATTTTACTTCAGGAACAACAGTTATCTTTTGGTAAGAGACGACTGCAGGCGTTTTCACTTGCAACGTTTGTATCTCTTGAGTTAATGAGTTTATCTGGGACTGTTGTTGAGACAGTGCCGATTTAACGGCATTGTCAATGAAAGCTTGAATCTGTGAAGGGTCCATTGTGTTAGCTACCTGATATTCTGGGCATCAACCAACTTGTTCTTCGCCTATACTATCGTCACTGTTGTACTCGGTCTTTATTTCCCTATAGGTGTTCCAGCTCATTTGTCAACCTCGACACTTGTATGGAACTTTTTCGCATTGGCATATAATTGTTTTAGTATCGGTTGTTTATTTATAATAAAACCTGCATTCATGTGTCACTTGAAGTGTGCAGTTGTTTCTCTAGTGCTCCGCTAAAATAATTATTTTTCTGAACGCCGCCACCAGAATTATCTGGAAACGGCACAGTCAATTTGTGCGTGGACGCCGCGCATCATACCTTCATAGTGTACTGCAGACTATTATAGAAAATACGCTATAGTGACAAACAAATTTTTCTCAGCGCACGTGCGCGTGTGTTGTGTTTTGGTTTTTTGCCAAGCAAAACAAAAAAAAAAAAAAAAAAAAAAAAAATAAATAAATAAATAAACTAACCCAATATGTCCAACACCGCTACCAACAAGCAAGCTTCCGGGTCCCCAACCCTGCAAGCACAAATACAAGCCAGGTTCGATGCCAATATGGCTAAAAAAGTGACACCCCAAATCTCAAAACCAATCTCTGCAACCGCAGATCTCGCTACTGTCTCTGCAAATGCGTCAGTTAATTTGCAAGACCAACTCAAGCTTTTCACGGCTCAGACAACAAATGCATCAGCCAAATTAGATGTTGCGTCAGTGCAAACCCCAAGAAACGTGAGCACGAAAAGGAAGCTTCTAGCTTCTTCTCCAAAACTAATGAAGAAAAAGTTATTGGTAGATGAATCCAGCACAAGCAAAGCGGCAATGTCTCAAAATCGTTTCGCACTCCTACAAGCGGATGAAGATACTGACGAAATTGAAGATGTGCCCATGAATGAAGCAGCGCCAACGGAGAAACCTAAACCACGCCCGCCTCCTATTTGGTGTCCAAACATCAATTCGGTGGCTAATTTACACCTGTTAATCGAGCAATGTATTACCAGAAACTCGTACGAAATTAAGGCAAGGCGTAGTGATATTGGAGTTCTCACACGAAACAGCGATGATTACCGCGCTGTCGTGAAGCACTTCACAGAGCAAGGACTGGAGTTCCATTGCTACCAACTAAAGGAGGACAAACCATATCGAGTTTGCGTCAAAGGTCTTCATCACAGTACTAATGCTCTATACATAAAAGAGGGCCTCGAGAGCAAGGGGCACATAGTAAAAAACGTGCACAACCCAGTCAGCCGCATCGACAAGTCGCCGCTCAACATATTCTTTGTTGATGTAACCCAGGCACCGAACAACAAGCAAATTCTGGATTTACGTATTATCTGCAGACAGCGATGTACAGTTGAACTGCCACGAAAGTTCAATGACCTAACACAATGCTATCGTTGCCAGGAGTTCGGGCATACGCAGAGATACTGTCACAAAGCACCCAGATGTGTTAAATGCGCAGAGGATCACGACTCCAAAAACTGCACTAAAGAGAAGTCACAGTCCCCCACTTGTGTACATTGCAAGCAACAACACCCTGCTAACTACAAAGGTTGCCTCGTCTACAAGCGCCTTCTCAAGATGCAGTCTCCACCAGAAAAGAGAAACCCTGTCTCAGCCCGTAACGGCCCAGCAGGTCACTATCCCAGACCTGCTACAGCAGTACAAGTTAACTCACTTATCAGAAGTGCCCCTCCTGCCCGTGGCGTATCTTATGCTCAAGCCGTGCGCGGAGAGGTTAGAAGTTCGATCCAGCCAACAAATGAGAATTTCTTCGCTGAACTTCTCCAAAAACAACAGGCTCAGTTCGATGAAATCCGCTCTGATCTCAAAAGGATGAACGAAATGTATACACAGCAACAAACAATCCTTCAGAGCCTAATGGTTATTGTTTCAAATTTAACTTCTAAATAATGACTTTACGAGTGGGCATTTGGAACGCTAATGGCCTCAGAAACAAAACTGAGGAACTAGCAATATTTTTGACTAACAAGCAAATCGACATAATGCTAATTGCAGAAACACACGAATGCCCTCACGCCAAAATATTCGGTTATGAGCACTATCAGGCCTACGGTGGAGGAGCAAACAGGTTTGGCGGATCGTCGGTCCTTGTACGGTCTTCGCTCACACATTCACCTTTACCCCCAATATCCAACTCAACGATGCAAGCTGCAGCCATTCGACTATCTACGTCCATCGGTGAGCTAGAGATCGCATCGCTCTATTGCCCACCGAATGCTAGACTCTGCGAAAATGATGTAAAAGAGCTCCTTGAACAGAGGCAGGACAAAACACTAATCGGAGGAGATTGGAATAGTTGGCATCCATTCTGGGGCAGCAACAGCACAAACACACGAGGAGAAGCTACCTTTGAGGCAATACATGCAATGCGGTACAAAATACTTGCAACTGGAGCCCCAACACGGTATCCATTAAATGGACATAATCCATCAGCAATTGACTTTGCTGTTTACAAAGGTATCGCCGATCGCCAGATTAGGATAGAAGAGTGCTTCGAACTGTCTTCAGATCACCTTCCACTCATAGTGACAGTACACGCACAGCCTCAGCCTTTTCCTACCAGAAAACTACTTCTGCCTCCAGGATCCGATATTGGAGCCTTCAGACGCCATCTGAACTCTTCGCTACACCCGGAAATGGAACTTAACACACCCGAAGATGTAGACTATGCAGCAAACAGGCTGCAAGAAACAATAATCGAAGCTGCACTCCTAGCTATTCCACCCCCCGACGCAGACTAGAACGCCCTCAGCACAACATCGCACTTCCGTTGGAAATACAAAATCTCCTCGCGTACAAAAGGTGGACAAGACGACGTTGGATGCGCTCAAGAACGTCAATGGATAAAACGAGGTACAATGAAGCCACCAGGCAACTCAAAACTGCTCTTAATGCGCTTCAACACAGACGAATAAGCAATGCTTTGGAACAAGCGGACTCTCCGTCCGGTGCTGAATTTAAACTGTGGAAGTTTACCCGAAGCATTAAAAGGCAACCAATGCGTCGTTACCCTATCCGCAGCACATCTGGTGCTTGGCTAACGGGTGATGAGCCACAAGCTGAAGCTTTTGCCCTTCATCTGCAGCAACAGTTTACGCCCCTGATCAGTGCTGAGCCAAATGAGGTAGAAGACACAGCAAACAATATACTCTCTCCACTCCCAGCAGACGACGGGATTATGACTTGCACCAAGGAGGAAGTCGTAGACGGAATCTGCCGGATTAAGAAAAATAAAGCGCCCGGACACGACCTAATAAACAGCAGAGTCCTAAGATCGCTACCTGACTCGACTATAGACTACATCGTCATGCTGTACAACGCCATTTTTCGTATCCGGCATTTTCCAGCTTGCTGGAAGCGGGCTATGATTGTGATGATCCCCAAACCAGGCAAACCACTAGGCGAAATCGGTTCGTACAGGCCAATTAGTCTGTTGCCTGTACTTGCTAAAATATTTGAAAGAATATTCTTAGCTAGAATACAGCCGCATCTGGAATGCAGGGGGATAGTACCGAATCACCAATTTGGCTTCCGGAGGCAGCACGGCACGCCGGAACAGGTACATAGGGTTGTAGATCACATCCTTGGCGCCTTCGAACAGAAGATGTATTGTTCTGCCGCATTCTTAGATGTCAAGCAAGCCTTCGATCGTGTATGGTATTTAGGATTGTTGCAAAAAGCAAAGACAGCCCTCCCGGCTTCTATTTTTATGCTGCTGTCTTCATACATCACTAACAGAAGCTTTCAAGTGGTTAAGGGACAGGCTATTTCATCGACAAGACCTATCAAGGCTGGTGTCCCTCAGGGCAGTGTACTGGGGCCAACACTGTACACACTGTTCACAGCTGACATGCCACTTCCACTGGACAACTACGGAGCTGCAGACACGGAAGTGTTAATAGCAACGTATGCAGATGACACTGCCATCCTTTCGCGATCTCACTCTGCGCAAGAAGCTACTGAAAACCTCCAGAGGTACCTGGACGCATTTGGGTGTTGGGCAAAACGGTGGTGCATAACCATCAACGCACAGAAATCAGCTCACGTAAGTTTCACAACGCGAAGAGGAGACTGTCCTGGTGTAACTCTGGGAGTGCAAATACCGAAAGTCAACAAAGTGAAATATCTCGGTGTTACACTTGATAAAAAATTAACCTATAGTGCGCACATCACGCAGACAGTTAACATAGCCAGGACAAAAATCAAAAAACTGGATTGGATGTTGAGACCGTCCAGCAAACTGTCGCTGAGCAGCAAAATAAAAATTTATAATGCCATCGTCGTCCCAACACTCACATACGCTATCCCCATTTGGGGTACCGCAGCGAGGACACACATAAAAAAAGTGCAAACTGTGCAAAACAAAGCGCTACGGCGACTCACAGGTGCCAGCTGGTACGTTCGCAATTCTGTGCTACATAGCGATCTCAGAATTCCAACAATTGCTGAACTCATCGGACGTCACTCCTCAAGGTACGCGGACAGGCTCTTAGCGCAGCTGCTGCAACGCATTCTAATCCTGACCCACGCCCCATTAGTTATGGCATAGTTCTCACAAGGGAAGCTAAAGAGCTTATTAGAGCAAAGAGGCGCCTTCGGAGAAGAGCAATTCGATCTCAGGATCCTTGGGACCGAATTCTGTGGAACCGTGCAGCAAAACAGCTACGTATCCTTTTAAGGGAACTCAGAAGTGATTTCTTCGAGCAAAAACTAGCTTCCATGGACTACACTATCGATGCAAACTACTCCCTATGGAAGTGCACAAAATCACTCAAACGACAACCTTTCAGACAGGTTCCAGTCCGATGTTCTAGTGGCGAGCTTGCTAAAAGCGAAAGGGAACAGGCTAACGCCTTCGGATCTCACTTAGAGGCTCGCTTTACTTCTTTTGAGTTTGCCACAATAGAGCAGATCAGGGAGACCCATGAAAGTTTGCAGAGTCCTCTGCAGATGTCCCTGCCTATTAAGCCTATACGATTTGAAGAAGTGACTGAAGCGATCCGACTGTTGCCGAAAAATAAAGCTCCTGGAATCGATAGGATTTGTAATGCTACACTGAAGGTCTTGCCTAAAAGAGCGCTCCTCTATATAGTTTTAATTTTTAATGCTATAATTAGACTCCAAGTTTTTCCAAAGCAATGGAAACTAGCTGCGATTACAATGATTCATAAGCCGGGCAAACCTGAATATGATCCAGAGTCCTATCGTCCAATTAGCCTTCTGCCCTGTCTGTCTAAACTATGGGAAAGGACCATTGCCAATCGGATAACTGACATCACAAGACAATGCAATATCTTGCCGGACCACCAATTCGGATTTCGAGAAGGACATGGCACTGTGGAACAGGTTCACAGATTGGTGAAACACATCCTGCAGGCTTTTGACGACTTGGAGTACTCCAACGCTGTCTTTATTGACATGCAGCAAGCGTTCGACAAGGTGTGGCACGATGGGCTACTCTGCAAAATAAAAAACCTCCTACCTGCACCGTACTATGGCCTATTAAGGTCTTATTTGGAAAACCGTGAGTTTAAGGTCAAAGTAAGGGATACATACTCGTCCACTTATTCTATGAGAGCAGGAGTACCGCAGGGCAGTGTTCTTGGTCCACTGCTGTATTCCTTGTATACCGCAGATATACCCAGCCCTACCTCTCAACATATGGATGATCCCTCTAAAGCCATTATTGCGACATATGCAGATGATATCGCAGTCATCTACAACTCTAAAAGTCACGTTGAAGCGAGCACTGGAATACAAGGGTATCTTGATACTCTGGCAGCTTGGTGCAAACGGTGGAATTTGAAAGTCAACCCGGCCAAAACAATAAATCCATGTTTCACCCTAAAAAGAATTATAATGCATACACCTTCAATCCAACTGGAGGGAGTAACACTACAGCAACCAGCACAGGCAAAATATCTTGGCATCACACTGGACAAGCGCCTAACATTTGGACCGCATCTAAAAACTGCGGTTAAAAAATGTCGCCACAGACTGCAACAACTGAAATGGCTCAACAATAAGAGGAGCAAGTTGCCGCTGAGATGCAAAAGAGCTGTCTACGTGCACTGTATTCTGCCGATATGGCTCTATGGAGTGCAGATCTGGGGGATTGCAGCCAAATCCAACTACAAACGGATACAGGTTTTGCAGAATCGAGTGCTAAGACAAATAACTAACTGCCCTTGGTATATACGCGGTACTACACTCCATAGAGACCTCAAACTACTTACAATAGAAGAGCAAATTGGAAGACATACAAGCAGGTACAGCGAAAGATTACTGAGACACCGCAGCCTACTCGCCAGAGGTCTTCTTCCTGCCAGACCTCTAAGAAGACTCAAACGGCAAGGTTTTGCCAAGACGATTCAAAGTCAGTGATACAACCTTCATTGAATTCCTCGTACTATAATCGAGGTTTGGTCCAAATTAAAATTTTACTTAATTGTGTTGTTAAGGTATAATTATGATTGTACAGATTCTACACTTAATAAATAAGTCCAAAGTAAATGTAAATACCGGCTTCTAGCCAACAAATTAGGTTAAGGTTTAATTATAAATGCGCTGTAGAGTCGTAAGACAAGGAGATTTATTAAACAAAAAAAAAAAAAAAAAAAAAAAAAAAAAAACCTGCATTAAAGGAATGCAACGGTTTTATTCTTATTGAGGGTATGCAATGGTTTTTTTTTTTTTTTTTTTTTTTGTAAAAGTATGCACAAATTTTTTGTTTTTATATTGGGTAAAAGTATGCAACTGTTTTTTTCTAAAAGTATGCAATTATTATTTTTACTTAAGTAAAAGTATGCAATTGTTCTCTTGGCAAAATATGTATTTTTTAAATAATATTTATTAATTTCTACACCGCTGATATGCCGTTGCCCCCAAGTAACAGCGATATGCTTATAGCGACGTACGCAGACGATACCGCCATACTGAGTCGCAATAAATCGCCCGAAGTAGCCTCTAGTCAAATGCAAGTTCACTTGCAGGATCTCAATCGGTGGCTAACTCGCTGGAGCATCGGAATTAACGCCCAGAAGTCCACGCACATCACATTTGCAACTAGAAGGGGAGTCTGCCCCGAAGTGACTCTAGGAGCTCCAATACCACGAGCAAACAAGGTGAAGTACCTGGGAGTCACTCTGGATAAGAGACTGACCTATGGCCCGCACATAAGTGAGACAGTCAAAAAGTGCAAGTTTAAATTAAAAAAACTTGACTGGATGCTAAGAAGCGATAGCCCTCTGTCACTACGCAGTAAGAGGCATATATACAACGCAATAGTGGCACCTGTCTTCACCTATGCAATGCCTTTATGGGGGTCTGCTGCAAGAACTCACATCAACAAAGTTCAAACCACACAAAACAAAGCACTAAGGACATGGACCGGAGCCGAATGGTACGTCAGAAACGAAACACTGCACACCGACCTCAAGATGCCGACAATTGCTGAACTCATTGGCCGACACAGCACTAGGTACGCGGATAGAATATCCGCCCACCCAAACGAGCTTGCAGCCAATTTAGCTACCAACACCATCAACAGAAGACTGAAAAGATCACACCCCTTGGACCTGAGAAGTGATCTAAATTAAAGTAATTTTTTAGCAATAAAGGCATTAAGCCACTTTAATAGCTAAGGTACCCTTATATATGCGCTATAGAGTCCACGACAAAAGCTGCACTAAAACTATATTTAAAAAAAAAAAAAAAAAAAAAAAAAATATTTATTAAGCCATACGGGGTAATCAATAACCCCTTTGTGAGCTTGATATCTATTAATTCTGCCCATATGGGCGCGCCGGCTAACTTGCGTTAGCTTTAACATTAATAATATTTACAATACAATAATAATACAGTAATGGCTGCCGTGTGTCAACGTCTGTTGATCATCGTCATAGGAGATCTGAGAATCAAGTCTCTGGGTTGCCTTCGGTTCAGTCTCCTAGGAGTTCGCTGTGTAGTGAGCATGTTTGCTAGCTGGTTTCTGTGCCGCTCCAATCTGTCATTGTACCGACTCGAGTGTTGGTTGATTTGGTCAAAGACTGTGGCCAATTTCAGGTCTCGATGCAACGTGGTGTTTCTAACATACCATTCGCAGCCGGTAATCAGTCTCATGGTTTTGTTCTGGGCAACCTGGACTCTGCGAATTTGACTGTCACAAGCCAAGCCCCAAATTTGACATCCATACTTCCACACTGGCGCAATAACCTGTTAATAAATTGTCATCTTATTTGACAGAGACAATTTGCTACGCGAGCAGAGGAGCCAATAATGCTTTTTCACGGCCGCACGTAAGCGCACTGTAATGGCCGTTACTTGCTTGGAGAAGGTGAGTCTGCGATCCAGTATCACTCCTAGATATTTGGCATCATTCGCTTGTGGTACTGAAGCTCCCTCCAGGAGCACGGCTGGTGGCGTTCCCCGTTTTAGCGTATAGCAAACATTGGACGATTTGCTGCTGTTGATGGCAATGTTCCAGCGCCTTGCCCAATCCGCAAATTTTGTGGCATAATCTTGGATGCCATCAGCTGCATCGTGCTCGCATCGGGACCTGTAGGTGATGCATACGTCATCTGCGAAGGTGGCCAGCATTGATGATCCATACAGGCTATTATCAGGCTGCGGCATATCGTGGCTGTACAGGCAGTACAGCAGAGGGCCAAGGACACTACCCTGCGGTACTCCAGCTGCCACATTATGCTGAGTGGATAGCGCTGTATGGAAGCGTACAGCGAATCGCCTTCCCTCGAGGTACGACCTGAGCAATCCAAAATATGGCGCAGGGAGAGTCCGTTTGATTTTCAATAGGATACCGGCGTGCCATACTCGATCGAACGCCTCACGGATGTCCAAATAGAGGGCGTTACAATACTCCTTATTATCGAAGGTCGTTAGAATTTGGTCAACAACTCGATGAAGCTGCTCCACAGTGCTGTGACCAGCACGGAACCCAAACTGGTGTTCAGGGATGATTCTTCGAGATTCCATGATCTTAACCAGACGGGCGGCAATAAGTCTTTCCAGCACCTTTGATACCGAAGGGAGGAGACTTATCGGCCTGAAAGAAGAAGGTTCGCTTTCCGGCTTCCCGGGCTTGTGGATCATGGTGATGATTCCAAGTTTCCACTGGGGAGGGAAGTATTGTAGCCTTACTATAGCATTGAACACCATTGCTAAGAAGCGAATCGTATGTCTAGGCAGTGCCTTCAATGTGGCATTGCAAATGGCGTCATGTCCTGGCGCTCTATTTATATTTAGACTAGCGATTACTTCGGCTATCTCACTTGGGTCAAATGGCTTGATAGGCAGATCCATTTGAAGCGCTTGAGTCAGCTGGTCGTAAGTATCGTGATCTTGTTGCTGACTGGCCAGATTAAATGGCTGGAAGCGCTCAGCTAGATGCTCAGCAAACACTTCTGCTTGCTCTAAGTCAGTCCGGCACCATGTCCCATTTCTGTCAGCCAGAGGCGCTTTCCTCGCACATCGCCTTTTGATGCCGCGCGTGGCCTTCCAAAGGGAGTGCGTTGCGTCGCTTGCAACCCCAGTGTTAGCAAGTCTATCGTCAAACCATGCAGATTTGTGTTCCATGAGTGCTCGACGGAGCCTGCTTCGCACTCTATTCCACTCGGCTTTGTCCAAGGGGTGACGAGACCTCATCCATCTAGAGCGTTTGCGTCTCTTTTCAGCAATGAGCAGCAGAATTTCTCTGGTTACAGGAATCCTATCCGCTACGGGCCTCAGGGGCGCTGCACCAGAGGCCATTCTAGCTGCTGCCTGGACAGAGCAATTGAACATGTCGATAGCGTCATCCACATCCTTACCAGAGCTCATCTCCATATTGAGGTGCAGTGACGACTCGAGGTGCTCGTGGAACCATTCCAGATTAGTGCGCCTGGTAATTAGCCGCTCCGCCTTGGGATAAGACAAAGCAGATGCGTCCAGCGTTATTATGAGTGGGAGGTGATCGGAGCTGAGCTCAACGACGGCTCTTATGTCTGCATGGATGCTCAGCAATCCCTTAGACAGAGCAAAATCAATGTAGCCTGGTGAACCCCTGCTGCCGTACGGGTACCTCGTTGGTCCCCCTGTTGCCAGTGCATTTATCTCCGTGTTCAGGACGAGATTTGCAAGCGCATGGCCTCTTGGATTACACCTTCCTGATCCCCATAGCCAATGCGACGCATTCCAGTCTCCCGCGACGATGAATTTGGAACGATGATGCTCCAAAATCGTCTCAAATTCATCAGTAGTCCAGATGAACCTCTGTGGACAGTAGATCGCTCCAAAGTTGATTGGGCCGAGTGCCGTTTCAATAGCTGCTGACGCAAGTTGCACTTTAGAAGTAGCTATTGGTGTCAACGGGAAGTGGACCAGGCTAGACCTTATCAGGATCGCTGCACCTCCTTTGGCGTTGCCGGTACTAGGGTCGTTTGCAGTATAGGCCTCGAATCCGAAAATTTTGGGTGCCTGTAGCTCTTTGCAGTGTGTCTCACTAAGCAGCAAAACATCAATCTCATGTCGCCGCACGAAGCACTCAACTTCGTGCAGCTTCGTGGCAACGCCATCGGCAACTTATTCTCGTGTTTTTTTTTTTTTTTTTTTATGTTTTCCTATTTGAATTCACTTGGCAAACTTACATGTTTTGTGTTACTGCCTATGAACTCGGTGGGCGATAGGACGTTGGGCGCCAGTTATTTAGGAGTGGGTGCAGGTAGCTGAGGTGATCCCGCGTAGCTGCTAACTGTGAATTCCAGGTCCAGCGTCGCTTCCGTGAGGAATGTCGATCCAGGGTGAACACTGATATGATTTTTATGATGATTACGTTGGAGGACTTTACCTTTTCCCCCTTGGTGGTTATTGCCCTTGTGGTGCAATAATATGATCAATAAGGACAAATGTTACGGTTATGAGCCGGAGTACGTAATAGACAACTTGTGCCTTCTTTATTAAAAAGCGAACTAAAGCTAAAGACAAATGCAAAACATATATTATTCTACTTAGCAAAGTCAATGCGTTGCGCCATCGGACCACAGTCGGCATGCCGACTCAGCATTCTCAGCGTCGCGGCACACCAGCAAAGAAGTGTCATGCGATCGCTGCATGATTGTTGCCAGTGCAGGGCACTGAACTCACAATTTGGCGTGTCAGCATTATTCATGTGTTGTTGCTTATTTGCTATAGTATTTATGTGTTAACTTACACACATATGTAGTAAGGGACTGTATGAATGTGTGCATGCTTGTCGTGAAATCATATTGTTAAGCGCACCAACGCTTTCATACCCTGCATAATAAAAAAGCATGAAAAAGCGAACATTTTGCATGAGTATGGCAAACGCTTTCAAGAATTCGGCATACTCTTCACTCAGCAGCAAAGAAATGAAATCGCATGACAGCAAATTTCAATTTTCGTCCGCTGTTGTTCGGCCGATGTCTTGAAGCAGAATGATTCTGCTGCGCGCTATTTTTTTTTTTTTTTTGGGACCTACAGTAACCGAGCCGAGCAAATACGAAGTTGTCTGGGACCCACGGTACAAATTCCGAGCTCTGCGCAATTTTGTACTGATGTCCAGTCTATGTGTTGTATGATTAGTGATATTATACTAAAAAATCCAAAATATGCTAAATAATGAAATATATGCTAAATAACGTAATATGTGAAAAAAATGACAAATGGTTCCTCAACAGTAGACAATATTATGGCACATGGCTGTAGTGCGGTTGATACTCTAACTTTGACATAGAGTGTCAAGTGGTCATCACTTTATATACATATATATATATGCACTACAATATGGTGGGCATATGCTTATTTGCATGTAACATGCTACACCTCCCTTTTTAGAGAAATAACGTAATATTATTATGTAGTTATTTAATATTATATTATGTAATTATTAAAACTTATATTTAATATATGTAGTGCAACATTTTTCTTTCACAAAATATATAAATAAAATACAATTTTTGCTTAGATATTTTGCATATAAGTTGTGTGCGTGAACTCGTGGGTGTAGTTGGAACTACAACCTACAAAAGACAAGTCCACAATAGTGGCCCCATCTATGGGGGTGACTTCTCAAGTCACTAAAAGTTCTAATAAAGATCAAGTTATTTGCTACAAAAAATAAAATAAAACATTTCACAAAGTAGGGCTCTGCTGCCCGGCGTGTAAGCAAAACAGCAACACCAGAATGGTTCTTAAAAAGTCTTTAGCCGAAGCTTTTTTGCAAGCTGTCAATGAGCCTTCTAACAACGAAATGGATATCACAGTGGACCCTGTATTGCAGGCATCAAATGCTGAATCTGCTACATGTGCAAATGAAGCTATGCGATTCCAAAATGTTAAAATTAAGCGTAAGATAACTAATATCAAGCGCAAGATTATTACTGCCACTTCTCCTAAGCTTGCTAGGAAGAAATCCTACCTTGGCAAGAATAGCGAAGGCTCAACTGTGCTACAACCTGACTATATCGACAGCTCGAATAGATTTAGTTTGCTTGCACCAACTCCTGATGACATTGAAGTCGAAATCAATAGCGAACAGCCCAGCACCAGCAACCAAGCTGCTATTGCTGCGTCGAGGCGGGTTGCTGCCATAGCTGGCAGCTCTGAAGTACCCGTTAAGGCACAGCCCAAACCCCCACCAATCCTTATGGAAGGAATTAGTAACGTCAATCTACTAATGCAAGGCATTGCAAAAGTTGCGGATCTGAACAAGGTTGAGGCCAGGGCTTCTTTGGGTGGTGTCATGAGGCTCTATACGGCTAATGCTGATACCTTCCGCAGCATTGTCAACTGGCTCGAGAAAGATGAATATGAATTCCACTGTTATCAGCTCAAAGAAGACAGGCCATACAGAGTCTGTGTTAAAGGCTTGCACCACAGCACCTTACATAGCCAAATAATGGAAGAATTAGGCAAAATTGGCCACAAAGTTATTGATGCCCATACGCCCCAGCGGCGTAGTGAGCCAGGTGCTCCCAGAGATAGCCCAGTCAACATGTTCTTCCTGAACATTGCATCAGCTGCCAACAACAAGGCGATCCTGGCAGTTAAGACACTATGCCATACGAGAGTCGTAATTGAACCACTCCGTAAGCGGACGGCCGTCTTGCAATGCCATAGGTGTCAGCAGTTTGGCCACACAGCTAAATACTGTCGCAAGACGCACATATGTGTAAAATGCGCCGGTGAACACCCTTCCCGAGACTGCACTCGACCACGCAACGAGCTATGCACTTGCTTTAACTGTGGTGAGCAGCACCCTGCTAACTATTCGGGCTGTACCAAATACCAAGCGTTCCTTCAACGCTCCAAGCCCAGAAGTGGACTAGGCGGCAGAAGCGAGAGTAAGGAGCGACCTTTGCTAATAACTACTTCAAGAAACAGACCGGTAGCCACTCCTCGAAGCAACGTCACCTATGCGGAAGTAGTAAAGCAACAACAGCAGCAGGCTCAACATCAACAGCAACAACAGCAACAGGAGCCGTTTAATGACAGGAGCCGTAGCCGTCAAAGGACGACGAGGGATTCACATCATCCAATGGCCAGCAGTAACATTGAAGCCATTTTGCAAGTGCTTCATGAAAGCATTAGCTCTCTCCGATTGCTCCAAGAGAAGCAGATGGAGCTAATGATGATGATGTTGAAACAGCAACAACAACAGACACTGCAGCAGGGGCAAATACTAAATTGGCTCACCGCTCTCCAAGCGCAGAAGACACCATAATGATGCCGCTGCGCATCCTCGTGTGGAACGCCGATGGCGTTGCCACGAAGCTGCACGAAGTTGAGTGCTTCGTGCGGCGACATGAGATTGATGTTTTGCTGCTTAGTGAGACACACTGCAAAGAGCTACAGGCACCCAAAATTTTCGGATTCGAGGCCTATACTGCAAACGACCCTAGTACCGGCAACGCCAAAGGAGGTGCAGCGATCCTGATAAGGTCTAGCCTGGTCCACTTCCCGTTGACACCAATAGCTACTTCTAAAGTGCAACTTGCGTCAGCAGCTATTGAAACGGCACTCGGCCCAATCAACTTTGGAGCGATCTACTGTCCACAGAGGTTCATCTGGACTACTGATGAATTTGAGACGATTTTGGAGCATCATCGTTCCAAATTCATCGTCGCGGGAGACCGGAATGCGTCGCATTGGCTATGGGGAGCAGGAAGGTGTAATCCAAGAGGCCATGCGCTTGCAAATCTCGTCCTGAACACGGAGATAAATGAACTGGCAACAGGGGGACCAACGAGGTACCCGTACGGCAGCAGGGGTTCACCAGGCTACATTGATTTTGCTCTGTCTAAGGGATTGCTGAGCATCCATGCAGACATAAGAGCGGTCGTTGAGCTCAGCTCCGATCACCTCCCACTCATAATAACGCTGGACGCATCTGCTTTGTCTTATCCCAAGGCGGAGCGGCTAATTACCAGGCGCACTAATCTGGAATGGTTCCACGAGCACCTCGAGTCGTCACTGCACCTCAATATGGAGATGAGCTCTGGTAAGGATGTGGATGACGCTATCGACATGTTCAATTGCTCTGTCCAGGCAGCAGCTAGAATGGCCTCTGGTGCAGAGCCCCTGAGGCCCGTAGCGGATAGGATTCCTGTAACCAGAGAAATTCTGCTGCTCATTGCTGAAAAGAGACGCAAACGCTCTAGATGGATGAGGTCTCGTCACCCCTTGGACAAAGCCGAGTGGAATAGAGTGCGAAGCAGGCTCCGTCGAGCACTCATGGAACACAAATCTGCATGGTTTGACGATAGACTTGCTAACACTGGGGTTGCAAGCGACGCAACGCACTCCCTTTGGAAGGCCACGCGCGGCATCAAAAGGCGATGTGCGAGGAAAGCGCCTCTGGCTGACAGAAATGGGACATGGTGCCGGACTGACTTAGAGCAAGCAGAAGTGTTTGCTGAGCATCTAGCTGAGCGCTTCCAGCCATTTAATCTGGCCAGTCAGCAACAAGATCACGATACTTACGACTAGCTGACTCAAGCGCTTCAAATGGATCTGCCTATCAAGCCATTTGACCCAAGTGAGATAGCCGAAGTAATCGCTAGTCTAAATATAAATAGAGCGCCAGGACATGACGCCATTTGCAATGCCACATTGAAGGCACTGCCTAGACATGCGATTCGCTTCTTAGCAATGGTGTTCAATGCTATAGTAAGGCTACAATACTTCCCTCCCCAGTGGAAGCTTGGAATCATCACCATGATCCACAAGCCCGGGAAGCCGGAAAGCGAACCTTCTTCTTTCAGGCCGATAAGTCTCCTCCCTTCGGTATCAAAGGTGCTGGAAAGACTTATTGCCGCCCGTCTGGTTAAGATCATGGAATCTCGAAGAATCATCCCTGAACACCAGTTTGGGTTCCGTGCTGGTCACAGCACTGTGGAGCAGCTTCATCGAGTTGTTGACCAAATTCTAACGACCTTCGATAATAAGGAGTATTGTAACGCCCTCTATTTGGACATCCGTGAGGCGTTCGATCGAGTATGGCACGCCGGTATCCTATTGAAAATCAAACGGACTCTCCCTGCGCCATATTTTGGATTGCTCAGGTCGTACCTCGAGGGAAGGCGATTCGCTGTACGCTTCCATACAGCGCTATCCACTCAGCATAATGTGGCAGCTGGAGTACCGCAGGGTAGTGTCCTTGGCCCTCTGCTGTACTGCCTGTACAGCCACGATATGCCGCAGCCTGATAATAGCCTGTATGGATCATCAATGCTGGCCACCTTCGCAGATGACGTATGCATCACCTACAGGTCCCGATGCGAGCACGATGCAGCTGATGGCATCCAAGATTATGCCACAAAATTTGCGGATTGGGCAAGGCGCTGGAACATTGCCATCAACAGCAGCAAATCGTCCAATGTTTGCTATACGCTAAAACGGGGAACGCCACCAGCCGTGCTCCTGGAGGGAGCTCCAGTACCACAAGCGAATGATGCCAAATATCTAGGAGTGATACTGGATCGCAGACTCACCTTCTCCAAGCAAGTAACGGCCATTACAGTGCGCTTACGTGCGGCCGTGAAAAAGCATTATTGGCTCCTCTGCTCGCGTAGCAAATTGTCTCTGTCAAATAAGATGACAATT
Source organism: Drosophila meridionalis (assembly GCA_035045145.1). NCBI lineage: Eukaryota > Metazoa > Arthropoda > Insecta > Diptera > Drosophilidae > Drosophila > Drosophila meridionalis. The sequence continues at coordinate 752,100 of JAWNPG010000060.1, forward strand.
TATTAACAGGTTATTGCGCCAGTGTGGAAGTATGGATGTCAAATTTGGGGCTTGGCTTGTGACAGTCAAATTCGCAGAGTCCAGGTTGCCCAGAACAAAACCATGAGACTGATTACCGGCTGCGAATGGTATGTTAGAAACACCACGTTGCATCGAGACCTGAAATTGGCCACAGTCTTTGACCAAATCAACCAACACTCGAGTCGGTACAATGACAGATTGGAGCGGCACAGAAACCAGCTAGCAAACATGCTCACTACACAGCGAACTCCTAGGAGACTGAACCGAAGGCAACCCAGAGACTTGATTCTCAGATCTCCTATGACGATGATCAACAGACGTTGACACACGGCAGCCATTACTGTATTATTATTGTATTGTAAATATATGTAAATATTATTAATGTTAAAGCTAACGCAAGTTAGCCGGTGCGCCCATATGGGCAGAATTAATAGATATCAAGCTCACAAAGGGGTTATTGATTACCCCGTATGGCTTAATAAATATTATTTAAAAAAAAAAAAAAAAAAAAAAAAAAAACTAAATTTTTGTTTAATTACTGATATATGAGTATATATATACGTATCTATATTTATAAAAGAAAGTCGGGTTTGTTACAACACTTATAACTCGAGATCTACTGGTTCATGGTTTTTGATTTGTTCGATTTGCCTCCGCCCCGAATAGCAGAATATATCTTAGAAATACATAAAAACTGACGAAAACTTGAAAAATGCGCTATTTTCCCTAAAAGTACTTTAATTTCGGAGCTGTCAAATTTTTTTTCAATAAATGCCCATTTGTTTATTACATGTCAAACATTTGTTGTCCAATCCTGTCAAATACTTTAGCAACTATTTATATGTGCGTTCAGAAATTTATTTTGAACAACCGACATGTAACATTTCGAAACACTCCGCAATGGCCAAAGTTTTAGTAGCATCAAAAATTATCATATGGGACGAAAGCACAATGGCGCACAAACGCGCATTGAAAGCACTAGACCGAACATTAAAAGATTTGCGCAATGACTCGAGAAGTTTTGGTGGTTCAATGATTTTATTATCTGGCGATTTCTGACAAACACTACCAGTAATTCCAAAATCTACTGCTGTCGACGAAATAGACGCTTGCCTCAAAGCATCAAATCTGTGGCAATATGTAAACAAACTTCAACTGTCTGTAAATATGAGAGGTGCATTGTTGAACGATCTATCTGCTGATGATTTCTCGAAGCAATTGCTGAATATCGGTAATGGCCGTGTTCATGTTGACGAATCGAGCGGTTTGATTTCATTTTCTCTAAATTTTTGCAATTTCGTCTCATCAAAAGATGAGCTTATCAACAAAGTATTTCCGGATATCATTACAAACCACAAAAATACTAAATGGTTAAGTGAGCGAGCAATTTTGGCGGCTAAAAATAAAGATGTAGATGACCTCAATTTTATAATCGTAGGTACTCTGTATTCATTCAAATCTATCGACTGTGTAACAAACGAAGAAGAAGCCACTAATTATCCAACTAAAAATTTGAACTTCTTGGATGTGCCTGGTTTACCACTGCACAATTTACAACTGAAGGTTGGCTCGGTAGTTATCATGCTTAGAAATTTAAATCAACCAAAACTGTGCAATGGAACGCGTTTGGTGATAAGAAAACTGATGACCAATGTGATTCACGCGTCAATACTCAAAGGAAAATTTAAAGATGAGGAAGTTGTTATGCCAAGGATTCCTATGATCCCAACAGCCCTTTGAGTTTAAACGAATTCAATTCCCGATTCGTCTTGCCTTCGCCATGACGATCAATAAATCACAGGGCCAATCCTTGACTATTTGTGGCGTTAATCTAGAAAATGCGTGGTTTTCACATGGTCAATTGTACGTGGCATGCTCACTTGTCGGCAAACCATCCGCATTATTTGTTCTTGCATCTGACCAAAAAACGAAGAATGTCGTTTACCACAAGGTGCTTGAATGAAAATCCAATTAATAAATTAATCAGAGTGTATCCCAACCTGAACAACATAGTTTTCAATGATTTTTTTCTGACGTGTGTTTGGAAACTTATTTTTATTTTTTTAATTTTTATTCTCATTCTGTATGTTTTCATCATCATTAATCATAATAAAAGACTTTTATATTTCTATCTATATTAATATTGTTTTGTATTATTGTATTACGCTCATTAAAGCATAAATTAGTTCAGTTAAAAGGTAACACGACATTCTTTGGCTGTTAGGCGGTACCAAGTTCGCAGGGTCACCTAGTATATATATATATATATATATATATATATATATATATATATATATATATATATATATATATATATATATATATATATATATATATTGGATTCTTTAATTGGAATGATTTCATGAACTCTATTGTTGTGTTGGGTTGAGTTTTTCTAGTCTGTGTTTATTTACGTTCTGATTCTTATTTTTCTCATTTCTTATTATTATGTTATTATTATCCTCTACACTAATTACCTAAAATGGACCTATATATACGGAGTCTAGTTTATCACAATTTTCGTTTTATAACAAAACTTGTTCCCCACTTTCTATTTTAAAATTATTAATGCTCTTATCTTTGTATTTCTTATTTTTACCATTATGTTTTTCTAACATAATACGAGATCTCTTATACGCGTTTTCTAATCTAAACTTTACTTCCTTAGTGTTGGAAATAAATATTTAGTACTGCAACATAGCCTCTTCCACATAAGTATACTCTTATACGTGTATAAGCGTTGCCTGCGAGCATCACAAGCAATTGAATGATCAAACCTGCCTACGCAGGGCTCTCGTCGTTTTTAGTTCTTATTAAACCATACAACGAATAGGTTATGGGCACAGGTCACCTGACTGCGGAAGTTAAACATCTCGAAATAAGAAGGAAAAAATGAATTCAGCAATGCTATCGATCGAACAACTGGACGATCAGAATTATAGTGCGTGGGCAGTACAAATGAAAAGTGTACTGATGCGGGCATCAGTATGTGGTCGCGAAGTGAATAACGAGAGCGACAGTGCAGAGAGAAAAGCTGCGTTTAATGCCAAGGACGAAAAGGCATTTTATTGTGCATAAAAGCGTCACAAATAAATAATATTAAAATTGTGAGACATCGCGTGAAGCATGGAAAGTTAAAGGAAATTCATATGCCGATGGGCCCCTCGCGCCGGGTCAGTTTATTAAAACAGTTACTCCATAAGAGAATGGGGGACGCCGGTACGGTGGCAGAACATTTGAAGAATTTTACTGACGTTTTGGAGATACTTAGTGAGGTTGGAGTTCCAATGCCAGATGAGTCTTCGTCGATACTGCTGTTATCGAACTTGTCTGAGGAGTATGAAAATTTTGTGGTAGCGATCGAAACTCGCGATACCCTTCCAACGCTCAGCGCATTAAAAGTAAAATTGCTGGAAGAAGGCAAGAGGCACCAGTCGGCGGGCGTCGAAAATAACGGAGAAGCAAGAATGTTCTTGTCTCGTAAGAGCAGCGTTAGCCGACGCAACGGTAACGAATAATCAAATAAAAAGCATAGAAAAATAAAAGGCGCGTGCTGGACATGTGGCCGAGTCAATCACATTGCTTTAAATTGCTGGGAGCGCAAAGAAGAAAAAGAAAACAAAGAAGATGGAAAGAAGAATTTTTCGGCATACACTTCTACAAATTACAACACAAGCAAACTCGTAAACACAGTTTGGTGTCTGGACAGTGGCGCCACTGCACATCTATGTTGCGAGCGGTCGTATTTTGTAAAAATGAAAGAGCACAAAGAAAAAGTCGCATTAGCTGGAAATAGCTATTTTATTGCCGATGGATGCGGAACAGTTGACATAAATATCTACGGATGTCTGATTCAATTGAACAACATGTTATATGTAAAAGATTTGCAGTATAATTTTGTATCGGTTGCAAAAACTGTCCAAAAGGGATTTCGAGTCAAGTTCGAGAATAAAAAAGCATCCATAATAGATCGGGTCGGTGAGGTGATTTTTGTTGCAAGAAGGCAAAACGATCTGTTCTTGGCAGAAATACCGATTAAGAAATTGTTTATAGTACAGAAGAGCACGACAGAACTCATAAAATGGCACAGCCGATTGGGGTATCTGAATTTTGAAAGCATAAACAAGATGGTTAAGGATGACATGGTGCATGGACTCAAAATTGCCCAGTATGCAAAAGCAAGTGCCATTTCGTGTGAGATATGTGCAAAAGGAAAAATTTGCGTACAGAAATTCTCGAACGCATCAGAGAATCGCACCAAGGGTGTGCTGGATTTGATACACACAGATATTTGTAGTCCAATGAGTATCACGTTTCGAGGAGGCGCCTAGTATTTTGCCACATTTATTGATGACAGCTCGCGTTACATTCATATATATTTCCTGAGAATGCGCGACGAAATATTCGACAAATTCAAAGACTTTAAGGCGTTCACAGAGAAGCAAACTGGCAAACAAATAAAAAGTCTGCGGAGCGATAATGGGCGATAATCCATGTGTTCGGCTCAAAAGCAATTGTTCTGAACAAGACACAGAAGCGAAAATTTCAAGCGAAGGGAGTTGAACATGTTATGGTAGGCTACTCGGACACTAAAAAGGCATACCGCTTGTACAATTCAGAGTCAGGAAAGTTGATTGAGGCCCGTGATGTTATACTCGTCGAGTATCCTCTGAATCATCACGAAAGGAAAGAGGTTCCTATGGACATATTTAGCACGGTGGTTCAAAGTAGTACAGAAGGAGCAATCGACGTTAGAGACGAGTTTGGCACCAGCAGCAAGAAGGGCCCTGGACGTCCAAAGATGATTCACACGGGCAGACAACATACTGAATGTCATAACAACAAATGATGTCGCTGTTCCTGAGAGCGTCAAGCAGGCGTTGGAGCCGAATGAAGCCGAATTCTGGAAGGATTAATGCAGGCGTAGATGGACAGTCTGTAGACAAATAAAATAAAATAAAACTTTGTCGTTGGTGGACCTCCCGCCTGCCAAAAGAGCAATCGTCAGAAAATGGGTATTTGCGGTGAAGCGCGACAAGTCTGGTGAAATTGTGCTCTACAAATCTCGACTGGTGGCAAAAGGCTGTGCGCCACGATATGGCGTCGATTACACTAACACCTTATCCCCAATGGCGAGATATTCAACGATCAGACTGGTTATTGCTCTAGCGATTGAGCATCGTATGTATATGGATCAAGTTGATATTTCTTCTGCTTATCTCAACAGTGAGCTGCAATACGAGGTGTACATGAAACAACCTGAAGGGATTGTTAACTCGGACAACTCGAAGCACGTCTTAAAGCTGCATAAATCGCTTTATGGACTGAAGCAAAGTGGACGCGAATGGAACAAGAAACCGAACAGAGTCCTTCTGAGCATGGAGTTTGTACCATGCCCTAGTGAACCCTGCCTGTACACGCGCCGAAGGGACGGCAAGATGAGCATCATTGTGGTGTACGTGGACGACAATAAGTTCGATGTCGTTGATGGAGGAGAGCTGAAGCAGTTCCTGGGGATGGAAATAGAGCGCAACGGTGCTACAGGTGATGTTTACATAGGTCACCAGCAGTTCGTCGAGGGTCTTCTGCTTGAGTATGGCATGTCTAGCTGTAAGCTTAATGTAACTCCTGTGGAAGGGGGCTTCCAGACGAACTGCATCAACGATAATTGTGAGCGATTGAACCAGACCAGATACCAATCGTTGATCGGCTCGCTCCTTTATCTGGCAATGACAATACGGCCTGACATCCTACATTCCGTAGTAAAGCTAGCGCGACACAACGCAGATCCGCATCGTGAGCACGAGATGGGTGGAAAGCGGATATTGAGATACCTGAGGGCACCTCACGGCTGGGCCTCCATTACAGACGTATTGGAAAACCAATACATTGCCATGTAGATGCGGACTGGGCTGGCAATAGTACAGAAGTCATGGAAGTCGAAGAAACAAGGCGTGGTGGCCCTCAGTACCACAGAGGCCGAGTATGTCACACTTTCAACCGCAGCGAAAGAGACAGTATACAGCCAGGGATTACTGCATGAAATCGGCGAATGTGACGGCACCTCTATGAAGATTTTTAGCTACAATCAGAATGCCCCATTGGTCAAGGAAGCAAGATTCCATGCACACATCGATATAAAGTATCTTCATATAAGAGACTTGTTTAAGAAAAATATTATTGATGTTGAATATGTAGACACAGAAAATATGGATGCTGATGTCTTGACTAAAAACTGAAGTAAGAGTAAACATCAACAATTTGTGAACATGATGGGTATGCAATTGCTTGCTAAAATGAATGTAATGAACAAGCAATGTTGAGAAGGAGTGTTGGAAATAAATATTTATTACTGCAAAAATGCCTCTTCAACATAAGTATACTCTTATACGCGTAGAAGTGTTGCCTGCGAGCATCACACGCAATTGAATGATGAAGCCTGTCTGCGCGCGGCTCTCTTCGTTTTTAGTTCTTACACAACGAATACTTAGCATAAGCATCTATGTTATATAGGGGATCTATCTTATCTATATTATTAAAATCAATGAACTATTTTAGTAGTCTGCCAAAAACTGCTACAGAGGGTGTCGTATTGAAACAATAAGTGAAATATTATATCCAAACATCCCACTGCAGAGATGTAAGAACGAACGTATTCATTGAATGTTCGATGACTTCGTTCAACTGTACCTAAGGTTTGGTGATGGTGTGCAGTAGACGTTATATTGTCTATCTTTAAGTATTTGCACAAATCATTTATTACTGAATTCTTATATTCCGTTCCCATGTCCGTAATGAACGTCTTCATTGGACCATATTTTAGAATAAAGTTTTCAAATATAGCTTTGGCAACAGTTGTTGGGAATTGGAATGGTTACTAAATACTTAGTTAAATCGCATATTAACGTAACTGCGTACTCATTTCCATTCTCTGAGTGTGGTAGTGGACATATTGTATCTACTATCACTCTATCGAAAGCTTGTATAGGTATTGTTGTTAATGTAATTGGGGTCTGAACATTTGTTGTTATTTTAGATTTTTAGCATTTTTGACATCTACGTACGTACTCTTTGACATGATGAGTCATGTTTTTCCAATAGTAGTGTCAATTGATTTTTACTAGCGTTCTTGTAATGCCAGCATGACCACATTGTATAGGATCATAATGATATGTGAATAGTATTGCTTCTTTTTCTTTCTCATTTTGAATGAGAGACACCGGCTTGAGTAACGCTACTCTTAATGTTTTTAATATATTATTGCCTATATTTTTAAAAGTATCTTTTGAAACTGGTTCAAAGATCTTATCGCTCAGTGCCAGTTGGCTGATCTTAACATAACCATAGCCTGTGGAAAAACTGACCTAAGTCAAAAGTTATATAAGTCGCTAACTTCAATTCTTGCGATAACTTTATTTCCATGTTTTAATAAACATTTGGATTCGGTTATTCGCAATGTAACTATTTTACGTACTGCGTCATTATTAATGACTGAATATACGTTCTTCGTTGTTAACTGCGCAGTTTTTCTGTTTATTTTGTTGACTGGTAGTGACTCAGGACTTGTTTTTGGATGTCGTTTAATTCTTTTATTGTAATAAGAAATAGTGCATCTGCTACAAAATTGTTTTTTCCTCTCAAATACTCGACACACAAAATTATGACTATTATCAATAGCAATATGTTTGTTAATTTAAGATTAACGTTTGATGATTCGATTTTATTAATCACATTCGCAGTGGAGTCCACTGTTTTTGTAGCAAATTAACCCATTGTAGGTGCTATATATATATATATATATCATCAAACTTGCTTATACTATTATTCGACATAAAATTTTTTTAATGGAAAAATCCCAAATCCAACTACAAACGGATACAGGTTTTGCAGAATCGGGTGCTAAGACAAATAACTAACTGCCCTTGGTATGTACGCGGTACTACACTCCATAGAGACCTCAAACTACTTACAATAGAAGAGCAAATTGGAAGACATACAAGCAGGTACAGCGAAAGATTGCTGAGACACCGCAGCCTACTCGCCAGAGGTCTCCTTCCTGCCAGACCTCTAAGAAGACTCAAACGGCAAGGTTTTGCCAAGACGATTCAAAGTCAGTGATACAACCTTCATTGAATTCCTCGTACTATAATCGAGGTTTGGTCCAAATTAAACTTGTATTCAATTGTGTTGTTAAGGTACTAAATTATGATTGCACAGATTCTACACTTAATTAATAAGTCCAAAGTCCAAAGTAAATGGAAAAATAAAACAAGTAAGAAAACTCTAGTCGGAGGTGCCCGACTAGGAGATACCCTGAGCCCCGTCCCATTTGCATTGTTTAATACGCTATGTAGCTTGCATATAACATTACATTTTGCAAAATTAAATTATAATTTTGAAATTTTATTCAACTAGAATGTATGTAAATCAAAAATAAATTAATAATTAAATAAATAAACAAAAAAATGAAAAGAAAGCAAACATCACCGCACCTGGACTCGAACCTGCATCTATTTACTACATGTGTAACATTAAAGCGCGTCATCTCAACTAGCACGACCACCTTATGTTTATAGATTAAAAAAAAAAAATAAAAAAAGTTACGCTGTTGTCACTGAGTTTCGAACCCGCGACCTTTCGTTTACGCGCTTTGTGTCTATCCACTACGCCACACCAGTATTGTAGCGCTTGTTGGCAAAACGCAAAGTAGTACTACAAGGGCGATATGTGACAAATACAAAACTAAAGAAGCAGATCAATCGCAATTGTGATTCTTAGAATATGCTGAAAAGCGCGCATATGAATGTATGAGTATGTGTACATAAAAAAACGGTGGTCTGTTTGAATGTATGCGTGTAAAGGGCGATATATGACAAATACAAAACTACAGAAGCGGCTGAAAATGCAAACAGAATTTGGTTGAAGAATATGAACGTCAACTATATATCAATATATCAATACTTTTAGTGTATAAATTGATATTATTTAAAATTTTGTTTTAAAATTTTGTCGTTAGATTGCATTGGTAATTACTTAAAAATATATATTTTTTTTAAATATTAATTTATTCCTACTCGATCAACGCAGTGATCTCCTGTCTAATGTTTCGTATGGCTTCCCAGGCCATACTCTATTACGAGCAACGCAATTATCGCTCAATATTACAAACATTTATTTAACATTTCATTTTTTTTTTATATATCTATATATTATTCTTATATTTTAGTTGCGCGGTCTTTGTAGCGCTGTCGGTCTGTAGATCCCGTTGGTCTAGCTTAGTATGCTATACTACGCCGGTGCTGGTCTTCGCACAGGCTGTTGGGGCGCTGGCGCTGGTTTAGTGTTTATCTCTTTCTTCTTCGCTACTGTTGATGTTGACGGTGTTGTTATTGTTGTTAAGCTCTTGCTGCGCCACATCCAGCGAAGCAGCTTGTTGATCCCAATCAAGCCGCTTATAGACATTCTGCATTTCCTTGCGCAGCGGCGCTATCTGCCCGTCCAAAGTACTGCCCGTTACATTGATTTTTGCAGGTGAGCTTGGGGTTGATGTCGTTATTGTTGTTGTTTTGTTTTCATTTTCATTTTCATCGGGAGTTGCTGCTGTAGCTGCGGCTGTTGCTTTGGTGTTGCTGTTGACAGCAGACTCTGCTGTTGCTGTTGCGCCGCCCAAATTGTTGTTGTTGCCTCTGCTGCACCTCCAGTTGTAGTTGTTTTATATTCCAGTTTTAGCAGTTATATAGTTTAGAGACTTGTTGTTTGTTGGTTGTTTGGCGACGCAGTGTTCAAATATCAGATGTTACAGTTGTTCTACTTCTATTGGTTTTCTTGGTTGGTTGATAGGTTTTCAAAATATTAAATTTTGTCTCTGTAATTTGATTCACATGTTATATTTATAACATGTTCGTGACACTTGTCACGGTCGCCATGTAGTCAAACCAGTAGACATTAAACAACACGTCTTGCGTTGTTATTTATCAGATTCAGAATAAATCGTCTATCTTTATTTAAAATGGACTTAGCCAAAAGTACATAATAGAATTTGGAGTTCTGTCGCTCAAAGCACCGGCAGATCGGGAGTACACAGCAAGTTATATGTATGCATACATGTTATTATATGTACATGCAGAACGCATATACATTGAAATGCAATTGGTACCGAAAGGTCAACGAACGGCATAGTGCTTATAATGCAGATCTTACGCTGCAGGTGATCATATTACGGCACTTGGCTGTGGTGCGCTTGATACTCTAACTTTGACATTGAGCATATGACCATTGATTTTATTTACATATTGTATACACTACAATATGGTGGGCATATGCTTATTTAAAATGTATTCATATATAGATATATTTCCGATAAGGTTAAAAATCGATAACATTACAACAAAAACAGTTCAATCATACGAAGCAGACTTGACCTGCGCGTGCTATACACGATCCAAAAAAAATCGATTCTCTAGCTAGCCTAGTTTATGAAATCGACGCGTTCAAACGGACAGACAGACAGGGCTAAATCCAGTCAGCTCGTCGCCCTGATAAAGAATATATATCCTTTGTGCGTCCTGCCACGTCTCCTTCTGCCTGTTACATACGTTTAACAAAACGATTATGCCCTGATTTCCCATGTTCAATGGGTTCAGGGTAAAAAAAGGAAAAACAATATGACGCCGTCAACGTAGCGGCACGACCTCTGACCAATTCGTTTACGCGCTTTGCGTCTACCTGCTATGCCACATTGGCATTGCATCGCCTATTGGCTCTGGCTCTACAAAACTAAAGAAGCTGCTGATAATGCAAACACAATATAAAAAGTAAGAGTGCTCTAGTCGAGACTACTCGACTAGGAGATACCCTGATCCCTGTGAAGAGGCAAATATCAAATCATTCTACGCTCAGCCAAGCAGCGACTGCGCAATGTGGGCATTACTATTGGAACTTAATTGCTTAATAACTTTTCTTAGCGATGGACTAACTTTATCAAACTTTAACAACATATTAATAGCCTTAATATGTGTCTATTTGCCAAAGCACAAGTCTCTAGTATTTGATTTGCGCTCCGTATTCATTACACGCAACTACACAGCAAATTTGAAGTCTCTAGCTCAAACGATGTACAAACTAGGCCGCATTAAAATTATAATAATTATATTATTATATAATTATTGGTAACAAACTTGACCTGCGCGTGCTATCCACGAACCCAACAAAATAAATTCAAGTCTCTAGGTCAACTACGTTCTGAGATCGACGCGTTCAAACATACGGACGGACGGACAGACGGACGGACAGACAGACGGACAGGGCTAAATCGACTCAGCTCGTCGCCCTGATCAAGAATATATATACTTTGTGGGGTCTGACACGCCTCCTTCTGCCTGTTACATACATTTAACAAAACCATTATACCCTGATTTCAATGGGCTCAGGGTATAATAAAGAAGTATTTTGTCATATGTTCAACTCAAGAAAAATTTTTTCTGTATTCATATATATATATACAGTACCGTGCAAAACTGAGTGGATGTTTACAAATTTTACTTTTGTCGCTCATAAAAAAGAAGCTATACAAGCAAATCAGATTTTTTTTGCTAATTATAGTATTCTTAATAAATAGAAAAAACTGCATGAAAAAATTTACTGAATTCAAAGTTAGAAAGAAAAAAGTAAAATAATCCACATAAACTCACTTTTGCACGTTTAAAAAAAGTGACACATTTTCGCTTTCTACTGCTGTTGCTTGACAAAATCTTATTGACTAACGGTCATTTTAGCTCTTTTCATATTTATTTTATTCGTAAACTGACTTTAAATGGGGTTATTGCAAATGAAAAATTTATTCCATTTTTAACATATTTAAAAATTATTGTTAAAAAATGTTGAATAATGATACAGATTTCAACCGAAATTGAAAATTTGTTTGTGAGTCTGAACGATATGGTCTGTTCTTCAAGTAATATTGCCGAAAAGCTTAGTATTAGCTAATTTGCAGTTATCGCTGTTTAATGGATACGAATTTTGACCCGAAACCGCATGTAAAAGTTCGCAATCATTTTTGTATGGACTGGATGCTCCACTAATTATGTCGGATATGAGGAAAAAAAAGTTGCTATCACCAAAGGGTGCTTCTCTAGCAATTGAAAAAAAAAACGCATTCAAAGACACTATATGAAGCGAACTGTTAAACATAGGGGTGGAGACATCATGGTCTGTGGATGCTTTACATGGTGGAACATTGGTCACTTTGCATTTTATAGAAGGTATATGGTGGAAAAAGTATAGTATTTTGGAACCCCATCTGTCCAGTTTTATGGGGAAATATGCACAGACCGAAAAAAAAATTGTTTTTTAACAAGATTGTGGTCCAAAGCATATAGCCGAAATAGTTAAACATTTTTAGGTAATGGAGTGACCAACACAGAGCTTAAACCAATTTAATATCTTAGCTCAATCGAGAAAAGTCGGCTGGGACAGTACAATGTAGCACCAATAAACATGGACATCCTGTGGGTTGGCGTAGAAGAAGAATGGAATCGAATTCCAAAAGAATTATTCAAAGTTTAGTAGAGGAATACCAATAAGAGTACACCAAGCTCTTACAAATAACTAGGGGATAGCCTGGCCCTGTGAAAAGGCAAATATCAAATCATTCTACGCTTTTTATGTATACATACAAACAACACATACACACACACAACGGCGCAGTTGACGCAGCGACTGCGCTTGGGCTGCAATGTGGGCATTACTATGGGAACTTAATTGCTTAATAACTTTGCTTAGCGATGGACTAACTGCCTTATACTTTCCCAACTTATTATTGGCATTCATATTTGTGTATTTTTCAAAGCACAAGTCTCTAGTATTTTATTTGTGCTTATTACAAATAGGGGGCTATTGGGGACAAATGGGCGTGGAATCCAAAATCTAAAGATAACGTTATGTCCGTATTCATTAGACGCAACTAGCTCAAACGCTGTACGAACCAGGCCTTAAAAACGCATTGAAAATATTGATAAATGCTCATAAAATCAAAATGAATGGAAAAAATTTATAAGCTTATGCAGACGGACAGCGCTATATCGACTCGTTTTGTCGCGCTGATCAAGAATATATATACTTTCACAAAACCATTATACCCTGATTTCCCATTTTCAATGGAATCAGGGTAAAAAAAAATTTTTTTTTTAAATGTTAAATTAGTACATACATTTTTTGAAACGTGCAAAAGTGAGTTTATGTGTATTATTTTACTTTTTTCTTTCTAACTCTTTGAGTTGATCAAATTTTTTTAGGCAGTTTTTTCTATTTTTTAAGAATACTATAACAAAAACAACAATAAAAAATCAGATTTGCTTGTATAGTTTTTTATTATGAGCGACGAAAGTCAATTGAACATTAACTATATATCAATGTGAACGTCAACTATATATCAATATATCAATACTTTTAGTGTATAAATTGATATTATTTAAAATTTTGTTTTAAAATTTTGTCGTTAGATTGCATTGGTAATTACTTAAAAATATATATTTTTTTTAAATATTAATTTATTCCTACTCGATCAACGCAGTGATCTCCTGTCTAATGTTTCGTATGGCTTCCCAGGCCATACTCTATTACGAGCAACGCAATTATCGCTCAATATTACAAACATTTATTTAACATTTCATTTTTTTTTATATATCTATATATTATTCTTATATTTTAGTTGCGCGGTCTTTGTAGCGCTGTCGGTCTGTAGATCCCGTTGGTCTAGCTTAGTATGCTATACTACGCCGGTGCTGGTCTTCGCACAGGCTGTTGGGGCGCTGGCGCTGGTTTAGTGTTTATCTCTTTCTTCTTCGCTACTGTTGATGTTGACGGTGTTGTTATTGTTGTTAAGCTCTTGCTGCGCCACATCCAGCGAAGCAGCTTGTTGATCCCAATCAAGCCGCTTATAGACATTCTGCATTTCCTTGCGCAGCGGCGCTATCTGCCCGTCCAAAGTACTGCCCGTTACATTGATTTTTGCAGGTGAGCTTGGGGTTGATGTCGTTATTGTTGTTGTTTTGTTTTCATTTTCATTTTCATCGGGAGTTGCTGCTGTAGCTGCGGCTGTTGCTTTGGTGTTGCTGTTGACAGCAGACTCTGCTGTTGCTGTTGCGCCGCCCAAATTGTTGTTGTTGCCTCTGCTGCACCTCCAGTTGTAGTTGTTTTATATTCCAGTTTTAGCAGTTATATAGTTTAGAGACTTGTTGTTTGTTGGTTGTTTGGCGACGCAGTGTTCAAATATCAGATGTTACAGTTGTTCTACTTCTGTTGGTTTTCTTGGTTGGTTGATAGGTTTTCAAAATATTAAATTTTGTCTCTGTAATTTGATTCACATGTTATATTTATAACATGTTCGTGACACTTGTCACGGTCGCCATGTAGTCAAACCAGTAGACATTAAACAACACGTCTTGCGTTGTTATTTATCAGATTCAGAATAAATCGTCTATCTTTATTTAAAATGGACTTAGCCAAAAGTACATAATAGAATTTGGAGTTCTGTCGCTCAAAGCACCGGCAGATCGGGAGTACATAGCAAGTTATATGTATTTGCATACATGTTATTATATGTACATGCAGAACGCATATACATTGAAATGCAATTGGTACCGAAAGGTCAACGAACGGCATAGTGCTTATAATGCAGATCTTACGCTGCAGGTGATCATATTACGGCACTTGGCTGTGGTGCGCTTGATACTCTAACTTTGACATTGAGCATATGACCATTGATTTTATTTACATATTGTATACACTACAATATGGTGGGCATATGCTTATTTAAAATGTATTCATATATAGATATATTTCCGATAAGGTTAAAAATCGATAACATTACAACAAAAACAGTTCAATCATACGAAGCAGACTTGACCTGCGCGTGCTATACACGATCCAAAAAAAATCGATTCTCTAGCTAGCCTAGTTTATGAAATCGACGCGTTCAAACGGACAGACAGACAGGGCTAAATCCAGTCAGCTCGTCGCCCTGATAAAGAATATATATCCTTTGTGCGTCCTGCCACGTCTCCTTCTGCCTGTTACATACGTTTAACAAAACGATTATGCCCTGATTTCCCATGTTCAATGGGTTCAGGGTAAAAAAAGGAAAAACAATATGACGCCGTCAACGTAGCGGCACGACCTCTGACCAATTCGTTTACGCGCTTTGCGTCTACCTGCTATGCCACATTGGCATTGCATCGCCTATTGGCTCTGGCTCTACAAAACTAAAGAAGCTGCTGATAATGCAAACACAATATAAAAAGTAAGAGTGCTCTAGTCGAGACTACTCGACTAGGAGATACCCTGATCCCTGTGAAGAGGCAAATATCAAATCATTCTACGCTCAGCCAAGCAGCGACTGCGCAATGTGGGCATTACTATAGGAACTTAATTGCTTAATAACTTTTCTTAGCGATGGACTAACTTTATCAAACTTTAACAACATATTAATAGCCTTAATATGTGTCTATTTGCCAAAGCACAAGTCTCTAGTATTTGATTTGCGCTCCGTATTCATTACACGCAACTACACAGCAAATTTGAAGTCTCTAGCTCAAACGATGTACAAACTAGGCCGCATTAAAATTATAATAATTATATTATTATATAATTATTGGTAACAAACTTGACCTGCGCGAGTTATCGCCAACGGCTCTACGTCGCCCCCTCCTAAACCCGCTCGTACTATTCTGACCTGATCAACAATGTCATCGAACTCTTACATTGTTGACCCGCTCCACTTAAAGCACTTGACAATATTTAGCTGATGCAACAGAAATCGAACTAAAGTATTTGATGTAAACAATTTCTGAATCTGGGACTCGACATCCGGCGACAACCCGACTCAGCGGTCCCACATTACATAGCCCTTAGATTTATACATAATGTACTTTACTATACATAGCCTCTGCGTAGGCTTATATAAAGCAAGATTGAATAAACCAGACTTCACTTCAGAGCGAACTCACAAAAAGAACGGTCGTGTGTTTTTATTCAAGTGTTTTCCACAGTTCAAGTGCAAAGTCAAAACTATCTAGAAAATACAAGAAAACTCTTACAACCATGTTCACACTCGGGACAACCCAGGAAGCCAGGAATTCACAGGACTGGACTGGTAATTGGCGCAGCCGGCATACAGGACCAATGATCGCGAGGATGCTGCTCGAAGTCACCACGATATTAATAATGTAAAGACAGGTGAGCTGGTGGCAAAGAGTAGGGAAAGAAGACTCATTTGGCAAAAGGAAAAAAAAAAAAAAAAAATAGGAAAAAAAAAGAGAGAAAAAAAAAATGATTTGTATGGCAGGCATCATTGCTTATTATTAACAGTATATATATAACAAAACAAACACAAAAAGAAAAAAAGTGTTCCTTTATTATTACTATGACAAGGATCTAGTGTAGATCATTGTTTGGTAATAATGGAAACAATACATATATAAAGAAAAAGTGTTATACTCTACAAAAAAAAAAAAGAAAAATACCTTTATCATTGTTATGGCGAGCATCTAGTGCAGATCAGTGCCTATTATATATATAACCAACAAGTGTTCCTTTATTATTACTATGGCGAGCATCTAGTGTAGATCAGGGCTAAGTACTAATGGAAACGGTATATATATATATATAGAAAAAAAAATAATAAAAAATATTCCTTTATCATTGTTATGGCGAGCATCTAGTGCAGATCAGTGCCTATTATATATATAACCAACAAGTGTTCCTTTATTATTACTATGGCGAGCATCTAGTGTAGATCAGGGCTAAGTACTAATGGAAACGGTATATATATATATATAGAAAAAAAAAATAATAAAAAATATTCCTTTATCATTGTTATGGCGAGCATCTAGTGCAGATCAGTGCCTATTATATATATAACCAACAAGTGTTCCTTTATTATTACTATGGCGAGCATCTAGTGTAGATCAGGGCTAAGTACTAATGGAAACGGTATATATATATATATAGAAAAAAAAAATAATAAAAAATATTCCTTTATCATTGTTATGGCGAGCATCTAGTGCAGATCAGTGCCTATTATATATATAACCAACAAGTGTTCCTTTATTATTACTATGGCGAGCATCTAGTGTAGATCAGGGCTAAGTACTAATGGAAACGGTATATATATATATAGAAAAAAAAAATAATAAAAAATATTCCTTTATCATTGTTATGGCGAGCATCTAGTGCAGATCAGTGCCTATTATATATATAACCAACAAGTGTTCCTTTATTATTACTATGGCGAGCATCTAGTGTAGATCAGGGCTAAGTACTAATGGAAACGGTATATATATATATATAGAAAAAAAAAATAATAAAAAATATTCCTTTATCATTGTTATGGCGAGCATCTAGTGCAGATCAGTGCCTATTATATATATAACCAACAAGTGTTCCTTTATTATTACTATGGCGAGCATCTAGTGTAGATCAGGGCTAAGTACTAATGGAAACGGTATATATATATATATAGAAAAAAAATAAAATATTCCTTTATTATTGCTATGGCGAGTATCTAGTGCAGATCAGTGCTAAGTACTAATGGAAACAATATATATATGACACAGCAAATATTACACCCTACACAAAAGAAAATAAAAATAAAAATTATTGCTATGGCGAGTATCTAGTGCAGATCAGTGCCTAGTACGAATGGAAACAATATATATGTAAAGAAGCAATGAGTATGCCCTACAAAGCAAAACAAAAGAATAATAAATTTTGGTTATTACATTACACATATTCTGCCTAGCTTGCATTTCGGCTCGACATACATAAAATCACAACAAATAAATTCCATGCCCTACCCTAACATAAGTACTTTCGTATCAGATTACAACACCAACGACAACCACTTAACAAATGAAATATCAGCATAAAAATAAATATCAAGTTCAAGTACACTCAAGACATACAAGAAAAAACATATTTTTACACTACAAATTCTTTTGCCACTTAGGGTTCCCTGACTCGTACGCCCTTTGCCACTAGGTTCATAGTTCTTAAGACAAACACAAACACAAATATAAATAAACGAAACAAAAATGTCTTACAGACGGCCACAGTAATATTAAATTCAACATTTTGCAAATCTAAGAAATATAAGTAACAAAACACACAAACCCTTTTATACTTTCATATTGTGCTACATATATACACAATTATAATAACACTTTACACACAAAAGAAAAATATCAATGTTTACACATACAAAATAAATTAAGCCCCACCATTTATAAATTTATCCACTTTAAATTACACAATTATTAATTATATATATACACAAAGATTTACACTACAGAAAATACGTAGTTACCATAAAGAAAAACTATTCTATGTAAAAAATACTACACTCTTAACAAAAAAAAAAAAAGGGGAAAATTTTTTTTTACAAATACAACTGGTTAAATAATAGGCTTCACTGCAGATGTCAAAAAATATTAAAAGTAGCATAGTAAATAGGACAAGAAACAAATTGGGTCTTAGGAGTAGGACCAGCTTATCTGAAATACTTTACAGACTCTAATATTTACAAAGTAATTAGATGTTTACTCTTCTTATCGGAACCTACGGATCCAGAGGAGATTACAAATCTAATCAAAACTTACCACATTAATAACAATCACAGGGGAATTGACGAAACTTACGAACACTTAAAACGGGAAATTTATACCCCTTTGTTAGAGGACAAAATCTCACAGGTTATTCGAGAATGCGAAATATGTCTCACACTTAAGTATGACAGACAACCACAGAAACCACCCTTTGTTTTACCAGAAATACCGAACGGTCCGTTAGATATTATCCAAACCGACATTTATACTATAAATAATAATTACAATTTAACTATAATCGACAAATTTTCCAAATTCGCACAAGCCTACCCACTGACCAATAGGAACTGTATTAGCGTGGTAAAAGCTCTCAAAACTTTCATGAAACAATTCGGATTACCCAAGAAAATCATACTTGACCAAGGGGCCGAATTTTCAGGAGCTATGTTTAAAGATTTTATAGATCAATATAATATTGAGCTTCACATTACTTCCTTCCAACAATCTAGCAGCAACTCAACGGTCGAGAGATTACATTCAACATTAACCGAGATATATAGAATAGTCCTCAATAAGAGAAAGGAATTAAAACTTACATTGGACCACGACGAAATAATCGACGAAACTATCATAACTTATAATAATGCTATTCACTCAAGCACTAATCTTACTCCTTATGAACTATTCACTGGACGGACACATATTTTTGACAAGACTATCAAATTTAATAACGAACACGATTACCTAACAAAATTAAATCAGTATCAAAACACATTATACCCGGCTGTCAAGGCACTTCTCAAGCAACAGACCTCAAAACGGACAGAGAAATTGAACGAGACAAGAAAAGAACCCCCCTCCATACCATCAGGCAATATAATATTTAGGAAAGAAAATAGAAGAAACAAACTAACACCTAGATTCAGCAAACATAAAATAATACTGGACAACGGTATAACAATCAGAACTGCTAAAAGACAAAAACTACATAAACAGAAAATAAGGAAAATAACAAAGAATTTAATCGACACACGAACAAATAGCCTTCCACCAGGAACTAACCCTACAATAAATTGAATACTTACAGGTTGTCTGTAGGCGTTTCCCAACGCCTAGTAATCAACAGTTTGGACGAGGACCAACCTTTTGTTAAAGTTAACATAGGGGTAGCTAGGGTAGTGAATTCATTTAAAATAATAGACCACGTAATAAACTTAAACGAATATGTAATAAATGCAAACAAAATAACAGACATAATAAAAACCTTACCCGATGACTTAGAAATTTCCGAACTAAAAGACATACTTCATAAAAAAATAACACAAGTTTTCGATAGACTAGATACCCTACTCCCTAACAGCAACAGGTCTAAGAGAGGTTTAATTAACGGACTAGGTAGTGTAGTGAAATTCGTTACCGGGAATTTGGACGCTGAAGACGAAAAGAAAATAAACAAAAAACTAATAGACCTTCACAAGAACATCGAACTTACACAGTCATTTCAAAAAGAAACATTTATTAGATTCAAGAATATCACGGATCATATAAATAAAGAACACGCAACAATCAGCGATTTTATTAATAACTATCAGAATAAAATTTACAAACAATTAGATTCGGAAGACCGAAGCCTAAAATTAGATCAGTATATTGCCAGAATTAATTACAATATAGACATTTTACTCAATCATTTAAACAACATTGCAGAAAGCCTATTATTCACGAAATTAAATATAATCCCTAAGTATATCTTAAATACAGAAGAAATTATAAAAATAAAAAATATCTTTCAACAACAAAATGTAACAATAGAATTAGATCACGAAATGTACAATGTTCTATCTTTAGAATCATTAACAAAAAATAAAACACTTATTTTTAAGATAAAGATTCCTATACTGTCAAAAGAACAATATGATTACGACCAATTAATAGCCCTACCGATTAATAACACGAAATTTGTTACAATACCAAAATACATCATTAGAAATAAGTTAACAATTAAAGAAATAAATTCACCATGTATTAAGTTGGGCAAAGTATATGTATGTGAGACCCCTACCTTACCACTGAATCCGCTCTGTCTGGAAAATCTACTCAACAGCAGCATGGCAACCTGCAACATCGTCGACAGTGGCCATCTACAACAAATCTTCACACCAATAAAAGGACTGCTGCTCATATTCAACGCAAGGAACATAAACCTTACTTCTACTTGCATACCAGATAAAACACTTGATGGTTCAATGATCATTTACTATGACAACTGCTCAATAACTGTGGATGGCATCAAGTACGTGGATGCCGCCACCACCGTCGAAGATAAACTTGAAATAAACTTACCACACATCAGCAACCTGACAATAAACACCTCTACAAAAAACTTGAGCTTGCACGACCTACATCTATACGACCTACAAAACGACCAGATAGTTCTTCAGATAAAAAACCAAGCTAACACACATCTGACAACCGTCTACATACTCATCATCGGATTAGCAATAGCTGCGACCTTAACATGGATCTACAAACATAAAACTATTATGTATTCGCCCTCCATCCAGGACCCAATTGTCACTCCAGCCACAACGATCCTGGAGATGCCTTCGTTATGGCCTTCGTTCCAAGTTAAGGGGGGAGGAGTTATCGCCAACGGCTCTACGTCGCCCCCTCCTAAACCCGCTCGTACTATTCTGACCTGATCAACAATGTCATCGAACTCTTACATTGTTGACCCGCTCCACTTAAAGCACTTGACAATATTTAGCTGATGCAACAGAAATCGAACTAAAGTATTTGATGTAAACAATTTCTGAATCTGGGACTCGACATCCGGCGACAACCCGACTCAGCGGTCCCACATTACATAGCCCTTAGATTTATACATAATGTACTTTACTATACATAGCCTCTGCGTAGGCTTATATAAAGCAAGATTGAATAAACCAGACTTCACTTCAGAGCGAACTCACAAAAAGAACGGTCGTGTGTTTTTATTCAAGTGTTTTCCACAGTTCAAGTGCAAAGTCAAAACTATCTAGAAAATACAAGAAAACTCTTACAACCATGTTCACACTCGGGACAACCCAGGAAGCCAGGAATTCACAGGACTGGACTGGTAATTCGCGTGCTATCCACGAACCCAACAAAAAAAATTCAAGTCTCTAGGTCAACTACGTTCTGAGATCGACGCGTTCAAACATACGGACGGACGGACAGACGGACGGACAGACAGACGGACAGGGCTAAATCGACTCAGCTCGTCGCCCTGATCAAGAATATATATACTTTGTGGGGTCTGACACGCCTCCTTCTGCCTGTTACATACATTTAACAAAACCATTATACCCTGATTTCAATGGGCTCAGGGTATAATAAAGAAGTATTTTGTCATATGTTCAACTCAAGAAAAATTTTTTCTGTATTCATATATATATATACAGTACCGTGCAAAACTGAGTGGATGTTTACAAATTTTACTTTTGTCGCTCATAAAAAAGAAGCTATACAAGCAAATCAGATTTTTTTCGCTAATTATAGTATTCTTAATAAATAGAAAAAACTGCATGAAAAAATTTACTGAATTCAAAGTTAGAAAGAAAAAAGTAAAATAATCCACATAAACTCACTTTTGCACGTTTAAAAAAAGTGACACATTTTCGCTTTCTACTGCTGTTGCTTGACAAAATCTTATTGACTAACGGTCATTTTAGCTCTTTTCATATTTATTTTATTCGTAAACTGACTTTAAATGGGGTTATTGCAATTGAAAAATTTATTCCATTTTTAACATATTTAAAAATTATTGTTAAAAAATGTTGAATAATGATACAGATTTCAACCGAAATTGAAAATTTGTTTGTGAGTCTGAACGATATGGTCTGTTCTTCAAGTAATATTGCCGAAAAGCTTAGTATTAGCTAATTTGCAGTTATCGCTGTTTAATGGATACGAATTTTGACCCCAAACCGCATGTAAAAGTTCGCAATCATTTTTGTATGGACTGGATGCTCCACTAATTATGTCGGATATGAGGAAAAAAAAGTTGCTATCACCAAAGGGTGCTTCTCTAGCAATTGAAAAAAAAACGCATTCAAAGACACTATATGAAGCGAACTGTTAAACATAGGGGTGGAGACATCATGGTCTGTGGATGCTTTACATGGTGGAACATTGGTCACTTTGCATTTTATAGAAGGTATATGGTGGAAAAAGTATAGTATTTTGGAACCCCATCTGTCCAGTTTTATGGGGAAATATGCACAGACCGAAAAAAAAATTGTTTTTTAACAAGATTGTGGTCCAAAGCATATAGCCGAAATAGTTAAACATTTTTAGGTAATGGAGTGACCAACACAGAGCTTAAACCAATTTAATATCTTAGCTCAATCGAGAAAAGTCGCCTGGGACAGTACAATGTAGCACCAATAAACATGGACATCCTGTGGGTTGGCGTAGAAGAAGAATGGAATCGAATTCCAAAAGAATTATTCAAAGTTTAGTAGAGGAATACCAATAAGAGTACACCAAGCTCTTACAAATAACTAGGGGATAGCCTGGCCCTGTGAAAAGGCAAATATCAAATCATTCTACGCTTTTTATGTATACATACAAACAACACATACACACACACAACGGCGCAGTTGACGCAGCGACTGCGCTTGGGCTGCAATGTGGGCATTACTATGGGAACTTAATTGCTTAATAACTTTTGCTTAGCGATGGACTAACTGCCTTATACTTTCCCAACTTATTATTGGCATTCATATTTGTGTATTTTTCAAAGCACAAGTCTCTAGTATTTTATTTGTGCTTATTACAAATAGGGGGCTATTGGGGACAAATGGGCGTGGAATCCAAAATCTAAAGATAACGTTATGTCCGTATTCATTAGACGCAACTAGCTCAAACGCTGTACGAACCAGGCCTTAAAAACGCATTGAAAATATTGATAAATGCTCATAAAATCAAAATGAATGGAAAAAATTTATAAGCTTATGCAGACGGACAGCGCTATATCGACTCGTTTTGTCGCGCTGATCAAGAATATATATACTTTCACAAAACCATTATACCCTGATTTCCCATTTTCAATGGAATCAGGGTAAAAAAAAATTTTTTTTTTAAATGTTAAATTAGTACATACATTTTTTGAAACGTGCAAAAGTGAGTTTATGTGTATTATTTTACTTTTTTCTTTCTAACTCTTTGAGTTGATCAAATTTTTTTAGGCAGTTTTTTCTATTTTTTAAGAATACTATAACAAAAACAACAATAAAAAATCAGATTTGCTTGTATAGTTTTTTATTATGAGCGACGAAAGTCAATTGAACATTAACTATATATCAATGTGAACGTCAACTATATATCAATATATCAATACTTTTAGTGTATAAATTGATATTATTTAAAATTTTGTTTTAAAATTTTGTCGTTAGATTGCATTGGTAATTACTTAAAAATATATATTTTTTTTAAATATTAATTTATTCCTACTCGATCAACGCAGTGATCTCCTGTCTAATGTTTCGTATGGCTTCCCAGGCCATACTCTATTACGAGCAACGCAATTATCGCTCAATATTACAAACATTTATTTAACATTTCATTTTTTTTTTATATATCTATATATTATTCTTATATTTTAGTTGCGCGGTCTTTGTAGCGCTGTCGGTCTGTAGATCCCGTTGGTCTAGCTTAGTATGCTATACTACGCCGGTGCTGGTCTTCGCACAGGCTGTTGGGGCGCTGGCGCTGGTTTAGTGTTTATCTCTTTCTTCTTCGCTACTGTTGATGTTGACGGTGTTGTTATTGTTGTTAAGCTCTTGCTGCGCCACATCCAGCGAAGCAGCTTGTTGATCCCAATCAAGCCGCTTATAGACATTCTGCATTTCCTTGCGCAGCGGCGCTATCTGCCCGTCCAAAGTACTGCCCGTTACATTGATTTTTGCAGGTGAGCTTGGGGTTGATGTCGTTATTGTTGTTGTTTTGTTTTCATTTTCATTTTCATCGGGAGTTGCTGCTGTAGCTGCGGCTGTTGCTTTGGTGTTGCTGTTGACAGCAGACTCTGCTGTTGCTGTTGCGCCGCCCAAATTGTTGTTGTTGTTGCCTCTGCTGCACCTCCAGTTGTAGTTGTTTTATATTCCAGTTTTAGCAGTTATATAGTTTAGAGACTTGTTGTTTGTTGGTTGTTTGGCGACGCAGTGTTCAAATATCAGATGTTACAGTTGTTCTACTTCTGTTGGTTTTCTTGGTTGGTTGATAGGTTTTCAAAATATTAAATTTTGTCTCTGTAATTTGATTCACATGTTATATTTATAACATGTTCGTGACACTTGTCACGGTCGCCATGTAGTCAAACCAGTAGACATTAAACAACACGTCTTGCGTTGTTATTTATCAGATTCAGAATAAATCGTCTATCTTTATTTAAAATGGACTTAGCCAAAAGTACATAATAGAATTTGGAGTTCTGTCGCTCAAAGCACCGGCAGATCGGGAGTACATAGCAAGTTATATGTATTTGCATACATGTTATTATATGTACATGCAGAACGCATATACATTGAAATGCAATTGGTACCGAAAGGTCAACGAACGGCATAGTGCTTATAATGCAGATCTTACGCTGCAGGTGATCATATTACGGCACTTGGCTGTGGTGCGCTTGATACTCTAACTTTGACATTGAGCATATGACCATTGATTTTATTTACATATTGTATACACTACAATATGGTGGGCATATGCTTATTTAAAATGTATTCATATATAGATATATTTCCGATAAGGTTAAAAATCGATAACATTACAACAAAAACAGTTCAATCATACGAAGCAGACTTGACCTGCGCGTGCTATACACGATCCAAAAAAAAATCGATTCTCTAGCTAGCCTAGTTTATGAAATCGACGCGTTCAAACGGACAGACAGACAGGGCTAAATCCAGTCAGCTCGTCGCCCTGATAAAGAATATATATCCTTTGTGCGTCCTGCCACGTCTCCTTCTGCCTGTTACATACGTTTAACAAAACGATTATGCCCTGATTTCCCATGTTCAATGGGTTCAGGGTAAAAAAAGGAAAAACAATATGACGCCGTCAACGTAGCGGCACGACCTCTGACCAATTCGTTTACGCGCTTTGCGTCTACCTGCTATGCCACATTGGCATTGCATCGCCTATTGGCTCTGGCTCTACAAAACTAAAGAAGCTGCTGATAATGCAAACACAATATAAAAAGTAAGAGTGCTCTAGTCGAGACTACTCGACTAGGAGATACCCTGATCCCTGTGAAGAGGCAAATATCAAATCATTCTACGCTCAGCCAAGCAGCGACTGCGCAATGTGGGCATTACTATAGGAACTTAATTGCTTAATAACTTTTCTTAGCGATGGACTAACTTTATCAAACTTTAACAACATATTAATAGCCTTAATATGTGTCTATTTGCCAAAGCACAAGTCTCTAGTATTTGATTTGTGCTCCGTATTCATTACACGCAACTACACAGCAAATTTGAAGTCTCTAGCTCAAACGATGTACAAACTAGGCCGCATTAAAATTATAATAATTATATTATATATATATTATAAATTTGTGCAGCGTATGGTATTAACGAGTATTCATATACAATTTTTAGTATCTACATTACGGACGGACAGACGAACAGGGCTATATCGACTCGTCTTGTCGCGCTGATCAAGAATATATATACTTTATGTAGTGTGCCACGCCTCATTCTGCCTGTTACATACATTTTCACAAAACCATTATACCCTGATTTCCCATTTTCAATGGGCTCAGGGTATAACAAATCAGTCGCAAATGTGATTCTTAGAATATGCTGCACATATGAACGTTGTGTGTGTATAAATTATATTCTTTCCAGTCCTGTTCTGGGTGAAGATTACGTTGAGAGGCGAACTGTGCCTCTTATTGCTGGCCTCGGGCTCAGACAATAAAACAAATTATTTAACGGCTAAGTGCCGGAGTGAATATTAATTTAAGCGACTTACTTGAAGAGCGCTGTATTCAAAACTAAACTTCTAAATATTTAGAATATTTCACTTAAGCTAAGCCAAAACTGGCATTACGCCACAATGTCATGGTCGGCAAGCCGACTCAGTAGTCTAAGGCAATAACGAAAGCTCTTACATCAAAACAAGTGTCCGGTTACCGCCGCTGACCATTGCAGCTATAGCGCGCTGATACAAAGTATGCAGTGTCGCAATTGCGAGGGCTGTTCCTTAACTTAAGAAGCACGCGATAGCGAGGGTTAGTTATAAACTTATGAAATATCCTATGTTAAGTGTTATGTGTTAACTTCTCCCCCTTCAAGTATGAGGCCGCCCTCGGCCGACCCAATCCCGGCGACGACTTCTCGTAACTGCTTTGCGGACTTGTTTGCACCGATGTATCGACTAAGAGTGAGGCCAATGCAGATTAAAGCACAGCATATGGCTCCAATAATGAATGCCACACGATAAGCCTGATCAGTTCCGGCGTTTTTCTCGAACTGCTGTATCACCTCCAGATTACGTTCATTCAAACGATGAAGGTAAGGGAGCCTGAGGACATCTTGGGTGGCAGTGATGTTCAGCAAGGGAGAATTGGCAATACCTGGGACTCTATTGCGTACGTTGTTGTGATTGTAAAACAGAGTCCCGTTAATTGCGACTCGGTCTCCGAACGTGATGAGATGCGTGCCTTGTACCTGTATCTCAGTGCCGTTGTCCACCTGAATCCTTGCGGACCCGTCGTTGAGGATGACGATTCCGTCATCTACATGGGTGATTATTTCCAGGTTGCTCGGCTGGATCTTGCAGTGTGCCGTGCCACCTACATAGAGCTGTTTGGTACATGAACTAATGCCAGACGACAAAATGTGGCGCAACTCTGGAGTGTGCGGGTTTCTCCATCGCATTCGGCTATGACGTTGTCAAGCTATCGCAGTATGAAGTTCTTGTGGACGACAGGATAAATCGGAATTTTTCTGCAAGCTTTTTTAATCTTTGGGAATTTAATTATATAATGTATAGTGTTAATCGATTGGAGAACTTTTACGGACGCAACGGACATAAGATCTCCTATGGGAGTGTTGGTGGGTTCCTCTAGCCAAATTGATTTCAAATCTGAGTGGTCCAAAATGTTTGGGCTAACAATGTTAGCCTTCGCAAGAGTAATAGCAAGCATTAAATTTTGCAACTCCATCGTCAGCATTCTGTTTCTAGACAGTAGTGTTTCAAATAAATGGCTACTGTCAACTTGTGAGTTTTTGGCTATCTTGAGAATTTAATTGACAGTGGTTGTTAACTGGTTAAGCTGATCTTGAACTCTAGTGTTTATTTCTATTTGTCTATTATTGGCATTTATCAATTGCATTTCAGTAAACCTAGTCTGCTCTAAATCGTCGGCATCGGGTGTACCCACCACAAAGAAAGTTTATAAAAATTATGTCAAGTGGCTAAAAGTAAGTTGAACAACTATATCTAACTTATACAAGTTTGCCTAGTGGCTTAAAAACAGGTGTACAAAAAAAACAAGGGAGTCACCTTAGATTGTCCTTATGGACCACCCTCCCTCTAATGAGGACCTCGGTCCCCAGGTCTGCTTCCACTGCCTTTTCATCACATAAAGGTGTGAGTTTGTTTCCGAGTCGTCGGTTGGACTTGACCAAAACTTTGTCACCAACGTCAAAGACCCTATTCTGCCGATTTGCGTTCTCCCTAGCTTTGAGTATCGTCTGAGCGTAGCAGGGACTTACTCCTAAAAAATTGAGGGTATCAGAGTCATAACTAGCATCGTCATTGATTTGTGCCGCTGCGCTAGAGGCGGCATCAGCGTACACCTCTGCTCCCTGTCCCGCGTCTTGCGTGACGTGATTCAATCTTTGTTGATTTCCCTGACCACCTGTGCGGTTGGATGCGGGGTTCTTCCTATTCGCGTAAGCGGGGGCCTGAGTGGGCTGCAATACCCTTGAGAAGAAAGGATCGACCTCCATGGGCACCGGTGCGCCATTACTATTGTGCTGCCTGCTGCTTCTTTGGTCAGTCTGCACTGGGGCCTTGCTTTGCTTGCTGAAGTGTGGATTCTTGGTACCGATAGTGTGTATTTCGGCTTGTTGCGAATGCCTTTCCTGTTGGTGACCCTGCGCTTTTGCATGCGGCCTGCGCTCTTTGTCCTCTAGATTTCTTGCGAAATTAACCGCGAATGTGTACCTTTCATGATTTGACTCAACCTCTTGCGCAAGAGCTAGCGCTGAAGGCAAGTCTCTGGGCTTTGCTGCAAAGAGCACATCTGTAAGACTGCGCTTGAGACCCGATATGAACACACGCAACGCATCGTCACGGAATTGTTCACATAGGCCCTTTGCTAAAGCCGGCTCATATGACATGCTAACTTTGTTAGTGAGAAGAGCGAGTTTCTTCTCTACCTCGTCGTAATACTGGAGCAGGGACAGGCCACCTTGCCTCAAGGTACCTAATTCCTGTTCAATGACATGAATTGGTCTCTTGTCACTGTATGTGAAATCTAGGCGATTTATTATCGCATCAAAATTCAATACAGTACCAAATTTGGCCAGCACCGCGTCTGCGGGGCCCCTGATCTTGCTTCTTATAATGATAACAGCCTGGTAATGGCGAGAACTGCCATTATGTGGTCTGAAGATCTCGTAAGCTGCTAATGCTGCCTGCCTTCAAGATACATAAGCTTCCTGTACTCCTGCAAAGTCAGGTAAACATTTGACGGCATCTAGTGGCTCGTCACAGCGAATGTCGTTTCTAATTTCTATAGCAGCATATGCTACTACTCGTGGGGCGGCAACGTTTGCTGCTGCTATTTGTTGAGCCAACTCATTAATTCTTTGAGTCAATGCTCGCTCCCTCTGCTCGTTTGCAGCGGCCTGTTCAGCTAAAGCATTGCTGACAGCCGACCTTATTATTTCCCTAAGCTGATCTGGATCCATTTTACCTAATGGGGGGGAAACTGCAGGGGCGTCAAAAGATGGGTCGAATTACGACGTGGCTCTGAATCACGAGAACTGTATGCATTGATACAGCACAATTTTAGACACACAGAAAGTAACACAAGGTAATTTTACTAACGATCTGGATGATAAATTGTTTTAACTAGAATCCTCAAGGCAGTTACTCTCACGTGTTTCAGAAACCTGGTTCAGATTACTGTTATTAATTATGATCTGTTGCAATATAAAATACTCACAAGTATTAACTAATTTTTATAAAAAATTAAGACTTTAAAAATTTTGGCTAGAGTATCCACTTACATGATTCAACTAACACAAAAAATAAATTTATTTATAAGTTTGGTCACTCGCAGCTCCCGCGCTGCTGTCTTAATTGCTGTTGGTTGTGGAGTCCGACCACTAGTTGGGCGCCAATTATATTCTTTCCAGTCCTGTTCTGGGTGAAGATTACGTTGAGAGGCGAACTGTGCCTCTTATTGCTGGCCTCGGGCTCAGACAATAAAACAAATTATTTAACGGCTAAGTGCCGGAGTGAATATTTATTTAAGCGACTTACTTGAAGAGCGCTGTATTCAAAACTAAACTTCTAAATATTTAGAATATTTCACTTAAGCTAAGCCAAAACTGGCATTACGCCACAATGTCATGGTCGGCAAGCCGACTCAGCAGTCTTAGGCAATAACGGAAGCTCTTACATCAAAACAAAAGTGTCCGGTTACCGCCGCTGACCATTGCAGCTATAGCGCGCTGATACAAAGTATGCAGTGTCGCAATTGCGAGGGCTGTTCCTTAACTTAAGAAGCACGCGATAGCGAGGGTTAGTTATAAACTTATGAAATATCCTATATTAAGTGTTATGTGTTAACTTATATACAAAACGGTGGTCTGTTTGAATGTATGCGCGTAAAGGGCGATATTTGTCATACACAAAACTAAATTTTCGTCAAAGAATATGCTAGAATAAATGGCCTTGAATTTAGTTGTGCACATGCATAGCAGACGCGCTTGCACAATTCGTTTGTATTACGTTTTTTGCAATTTGGAGGCGAATAGGGCATGGCATCCTGAATCTAAAGATTCTGCCTGTTACATACTACATTTTGAGAAAAACATTATACCCAGAATTCCTATTTCCAATACTGTTAAAGGAATAATAGCAACTCCGAAAATAGTACTTTACACTTAGAGCGCCATCTAGAAAACTAAAAATAAAATTTGCTTTTGAGAATTCAAAGACAATTCAATTATAGTTACTATTCTGGTGCTTTATATACGCTGGAAGGTATAGATTCGAACACCGTCTGTGTCGTGTTTTTATCTTATTTTTTTTTAAGAAAAAACATGATATTTAATAGTTGGACAATTTTCTTTATTTCTTAAAAATCTTTTTTGCCGTTTTAGCAACTTCTTTTAAGCCTATTAATATAAGGCACAAAAATATATATTTTCCATCAGGGCGCTCGAAATTTTGTGGCTTTTTTTTGCCACGGCGCCAGTGGACGTAGACGATAATTTTGAACAGTACCTAGAAGCCTAAGGTAATGTTTCCGTAAAATTTGGATTTTTACTTTACAACTTGACCCGATTATTTTAAATTTTATCATTATTTATCAATATTGTGTGTTATTATACAATATTTATAAATAAAAGAGTTTTTCCGATAAGTTACTTGCAGTATCACGTTGAACACTTTGACCAATCAGGTAAGCCAGTTTATGAGCGTACTAAAGAAATAAAATAAAAAACAGGATAATAATAAATTATTTGATATGCTCAAATATAATATATGATAAAATATAAAATATGTATGTCTCCATTCAATATTTATTCAGATTTAATATTTGCAATTCCAAAGTTTGAAAAGCAAATTCACTCGACTCAAGATTTAAATGCTGGCACCTAAAAACAAATTCAACTATTTCCAACAGGCCAAAATAAAAAACATTAATTTTTGTCTTTAGATTTAATTATATACATATGTATTAAATTTGTTGAACTTTCTTGCACCTTTCATTTTAATTTTTTTTTTAAATAATATATACTCCCGTAAAGTTATCATTAATAACTTAAAACTTACCATACAACAAGCAGGAACCCGTATAGTTCCAGGCCAGTTATAATACAAGTAACATAGTTTATAAGTTAATTTTTGTATAATATCGGGTCCATAATTAGAATCGTCACGAAGAACAATGAAATGCGTTGGGCTCACCGTACCTTGGCGAACTGATTGTGAAACCAAAAAGAAATCATACATGTGGGATCTAGTAATGTATTTATCCACTACTGTCCCCGGTAATGGATTTTTATAAATGTTGTCGTCATACTGTAAATGCAAATTGTTATATTTTAGCCGGCATTATAGTAAAATCAATATATATTATATTATTGTAATAATATTGTTAAACACCGACACGTGTTATTGATACATATTATTTCTTCCTATCTGCGTTTAAAATAATATTTAAGTAGAGATAGTATTTAATTGCATAGAAATAATATTTAAATAATACTCGACTAGGAGATACATTGAACCCTGAGAAGAGTCATGCATGCAAGCAACACATGCACACACGCATGAGCTCGCGCTCTGCTAACTACGCAGCTGACGGAGCGACAGCGCTTCTTAATTTTTGAATAAATTCTCTTAGAAATCTACTATCTTGATCAAACTTATAAAACTTAATGGCATTCATATGTCTGTATATTTACCAAAGCACAAGTCTCAAGTATTTGTAATTCGTTTTTTGCAAATTGGTGACGAAGGGGCCTTAATATTCAATTCTTCAAAATTATCGATAGATGCCGATATAAAAGAAATAGAATTAGTTATCAAAAATAATTATAAACTCGATCAGCCTTTGGTATACGCGAGTATTCACGTAAAAATTCAAGGCTCTAGCTTTTGGATTCTTCGAGATATCAACGTTCATATGCACGGATAGACGGACATGGTTATATCGACATTTCACTTCACACTGATCAAGAATATATATAATCCGGATATAACAATTCTAATATTTGCAATAGAAAAATATTTGTTCGGATAGGTTTCCCTTTAGTATATAATATAACGTTTTAACTAATCCAATTTGATGATATATTAACTTACCAAAAATAATCTAGTATTATTACGTTTTTGAATTATTAAAAAAGTAATTTTTATATTTTTACCACATGCTCTTTCGAATTGCGGAATTTCGTGCATGACACATGAATTTAATTGACCATTTCCAACTCCATCTCTGAAAATACAAATTAAAATGATTGATGTCTAAAAAATTTTCAATTTAAACAAAAGAGAGCAAAACAGTTGTTATATTTGCCAGCTCAAAGTAACTCATTTATAAAGGAATGCTTCAAATTCCAGTCAATTAGGATATAACCGAAATGTTCAGGCACGAACATAAAAAATAAAAGGATTAGAATAGTAATAATTATAATAGTCTTGTATATAATTAAGGGAAGAAACCAGAGACAGCGATTACTGACTGTCACCTTTTCTGGCCCCGGCAGAATAATGTTCAGGCATCAACATAGAATACATAAATATGTAAACATACCTTCTACGCCCTCAACGACTAGCACATGTGTGGGCCACATGTGTGGAATTTAAGAATAGCCAGATGAACGCTGACCCTTACCATCAGCGATGGGATAAGAATAACTAATAGACGAACTCTGAGCCCTACAACCTCAGCGATAATATAAGAATGCAATAGACCAATTTTGAGCCTTACAAACTCAGCAATAGACACTAGATTTAAGGGATGAAATTATGCATGAGGCTGGTATGTACCCAGCCTCAGAAGAATAAAGATCAGTACAGTATTCGACTAAACCCCAACATAGTCAGTGTATACATTCACCAAACCAAAGATGCGATTGCTGTTTGCTAAATATATTTTAACAAAACAATTATATCCTGATTTCAAAATTCAGTGTATAACAAGTAAGAAGACTCTAGTCGGAGGTGCCCGACTAGCAGATACCCTGAGCTATATAGCTTGCATATAACATTAAATTTTCCAAAATTAAATTATAATTTTGAAATTTTATTCAACTAGAATGTATGTAAATCAAAAATAAATAAATAATTTAATAAATAAACAAATCAACAAAAAAAAAGAAGAAAACAAACATCACCGCACCTGGACTCGAACCTGCATCTATTTACTACACTACGCCACACCAGTATTGCGTTGCTTGTTGGCAAAACCCAAAGTAGTTCTACAAGGATGATATGTGACAAATACAAAACTAAAGAAGCTAAAGAGCAGATAAATGGCAATTGTGATTCTTAGAATATGCTAAAATACGCGTATTTGAACGTATGAGTATATTACATACAAAAACGGTGGTGTGTTTGAATGTATGCGTGTATGTAAAGTGCGATATATGACATATACAAAACTACAGAGCGGCTGAAAATGCAATCACAATTCAAACACAGATTTGGTTGAAGAATATGCTGGAATAAATGGCCTTGAATGTATTGGTGCACATGCATAGCAGAGGCGCTTGCATGTTGTATGTGGAAATGTTTGAGGGTTAATTAGTAAAAAGAGCCGGTATCCAAAAAATAAAAAAATAGAAATTGTATAAAATTCACATGAATCTATATGCAAAATTTGAGGGGTCTAGCTCTAAAGGTGTGGGAGATATAATTTTATAACCTTTTTTTAATAAGGTTTAGAATCGATAACAACAACAAAATCGATATCGTTTTTTGGTAACAAACTTGACCTGCGTGTGCTTTCCACGGATCCTACAAAAAAATTCAAGTCTCTAGCTTGTCTAGATGCTTCAATCGACGCGTTCAAACATACGGACAGACGGACGGACGGACAGACAGATCGACTCAGTTCGTCGCCCTGATCAAGAATATATATACTTTGTGGGGTCTGACACACCTCCTTCTGCCTGTTACATACATTTAACAAAACCATTATACCCTGATTTCCCATTTTCAATGGGCTCAGGGTATAAAAACGAAGTTAAACAGGAATATATCTAAAATTTTAGTCATTGTCCTCATCAAGAAGATATTTAACACAGCTGATTTTCTATAATGCATGTCTTTTGAAGTCGTTTTAGAACAAATTTCATATAATTGAGTTACCACAAGCTGAAATCTGTTAATTTATAGCGGCCTAACAACCTATTTTGTAACATGGAAATATTAACAAATATAAGTATCAAGACTGCTTGACTAGGAGATACCCCGACCTCTGAGAGGAGCTAATATTCCAATCATTCTATACTTCGTTTATACATGCATACAAACAACACATGCACATAAACATATGCATAAATACATTTCCATGCACGCATCAACACGCGCTCTGGTAACTGCGCTGTTTATGCAGCGACTGTGCTTGGGCAATATTATTTACTGTTAAATTAGTTATCTTATA
The DNA here is from genome assembly GCA_035045145.1 of Drosophila meridionalis. Lineage (NCBI taxonomy): Eukaryota > Metazoa > Arthropoda > Insecta > Diptera > Drosophilidae > Drosophila > Drosophila meridionalis. The sequence continues at coordinate 787,128 of JAWNPG010000060.1, forward strand.
CTTAAATTAGCTAAATCCAACTTTTACAACTTACTATTAGTACCTATATGTGTGTAAGTGCCAATGCACAAGTATTTAGTATTCAAAATATGTTTTGTGCAATTTTCGGAGAAGGGGGTGTGGTATCCTAAATCTAAAGATTACAGTCTCTGTAATCGTGACCCGCAACTCAAATCTCTAGATCAAACGATGTATAAAACACTGTAAAGAAACTAATTCAAAATATCGATAAATGTCGATACAAAAGAATTAGGATGTGCTATAGAAAAAATATGACAAACTCGTAATGCGTATGGTCTACACAAGTATCCATATAAAATTTCAATCTCTAACTTTTTACTTTGGGAGATCCCTGTGTTCACACGGACAGTCCGATAAGACTATATCGACACCCCTCGTCACGCTGATCAACAATATATATACCTATGCCCCCTGCCACGCCTTCTTCTGCTTGATACATTTTCAGAAAGTCTGATTTCCGATTTTCAGTGGGTTGACAAATAACTCTAGATTTGTCATATAACTAAATGAAATGCATATAGAAATATAATTGTAGCAAGTAAATTAGGCAATTCTGACATGTTAAGTAAGTCAAAACTTAGAACGTATAAGAGCACGCTTGAAATATTTAAGTTTAATTTACTTTTTACTTTTTTACAGCAAAAAATATTAGTTCATACCTGTAAATAATTACATTGTCAGGTAGACGACCATTTCGTATTTTATAGCTCTCTAAAGCAGCTTCAAAAGATGATGTTATTCCATTAACAAGCTCTTCCTTTTTAGATTGTATGACAGCCTTACTATACCAATGGGTATAGGATGAGTTAAGTGAAGCAACAAATGCTATAACGAAAATTCAGATAATATGGTAATGAAAAGTCAGTTATTATACTTATAAAAAAAAGAACTTACCAGCTACAGAGTTACCCTTTTGTTGCAGATCATGATACGAGTCTATACCACAGATCATTACGTTCTTGAAGGGTATTTTTACGGTCCACAATGATCCTCCAATTTTACAATTTATTTGCAACATAATTTTTTGAACAATTGATCGATTTTTTGTTTCATTGGACAATGTTCTTGAGTTTATAACCTTTATCAAATGATAATAATTTATTATATTATGAATTTAATTTAAAAAAGCATGTTAGCGCATAAAATTAATTTACAATAGAAAATATTTGTTTATTCTTAAATTTCCGTGCGTTCTATTTAAACTTAAGACTTTGAATTTGATATCCTCGACTAACATATTCTTTCACAGTCCAAAACCATTAGTTTTGTTGGTTAATATTAATTATAAAGTAAATATCATATATCCACGCCAATAAAGGGCGGGTTTAAAAACTTTTTCTTCGAATGATTTATCTAAATTTATTACATATACTAAAGCTTTTTATACCCTAAGCCCATTGAAAATGGGAAACCAGGGTATAATGGTTTTGTTAAATGTATGTTATAGGCACAAGGAGGCGTGGCAAACCCCACAAAGTATACACTGCGCGTCATCAGGTATGCGCCCCCCTTACAATCATTATCCTCGTTTCCCAAAGGGAAAAAGAGTATATTGGTTTTGTGAAATGTCCGTCTTGCTGTCCGTCTGTCCGTATGAATGCAATATTTTTCTACGCTATTGAAGCTAGAGACTTGAAATTTGGAACATATACTCGTGTATACCCTCGAATTATAAAGTGTCAAGATTTTCTGGATACGCGCACTAGGGGCGTGGCAAATCGGAAAATGGTTGCGCCCATAGTCAAGAAATCATATTAATTGAAGAGCTAGAGAGTTGAAATTTGGAATGTATACTTGCGTTGACCACCCAAGTTCAAAAAGATATGGCGGATATATCTACGCCCATTGGGGGCGTGGCAAATCGGGAAAACTGTAATTTCTACAGTTTTAAAGCTAGAACGCTGAAATTTGGCACGTATCTTAACGCTTCGATTCCATAAAGATTGATAAAAAGATTTGATGTCCACGCCCACTGGGGGCGTGGCTAATCGGATCTGAATATAGAGTGATTTTACAAATTCAGTTATATTTTGAGCACTATGCTAGAGACTTGAAATTTGATATATATACTCGGTTAAGCAACCCAAGATCAAAAAGATATGGCAGACATACCTACGCCTTCAGGGGGCGTGGCAAATCGCAAAAAGCTTATAGCTCCTATAGTTTTAGAGCTAGACGCTTCAAAATTGGATGTTTGTGTTAGTGGGGGCCTCCTCTATTGATTCCCCAAAAATAAATCTTACGCCCCTTTGGGGAGTGGTAAATCGAAAAAAATACCCTGTAACTTTCAAATTTTTGGAGTGTAAGCATCTAAACTTTACAGTTACGTTACCCTCGACTCTTTCTAGAAACTTGCCAAATATGATATGTCTACCCCTACTGGGGGCGTGGCAAATTGGCAGCAACATTTGTAACGCCCAGCTGCAAAATTCATATGCCTGTGCCACCTATATAAATAAGCTTAATAAGAATTGCTAAGACGACAAACGGCACTTCTGAGAAATATTAAGAAATATATGCAATTCGATTTAATGTTGAAGTTCTACAAATAATTTATCTGCTAAAATTATCATTTTTCGTATAGCCTAGGTCAGTTATGTTATTTTCTTTTTGTGTGTGTGACCATGACAAAAAATGTAAATATCAAATATCGATTACACAAATATCGACTTATTCCGAACAAAATTATTCCACACAATAAAATTGACGATAGGACCCATCATGTATGTATGTATGTAGGCACGAACAGCTGCGCAACTATTTTCATGCCGTCGCCGCCGCGTCTCGAACGCGGACCCTTTTGCTTACACGCTTTTCATCTACATGCTGCGCCACATCAGTTTTGCATTGCCTGTTGGCAAATCCGAAACTACTTCACTACAAGGGCGACTTTTGACAAATACAAAACAATAGAAGCTGCTGTTAATGCAAACACAATATAAATATAAATCAATCGCAATTGTAATTCTTAGAAAATTCTGGAATGCGCGCATATGAATGTATGTATTTATGTGTACATACAAAAACGGTGGTTGGTTTGAATGTATGCGTATAAACGGCGATATTTGACAAATACAAAACTAAAGAAGCGGCTGAAAATGCAAACACAACTCAATAACAATTTTGGTTGAAGAATATGCTAGAATGAATGGCGCTGAATTTATTTGTGACCATGCGTAAGCAAAGGCGCTTGCACGTTTCAATGTAAATGTATTTTGCTGTCGCTGCTTAACGCGTGCGTGTCATAATTGTCCAAACGTTTTCTTTAATAGATTGCGACTGACTTAACGGAACTTGATGAAACTTTCAGCATATGATTCTATTGAATTTTTTACATTTTATAAAAATGTTAATTCATTCACAAAGTTATATTTGCAAAAATTGAAATTGCATAAAATTCACATGAATCTACATAAATGCAAAATTTGAGATAAATTATTAAATTTAAAATACCAGATGCCCCTGTGGGAAATGAGTATCACGCTTTAGGTTTTGTCCTAAGGCAACGTTCTTACTTGATTTGCCCATTGAAAATGGGAAATCAGGGTATAATGGTTTCGTTAAATGTATGTAACAGGCAGGAGGAGGCGTGTCAGACCCCACAAAGTATATATATTCTTGATCAGGGCGACGAGCTGAGTCGATTTAGCCCTGTCCGTCTGTCTGTCTGTCCGTATGTTTGAACGCGTCGATTGAAGCATCTAGACAAGCTAAAGACTTGAATTTTTTTTGTTGGGTCCGTGGATGGCACGCGCAGGTCAAGTTTGTTACCAAAAAACGATATCTATTTTTGTTATCGATTTTAAACCTTATCGAAAACAGGTTATAAAATTATATCTCCCACACCTTTAGAGCTAGACTCCTTAAATTTTGCATATAGATTCATGTGAATTTTATGCAATTTCTATTTTTTTCATTTTTTGGATACCGGCTCTTTTTACTAACTAACCCCCCCCCCTCCACCTTCCCCTTCACCACTCATGGAGAGTAACCATGTGAATAAATTAGCATTTTTATAAAATGTAAAAAATTCAATAAAATCATATGCTGAAAGTTTCATAAAATTTCGTTAAGTCAGTCCCGATTTATTAAACAAAACGTTTAGCTGCACGTGGCAAGCAGCGACGCGCAGCAAAAAACATTTACATATATTCTCACATACACACATTGATACGAGCAAGCGCGTCTGCTTATGCATGTGCACAAATAAATTCAATTCTAGCATATTCTTCAACCAAATCTGTGTTTGAATTGTATTTGTATTTGTCATATATCGCCCTTCACGCGCATACATTAAAACAGACCACCGTTTTTGTATGTACATATACTCATGCGTTCATATGCGCGGATTTCAGCATATTCTAAGAATTACAATTGCTATTGATCTGCTTCTTTAGTTTTGTATTTGTCACATATCGCCTTGTAGTACAACATTGCATTTTGCCAAAAACAAACGTAATACTGGTGTGGCGTAGTGGGTAGACGCAAAGCGCATAAACGAAAGGTCCCGGGTTCGAAACTCAGTGACAACAGCGTAACTTTTTAAATTTTTTTTTTTTAATTTATAAACATGAGGTGGCTGTGCTAGTTGAGATGATGCGTTTTAACGTTACATCTAGTAAATAGGTTCGAGTCCAGGTACGGTGATGTTTGTTTTCTTCTTTTTTTTTGTTGATTTGTTTATTAAATTATTTATTTATTTTTGATTTACATACATTCTAGTTGATTGAAATTTCAAAATTGTAATTTAATTTTGGAAAATTTAATGTTATATGCAAGCTATATAGCATATTAAACAATTCAAATCGGACGGGGCTAAGGGGATCTTCTAGTCGGGCACCTCCGACTAGAGTTTTCTTACTTGTTTTCTTTTCATTTTTTCTCTTTGCCTATTGCACGCATCTTCTTAGTTTTTGTTTTGATTATGTTACCACCATAGGTGATCTCTCTCATAATGAAACAAAGTTCGGGAGAAGAGCCGTTATGTTTTATTTTCTATTAAAGCTATTTTCCCAAAGAATGTGTGCACTTATTTTGCGTCATCAGATTAGCGCCGCCAAATGTAATTTTAGATATCCTGCTTATTTTGGCAATTACAGTCACCAAATTTTTTTTGAAGCTCAATCGGTTCAATATCTTTAAATACATGTGTACTTTGGGTAAAGGAACAGTTTTATCTTTGGTTGAAAAATCAAAGATTGATTTGCATCTGGACTATCCTACCATAAAATTGCAGAAAAAACGGGAATACACAGAAGACCAATTGAAAATTTTCTTAAAAATAAGGAAAGCTATGGAAAAAACTACAAAGGCGGCAATAAATTAGTGATTCCACAAGCTGATAGAACAGCAATACTTTGGGAAGCTTCAAATTCGCATGAGTCGACCATCCAGATGAGGGAAAAAACAAGTGTTAAGGCAAGCTTATCAACGGTCCAAAGGAAGCTTATTTCTTAAAGAGACTGAAATTAAACAAGTAAGAAAACTCTAGTCGGAGGTGCCCGACTAGGAGATCCCCTGAGCCCCGTCCGATTTGCATTGTTTAATATGCTATATAGCTTGCATATAACATTAAATTTTCCAAAATTAAATTATAATTTTGAAATTTTAATCAACTAGAATGTATGTAAATCAAAAATAAATAAATAATTAAATAAATAAATAATTTAACAAAAAAAAAGAAAAGAAAAACAAACATCGAACCTGCATCTATTTACTACATATGTATTGTTAAAGCACATCATCTCAACTAGCACAACCACATCATGTTTATAAATTTAAATAAAATTAAAAAAGTTGCGCTGTTGTCACCGAGTTTCGAACTCGGGACCTTTCGTTTACGTGCCTTGCGTCTACCCACTACGCCACACCAGTATTGCGTTGCTTGTTGGCAAAACGCAAAGTAGTACTACAAGGGCGATATGTGACAAATACAAAACCAAAGAAACTAAAGAAGCAGATCAATCGCAATTGTGATTCTTAGAATATGCTGAAATGCGCGCATATGAACGTATGTGTATGTGTACATACCAAAACGGTGGTCTGTTTGAATGTATGCGTGTAAAGGGCGATATATGACAAATACAAAACTACAGAAGCGGCTGAAAATGCAAACAGAATTCAAACACAGATTTGGTTGAAGAATATGCAAGAATGAATGGCTTTGAATATATTGGTGCACATGCATAGCAGAGGCGCTTGCACGTTTCAATGTATGTGTATGTGTATATGATTTTTGCTGCGCTTGGCTGCTTGCCACGTGCGTATGATTATTGGCCAAACGTTTTCTTTAATAAATCGGGACTGATTTAACGGAATTTGATGAAATTTTCAGCATATGATTTTATTGAATTTTTTTCATTTTATAAAAATGCTAATTTATTCACATGGTTATATTTGCAACAGAAAAATAGAAATTTCATAAATTTCACATGAATCTATATGCAAAATTTGAGGGGTCTAGCTCTAAAGGTGTGGGAGATAAAATTTTATAACCTGTTTTTGATAAGGTTTAAAATCGATAACAAAACAACAAAAAGAGATATCGTTTTTTGGTAACAAACTTGACCTGCGCGTGCTATCCACGGACCCAACAAAAAAAATTCAAGTCTCTAGCTTGTCTAGATGCTTTAATCGACGCGTTCAAACATACCGACGGACGGACAGACAGACGGACAGGGCTAAATCGACTCAGCTCGTCGCAAAACAAAGGCAGTTTTCTTTCTGTCTTCCTCTTTTACTAAAATTTGATGGTAGCCTTTTGCTAGATCTATTGTTGTGAAGTACTGGGCTCTTCCGAGTTTATCAAGAATTGAATTTATATTAGGAATCGGAAATTTATCGTCGATGGTTATTTCGTTAAGTTTTTTATAATCTATTACAATGCGAAATTTTTGTTGTTTTGAATTGTCTAACTTTTTTGGTATTACTAAAAGTGGGCTCGAATATCTTGAATTGCTTTTTCTAATAATTCCCTGTTCTTCCATTTCTTTTATCTGTTTTCTGACTTCTTCCTCATGCCGTTCCGGCTCCTACGGCCGTGGAAACCGAAAGAACATTCAGAAAGGCGGGCTAAATCATTTCGGAGAGGCGAAAACGCTTTAAAGCAAATGTAAACATTCTTTTGTTTCTTAATCAAAACTTTTGGCTAAAATAAACCATGAATTCCTTATATTTGGCAAAAATAAATTTGTTTGTCGCACTACACTATCGACAGTCCTATCGCCACTATCGATGGTTCTGAAAAAACAATCGTCGAATATCGATGGCGCCCACTATCGATCGTTCTCCACCTCTACTCTACATTGCGTACTTAAAAATATCTCCGCGTTCACACGGACGGACAGGGCTATATCGATTCTTCTTGTCGCGCTGATCAAGAATATATATATACTTTCTGGGGTGTGGCACGCCTCCTTCTGACTGTTACTTACATTTTCACAGAACCATTATACCCTGATTTCCCATTTTGAAAAGGCTCAGGGTATAAAAATATACCCTGATGAATACGGAGCTTGTGTAATCTTTAGATTTGCAAAAAAAAACTATTTTTAATACTATTAATGAGTCGCTGCGTCAACTGCGAAGTTAGCAGAGCGTGTGCTTAGTCTGGAAGAGTTGTCTACAGCATTCCTACTTGTTAATAATCAATCAATATCGAAGTTTTCATAAATTCGCTTGGGATTTAAATTATATATTCTTTAAACACAATGTATTGTATTTCAAATTTACAAACTATAACCCAATCAGACAAAATCTCATAATTGTATTTAATTTAAGTCTTTAATAAGTGAAAATTCTTTGCTAAAAATTAATTAAAAATGTGTTTCGCAAATAAAACATATATTTATTACCTGTGAAGCGACTGGTATCTCAGAACAGCATATTTTTTTAATAACACTGTATCTGTCATCTCTACTAGTGGGACATATGCATACGACTATTTGAGTTTTACTGCATATATTCCGACGTAAGGCATCGACATATGTCTCTATTCGATCATGTTCTAAAGAAATGATATTTGGCTTACGTACGTTCATTCCGAACGTTTCACTACAATTCTGCATATTGTATAAAAATGATTTAACAGCTTTTAGATCATTTTTTTGATGAATGAGGAGCCAACTGTTCAAATTTACCACATCTAGCATTTCGTTTCTTACAGCATCTTTGGAAAATTCTGCATTATGTCCAGCTGAAATACTTTCTTTTGCAAAATAAATTTGTACCGAATCTATTTTCCGACCAACTACATTATGATAGTTTTTATGTAGCGATAATCCCCAATTTTCAAGGATTTCTCGAGCATCATCATTTTCAAAAACGTTTTTAAAATATTTATCAAGCGCTAGTATACGTTTATTTGGTGTTACGTTAGTGAAAGCTGCAATCTCCCGCATTAGTTTTTTATCGGAACGTATTTCATCGTGGAGTCCGGTAAGATAACAAAGTTCCGGAATCAAGCAAAATTGTATATTTCCTGTACTTACGCCGTCATTTTTTCTGGACTGTTTTAAGCTAATTAATAATGGTTGTTTGCCATCTTTAATTTTAATATTATGGTGATTTTTGAAGTAATCAATATAACTATAACATCCAGTTCTTGTTTCAAATTCGGAGTGTGGGTTTTGTGAAAAGCATATGTCGTCAATTCTATAAGTGCGATTATTATAGCGTGTTATTATTACACTTCCAATCAAATATTTTTTTGCTTTGTCTTGGTAGTTAGTTTTATTGTGTTGATAGATCTCTAGTAACATATCCAAAACTGTTTTTTGGCAAAGCAAACGATGGGACACATCACAGCACAGCATTAAACCACCGTCATATTCATCGACAGCAGTTACATAGCCTGGCCAAACTTCCAACTTGGCCGTTGGAATTACTTTCGGACATGAGGGATCAAAATGCTTTTTATCAAATTTAACATAATTTAGAGTTTTCATAACGCGATCAAACAATATATTGTATAATTGTATACAATTTTTAAGGGACTCTTTTTTCTTAAATAGTATTCTAATTTCAATGTCTTTGTTACAACGACTTTTCGAAATATAAGTGGTCAATTCTCTTTCTAATAAAATCGGTAAATATAGAACGGTTCCATCAAAGGTTTTAGTTCCTCCAAATTGTTTACTATGTTCATTTAGATACTTCATTCTTAGATGAATTGAATCAACAGAAGGGTTGAATCGTACTTCATAAAGATAAACTCCCTTCTTTGGGTTAGACCTTAGACCTATATAATTACACGACAAATTAACTAGTGAACCTGCGAAGGGAAAAATGTTAGAAGCAGTTGACTATACACACAAGACTATATATCAACATTACCATTATTAATTTTATACTTTTTTCAAACTGACTAAAACAGTTGAATGTGTAATTGTTGTGTTCTTACCTTTGGTGCCATACGTTTTGTTGGGATGATATAAATCACTTTCTAAAATGGTTGAGTTATTAATTTTGGCATTATCACTAGTCAAATTGGTTATTTTTGTTGGAGTACATATTTTGGTTTGATTTTGACAAGAGAGTGCGTCCAACGATGATAGAAGCGAAGATTTGTTCTTTTCATTTTTAATAAGTACATTTGCACGTCCCCTTCCAATTGAAAAACTGAGACTATTACAAGTTGATTCAAGGTCACTTGTAACAATGTCCCTGCCAGTTCTTCGATATACGCCACTCCAAGCAGACTGGTCAGCATGTAAATCCTCATTGTTATGATCTTGACTAATGGTTTCCGTCTCGGATCCTTTATGAAATAAAGACAGCAAATTGCCACGTCCAGACATTTTCTGCAAAAGATAACAACATAACATAAAATTTTAAATCTCATAATTTTGTGCGAAGTGAAAAAAAGAAAATACCTTATCTTCTATTTAAAAAATAAAAATGCCCATATAAACCCAACATATAGATCCTTAATGAGTAGCCTAAGGACTATTTTTATGTGGAATTGAGTTATTGAATGGCAATCCTATATAATTTCCATTCAATTTTCGTTTGCACTATATTTTTAATAGTATAAAAATTGAAAGATTAACTTCTTTCAATTTGAATATTATTAAAAATTCATTCATTCAGTACCATCATCGCCTGATAGCTCATCTCATTTGTCATATTAATCTCTCTATTTTAATAGACTTTCAACTAATTAACTCTAGAATATAACCCGAGCCCATTGAAAATGGTGAATTCTGGCTTTCGGAAAGTGCCGATACCGCTATGTTCGTTTGACCTTAAACAAACAAAAACGACTTGAAAGTTCATTATGTAGGAGTGCTCCAGTCAATACTGCTCAACTAACCAACCAATCATTCTTCGCTTCTTTTATGCATATATTTAAACACACATATGCACACACGCAAGGCACGTGCTCTGCTAATTGCGCAGTTGATACAATGGGAAATCAGGGTATAATGGTTTTGTTAAATGTATGTAACAGGCAGAAGGAGGCGTGGCAAACCCCACAAAGTATGTTTGAACGTGTCGCTCTCAGAACCTAGGTCCGTGTATAGCACGCGCAGTTCAAGTTTGCTTCATATGTTCGATAACTATTTTTTTGGTAATGTTATCGATTTTAATGTTAATCGAAAATACGTTTATATTGCGTAGTTTGTAATGAATACAGAGATAACGTGATCTTTAGATTTTGGATGCCACGCCCCAATCGCCCCCTATTTGTAAATAGCGCAAATCAAATGCTAGAGACTTGTGCTATATATATAAATACACACATATTAATAAGTTGTGAAAGTTTGATGAAGTTAGTCCATCGCTAAGAAGTTATTAAGCAATTAAGTTCCCTTAGTAATGCGCACATTCCAATCTAAGCGCAGTCGCTGTGTCAACTGCGCAGTTGGCAGAGCGCGCGCTTATGCGTGCGTGCATATGTGTGTGTATGTGTTGTTTGTATGTATGCATAAAAAAGCGTAGAATGAATTGATATTCCCCTCTTCGCGGGGCTCAGTGTATCTCTTAGTCGAGCACTCTTGTTTTCGAATAATTTTTTTTAGATATGAACTGACTTCACCAAACTTTCAGAATTTTCCACTACTCATAGTTAGCTCGTGTTTATCCTTGTCTGGGCATAAGGCTCTTGATATTTATCTTCAAGTCACTAATAATTCTAAAAATATTAGACGGCCGCTTTATACCTTCCTTTAAGTTACTTTTTATTTAAGTTTTCAGATCATCCTCAAACAGCTCAAACGCGTCGCCAACAGAATTAGTTCTATTCTTCGTTAAATTTGTATATTTCAAATTTTATATCATAAGCAGACGTACATTGCAAAATGTACGCTCATTTCACTTAGCGAATGAATATAAAACAATTAAGAGTACTCTTGTCGAGACTGCTCGACTAGAAGATACCCTGAACCCAGTGAAGAGCCAATATTCCAATCATTCTACGCATCTTTTATGCATACATGAAAACAACACATACACACACATACATAAGCACACACGCATAAGCGCGCGCTTTGCCAACTGCGCAGTTGACGCAGCGATTACTATGGAAACTTAATTGTTGAATAACTTTTCTTAGCGATGGACTATCCTAATCAAACCTTCACAAGCGATAAATAATATTAACATGTACATATACTAATTTAAAAATAATTTAACAAAAAGTATTTAAAAAAAACTCAAAAAAATATTAATTATTAATAATTTTACAGCCGTCTTGGAACTGAGTCCACTAAAGCTTCAATGATATCCAAGGACACCTCGTTCCAAAGGGAAGTTATCTCATAAATGGTTTCTTTTTTGTTTTTACGCAAAGAAGAAATTAGCTTTCGTTTAATGAGGAACCACACGTTTTCAATGACATTTAAGTCTGGACATTGTAGTGGCCAGTGGAGAGTAATCACACCGACATCATTTAAAAATTTCTTGACCATCCTGCTTTTATGGCATGGGACATTATTATGTTACAGAATAAATGACTCTCCGATAAGCTTATCTCCGGAAGGGAATGCGTTATCAATCAGCACTCTCAAATATTGGCCCCGGTTCATCGATCCGATGACAGGAATGAAGTCAGCCAACCAATAGAATGTAACACATCCCCAGAACATTAGAACATTTGGCACCTAATCTTTTTATGATTTTCCAACTTTATGTTTTTTACACTTATTAATTTGATAGTGCACAGTTTGACGAGACACCTTATATTCACTTGCAACGCTTGTTATTTTTTTCCAGCGGTAAACTTTGCTACCATTGCCGATCTTGTCTCCAAACTTAGCTCAGCCATTTTGCCTATTGTTTTTATTAATTACCAAAACCTTTTAAATAGTTTTTTATTTTTTTACGTTTTTTGATGATAGTTAAATTTGAATATACAAGTTTTTTGGTTGGCACGCGCCCAAAAGTGAAGACACATTTTGTCAATGATTTCGTCAAAATAAATATGCCGCTCTGAAATTCGCATGCATTTTTATCAGCAAAATGACAATGCAAAAGGTAAACGACATAAAAATTGACACGCATAGAGCTATTAATAGTATCTTAGTTTTAGTCATAATTTTGTCACCATTGCTTAACGGATCTCAGCAGTGCCAGAATCAAAAGCAAAAATAAATTTCGTCAAAATATTTATGCCAACTTTTGTAGAAACAAAACTTACGTACATAAATATGCAAGCATGCGATGAACTATCTTCATCAAACTTTTACAACTTCTTTATGACGTTCATTTGTGTATATTTACCAAAGCAGAAGTCTCTAGTACTTTATTTGCATTTTTTTGAGAATGGGGGGCAAATGAGGCGTGGCATCCTAAATGTAAATATTATATAATCTCGGTATTAATTACACAGAAGTACACGGCAAGTTGGAAACATCTAGCAAAAACGTTGTATCGTCTGTATATTAAAAGCGAATTCAAATCATCGATAAATGTCGATATAACAAAAATGAATGAGTTATCGACAAAAATTGATAGCTCCGTTTAACGTATGGTATACATGAGTATTCATGTAAAATTTCAAGTCTCTAGCTTATGTACTTTCAATGATTCCAGTGGTCACACTGGCGGACGGACAGATGACATGGCTATATTCAGTCGTCTTGTCGCGCTGATCAAGAATATATACACCTGAAACCTCGCTTTACACGGTAGATACATTACTGACGAAACCATGTAAAGAGAAAAAAAATATATGGAAAAACCTTGTAAGGCAATAGAGTTTAAATAATATTTTATGACATTTAATGAACTTAAACCATAGCTTTATTCAGTTAATAAGATGTAAAAGAATCACTTCTCATAAGAAACATAGAAAGGGGTTTTACAAAAAATCGTTCCATTAAAAAATATATGCATTTCATCATAAAAAACTTCGAAATAAGTGAAACAAAACATGCATTCCATTAAAAAAATATATGTACTTCATTATAAATAAAACATCTCTAATTTTAACCAAACTTAATCACTATCACTTTCAACCATAAGTTTCTTCCGACTCATCATTGGATCAAATAATCTCATTACATTTTCCTTCTGCATTAACTGAATTGGTTGTAGTCAAAGTTTGCTAAGAAATTTATTTTAAAAAAATTCTAAAATAAGCTTTTTAACATTTACTTCTTAAAAATGGTTTCCTAGTTTTACTTCTGAAAACAAGTCCATCGTGAACAAATTTTGCTGTGAATACATTGAATTCATTGTTTTCAATGTCAGATTCAAAGTCATATTCATCACTATTTTCCTCGCAACTTATGTATAACCAATTAAGTCGTCTGCATTTAGTTCCTGATCTTGTATTTTTTAACTGTTAAATTTTGCTTTTTCATAGTAAAACTTTTTTCGCTTTTGAATTTAACGGTGAATTTTTTTCATTTTGAAAACCGTGTAAGAACGAATCATTGTAAAGCGAGGTATATGCCTATACACTATGGAGTGTTACATACATTTTGACAAAAACATTATTCATTTATATCCCATTTTCAGTAGGTTGAGGGTAAAATAATTACTCTTTACGCCGCCAGGTACAAGGGCAACATCTGCCAAATACAAAACTAATGCAACTGATGACAAGTAAGAAAACTCTAGTCGGAGGTGCCCGACTAGGAGATACCCTGAGCCCCGTCCGATTTGCATGGTTTAATACGCTATATAGCTTGCATATAATATTAAATTTTCCAAAATTAAATTATAATTTTGAAATTTTATTCAACTAGAATGTATGTAAATCAAAAATAAATAAATAATTAAATAAATAAACAAATTATAAAAAAAAAAGAAGACAAACAAACATCACCGCACCTGGACTCGAACCTGCATCTATGTAACGTTAAAGCGCATCATCTCAACTAGCACGACCACATCATGTTTATAGATTTAAAAAAAAAAATTAAAAAAGTTACGCTGACGTCACCGAGTTTCAAACTCGGGACCTTTCGTTCACGCGCTTTGCGTCTACCCACTAGACCACACCAGTATTACGTTGCTTGTTGGCAAAACGCAAAGTAGTACTACAAGGGCGATATGTGACAAATACAAAACTAAAGAAGCTAAAGAAGTAGATGAATCGCAATTGTGATTCTTAGAATATGCTGAAATGCGCGCAAATGAATGTATGTGTATGTGTATATACAAAAACGGTGGTCTGTTTGAATGTATGCGTGTAAAGGGCAAAATATGACAAATACAAAACTACAGAAGCGGCTGTGCACATGCATAAGCAGACGCGCTTGCACGCTTCAATGTATGTGTATGTGAGAAGGTGTGGGAGATATAATTTTATAACCTGTTTTCGATAAGGTTTAAAATCGATAACAAAGCAACAAAAATAGATATCGTTTTTTGGTAACAAACTTGACCTGCGCGTGCCATCCACGGACCCAACAAAAAAAATTCAAGTCTTTAGCTTGTCTAGATGCTTCAATCGACGCGTTCAAACATACGGACAGACGGACGGACGGACAGACAGACAGACGGACAGGGCTAAATCGACTCAGCTCGTCGCCCTGATCAATATATATACTTTGTGGGGTCTGACACGCCTCCTTCTGCCTGTTACATACATTTAACAAAACCATTATACCCTGATTTCCCATTTTCAATGGGCTCAGGGTATAAAAATTAAATGCAATTCAGTCAGAACTGTAGTTCTTGAATATGCTAAAATGATCGAAAAATCGCTTACACGTTTCAATATATAAGTTTTTGGCTACGCATTGAAGCTCTCTACGTATGCACGTGATAATTAGCCAAATATTTTTAGCATCTGATTCTATTGAATATTTTACATTTTATAAAATTATTACTGACTATTTTCATGGCTATATTCGCAACTCACCTGGTCACCAAGGTGGGTTTGGCAAAATTTGGAGGCGGATCCAAAATGTACTGAAAATTAAAATTGTATTAAGCTTGAAAGAAAAAAACTTGATCAGCGCGTGCTATTGAGGGGCCTACAAAAACATTACATTCTCCGGCTGTTGTAGTTTATAATATCGGCGCTTTCACACACATAGACAAGGCTAAAAGATAATATATTTTGTCTGTTACATTATTCAACAAAACCAGAGTAAATTAATTAGAGAATTAAAATTTATTGTGAAGAAATAAAAAAAAAAGATCTTCAATGGGGGCTTGATAAAATTTGTGGCTGGTATCCAAAATACAACAAAAGTCTAAATTACTGAAAAATCAAATGAATCTATATGCGAAATTGAAACAAACACTCCCTCTGCAATTCTATTGCAAAATCATTCACGCAATTTAAAGCCCGTCACGTCAATGTTCATTTACTATGTACACATAATAGCGATTACAAAACCATATTCGTTAAGGGAACCAACGCTTTCATACCCTTCATGCGTGAGCTGTTGCTTCTGCGTATTTATTATGCACACATACAAAAGTTCCACTATCATGAAATATGCACACTTATTCAACGTTTGTATGTAGTCCACAAGATCTAGCAACTGCAAATTCTAAAGGCAGCGAGATTCGCACATAGGCACATACATGTAACAAGGGACTGTAAGTATGTGTGCATTTTTGTCGCGAAATCATAATCGCACCAACACTTCCACACCCTGCATAATCATGAAAATGCGAACGTTTTGCATGACCATTGCAAAACCTTTCAAGAGTTCGGAATACTCTTCATTCAGCAGCAGAGAAATGAAATTTCATCACGACAAATTTTAATTCTTGTGTGTTGCTGTTCGGCCGAACTGTTCGGCAAATACGAAGTTGACCTCTTATCAATACTCAAATTTTTTGTGTGGAATAATTTTGTTCTTGACGACGCGTGATTTACAATTTCCACGGGCAGCAGAGTTTCACACCCACATATAGCAAGGGACTGTAAGTGTGTGCACATGCTCGTCGCAAAGCCATACTCTTTAAGCCCACCATCGCTTTCATACCTTGCCTACAAATAATCATAAAAACGTTAACATTTTTAATGAGCATGGCAGACCCTTTCAAAAGTGCGGGATGGAAGCGAAATGATTCTGCTTTCTAATATTAGCATTAACCAAGCCGAGAAAATACGAATTGGAGTGGTCCATGAACGACAGAATTCCTGCGTGGAATTCAAGTCTATGTTATATAAGGTTAGTAGAAATATTAAGTTCTAGTGAATAACTGAATGGTGTTTGCTGTTGGAGGGCATTGCCTACAAAAAAAAAAAAAAATAAATAAATAAATAAATAAATAAAAAAAAAATAAGTAAAAACAAGTAAGAACGTTGCCTTAGGGCGAGACCTAAAGCGTGATACTAGTTTCCCACAAGGGCATATGGTATTTTAAATTTAATAATTTATCTCAAATTTTGCATTTATGTAGATTCATGTGAATTTTATGCAATTTCAATTTTTGCAAATATAACTATGTGAATGCATTAGCATTTGTATAAAATGTAAAAAATTCAATAGAATCATATGCTGAAAGTTTCATCAAGTTCCGTTAAGTCAGTCGCAATCTATTAAAGAAAACGTTTGGCCAATTATGACACGCACGCGTTAAGCAGCGACAGCAAAATACATTTACATTTACACATACATTGAAACGTGCAAGCGCGTTTGCTTATGCATGGTCACAAATAAATTCAGCGCCATTCATTCTAGCATAATCTTCAACCAAAATTGTTATTGAGTTGTGTTTGCATTTTCAGCCGCTTCTTTAGTTTTGTATTTGTCAAATATCGCACTTTATACGCATGCATTCAAACCGACCACCGTTTTTGTATGTACACATATAAATATATACGTTTATATGCGCGCATTTCAGCTTTTTCTAAGAATCACAATTGCGATTGATTTATGTTTATATTGTGTTTGCATTAACAGCAGCTTCTATAGTTTTGTATTTGTCAAAAGTCGGCCTTGTAGTGAACTAGTTTCGGAATTGCCAACAGGCAATGCAAAACTGATATGGCGCAGCAGGTAGATGAAAAGCGTGTAAGCAAAAGGGTCCGCGTTCGAGACGCGGCGACGACGGCATGAAAATAGTTGCGCAGCTGTTCGTGCCTACATACATACAAGTTAACACATAACACTTAATATAGGATATTTCATAAGTTTATAACTAACCCTCGCTATCGCGTGCTTCTTAAGTTAAGGAACAGCCCTCGCAATTGCGACACTGCATACTTTGTATCAGCGCGCTATAGCTGCAATGGTCAGCGGCGGTAACCGGACACTTTTGTTTTGATGTAAGAGCTTCCGTTATTGCCTAAGACTGCTGAGTTAAGTGAAATATTCTAAATATTTAGAAGTTTAGTTTTGAATACAGCGCTCTTCAAGTAAGTCGCTTAAATAAATATTCACTCCGGCACTTAGCCGTTAAATAATTTGTTTTATTGTCTGAGCCCGAGGCCAGCAATAAGAGGCACAGTTCGCCTCTCAACGTAATCTTCACCCAGAACAGGACTGGAAAGAATATAATTGGCGCCCAACTAGTGGTCGGACTCCACAACCAACAGCAATTAAGACAGCAGCGCGGGAGCTGCGAGTGACCAAACTTATAAATAAATTTATTTTTTGTGTTAGTTGAATCATGTAAGTGGATACTCTAGCCAAAATTTTTAAAGTCTTAATTTTTTATAAAAATTAGTTAATACTTGTGAGTATTTTATATTGCAACAGATCATAATTAATAACAATAATCTGAACCAGGTTTCTGAAACACGTGAGAGTAACTGCCTTGAGGATTCTAGTTAAAACAATTTATCATCCAGATCGTTAGTAAAATTACCTTGTGTTACTTTCTGTGTGTCTAAAATTGTGCTGTATCAACGCATACAGTTCTCGTGATTCAGAGCTACGTCGTAATTCGATCCATCTTTTGACGCCCCGCGGCCACTGGCCTGCGCATGTTTCAGTTCAGCCAATATAGAACACCTCGCAAGCAGCTTAGCGACTCAGATTCCGACTGTGACATTCCCATTCGAGCCTCGGCTACAAGACCTCTTCCTGCAGTTTCCCCCCCATTAGGTAAAATGGATCCAGATCAGCTTAGGGAAATAATAAGGTCGACTGTCAGCAATGCTTTAGCTGAACAGGCCGCTGCAAACGAGCAGAGGGAGCGAGCATTGACTCAAAGAATTCATGAGTTGGCTCAACAAATAGCAGCAGCAAACGTTGCCGCCCCACGAGTAGTAGCATATGCTGCTATAGAAATTAGAAACGACATTCGCTGTGACGAGCCACTAGATGCCGTCAAATGTTTACCTGACTTTGCAGGAGTACAGGAAGCTTATGTATCTTGGAGGCAGGCAGCATTAGCAGCTTACGAGATCTTCAGACCACATAATGGCAGTTCTCGCCATTACCAGGCTGTTATCATTATAAGAAGCAAGATCAGGGGCCCGCAGACGCGGTGCTGGCCAAATTTGGTACTGTATTGAATTTTGATGCGATAATAAATCGCCTAGATTTCACATACAGTGACAAGAGACCAATTCATGTCATTGAACAGGAATTAGGTACCTTGAGGCAAGGTGGCCTGTCCCTGCTCCAGTATTACGACGAGGTAGAGAAGAAACTCACTCTTCTCACTAACAAAGTTAGCATGTCATATGAGCCGTCTTTAGCAAAGGGCCTATGTGAAAAATTACGTGACGATGCGTTGCGTGTGTTCATATCGGGTCTCAAGCGCAGTCTTACAGATGTGCTCTTTGCAGCAAAGCCCAGAGACTTGCCTTCAGCGCTAGCTCTCGCGCAAGAGGTTGAGTCAAATCATGAAAGGTACACATTCGCGGCTAATTTCGCAAGAAATCTAGAGGACAAAGAGCGCAGGCCGCATGCAAAAGCGCAGGGTCACCAACAGGAAAGGCATTCGCAACAAGCCGAAATACACACTATCGGTACCAAGAATCCACACTTCAGCAAGCAAAGCAAGGCCCCAGTGCAGACTGACCAAAGAAGCAGCAGGCAGCACAATAGTAATGGCGCACCGGTGCCCATGGAGGTCGATCCTTCCTTCTCAAGGGTATTGCAGCCCACTCAGGCCCCCGCTTACGCGAATAGGAAGAACCCCGCATCCAACCGCACAGGTGGTCAGGGAAATCAACAAAGATTGAATCACGTCACGCAAGACGCGGGACAGGGAGCAGAGGTGTACGCTGATGCCGCCTCTAGCGCAGCGGCACAAATCAATGACGATGCTAGTTATGACTCTGATGCCCTCAATTTTTTAGGAGTAAATCCATGCTACGCTCAGACGATACTCAGAGCTAGGGAGAACGCAAATCGGCAGAATAGGGTCTTTGACGTTGGTGACAAAGTTTTGGTCAAGTCCAACCGACGACTCGGAAACAAACTCACACCTTTATGTGATGAGAAGGCAGTGGAAGCAGACCTGGGGACCGAGGTCCTCATTAGAGGGAGGGTGGTCCATAAGGACAACCTAAGGTGACTGCCTTGTTTTTTTTGTACACCTGTTTTTAAGCCACTAGGCAAACTCGTATAAGTAAGATATAGTTGTTCAACTTACTTTTAGCCACTTGGCATAATTTTTATAAACTTTCTTGGTGGTGGGCCGTAAAAAGAAAAACAAAAAAATTGCGAAAAAATAAGAAAACAGCCTCACTTCACAGGTTTGGATCCATATTACTCTTCTCCTTATCCCTGGCTTCGGCACATGTCATCGACTACTCGCGTGCCAAGTACATTTCCATCGTCGTCGGCGAAATCTTGGTATGGGAGAAATACGCCTATGCCAGGCACTCGGCAAACCTCTCCGAGTACGCGCGAGTGGTGGAGGAAACAGTCAAATTAATTGACATGTTCCCGCTATCCCACATGAAAAAACTTCTAATTGTGGACACGGAACATCTGCAAGACCTATTGGAGGCGTTAGGCAAGCACCATAGAGTCGCCAGGAGCTTAGATTTCCTAGGGTCCATACTAAAGGTTGTGGCGGGTACACCCGATGCCGACGATTTAAAGCAGACTAGGTTTACTGAAATGCAATTGATAAATGCCAATAATAGACAAATAGGAATAAGCACTAGAGTTCAGGATCAGCTTAACCAATTAACAATCACTGTCAACAAAATTCTCAAGACAGCCAAAGACTCACAAGTTGACACTGGCCATTTATATGAAACACTAATGTATAGAAACAGGATGCTAATGATGGAGTTGCAAATTTAATGCTTGCTATTACTCTTGCGAAGGCGAACATTGTTAGCCCAAACATTTTGGACCACTCAGATTTGAAATCAATTTGGCTAGAGGAACCCACCAACACTCCCATAGGAGATCTTATGTCCGTTGCGTCCGTAAAAGTTCTTCAATCCATTAACACCATACATACACTTTATAATTAAATTCCCCAAGATTAAAAAAGCTTGCAGGAAGAAGATCACGATCTATCCTGTCATCCACAAGAACTTCATAGTACGATTGCGTGACAACGTCATAGCCGAATGCGATGGAGAAAGCCACACACTCCAGAGTTGCGCCGCTTCACCTGGAGCCACATTTTGTTGTCTGGCTTTGGAAAGTTCATGTGCCAAAGAGCTCCATGCAGGTGTCACGGCACACTGCGAGATCCAGCCGAGCAACCTGGAAATAATCACCCATGTAGATGACGGAATCATCATCCTCAACGACGGGTCCGCAAGGATTCAGGTGGACAACGGCACTGAGATACAGGTACAAGGCACGCATCTCATCACGTTCGGAGACCGAGTCGCAATTAACGGGACTCTGTTTTACAATCACAACAACGTACGCAATAGAGTCCCAGGTATTGCCAATTCTCCCTTGCTGAACATCACTGCCACCCAAGATGTCCTCAGGCTCCCTTACCTTCATCGTTTGAATGAACGTAATCTGGAGGTGATACAGCAGTTCGAGAAAAACGCCGGAACTGATCAGGCTTATCGTGTGGCATTCATTATTGGAGCCATATGCTGTGCTTTAATCTGCATTGGCCTCACTCTTAGTCGATACATCAGTGCAAAGAAGTCCGCAAAGCAGTTACGAGAAGTCGTCGCCGGGATTGGGTCGGCCGAGGGCGGCCTCATACTTGAAGGGGGAGTAGTTAACACATAACACTTAATATAGGATATTTCATAAGTTTATAACTAACCCTCGCTATCGCGTGCTTCTTAAGTTAAGGAACAGCCCTCGCAATTGCGACACTGCATACTTTGTATCAGCGCGCTATAGCTGCAATGGTCAGCGGCGGTAACCGGACACTTTTGTTTTAATGCAAGAGCTTCCGTTATTACCTAAGACTTTGCTGAGTCGGCTTGCCGACCATGACATTGTGGCGTAATGCCAGTTTTGGCTTAGCTTAAGTGAAATATTCTGTATATTTAGAAGTTTAGTTTTGAATACAGCGCTCTTCCAGTAAGTCGCTTAAATTAATATTCACTCCGGCACTTAGCCGTTAAATAATTTGTTTTATTGTCTGAGCCCGAGGCCAGCAATAAGAGGCACAGTTCGCCTCTCAACGTAATCTTCACCCAGAACAGGACTGGAAGGAATATACCTGATGGGACCTATCGTCAATTTTTTTGTGTGTGAATAATTTTGTTCGGACTAAGTCGATTACACAAATATCGGTATTTGATATTTACATTTTTTGTCAGGGTCACACACACAAAAAGAAAATAACATAACTGACCTAGGCTATACGAAAAATGATAATTTTAGCAGATCAATTGTTTGCAGAACTTCAACATTAAATCGAATTACATAGATTTCTTAATATTTCTCAGAAATGCCGTTTGTCGTCTTAGCAATTCTTATTATGCTTATTTATATAGGTGGCACAGGCATATGAATTTTGCAGCTGGGCGCTACAAATTTTGTTGCCAATTTGCCACGCCCCCAGTAGGCGTAGACATATCATATTTGGCAAGTTCCTAGAAGGAGTCGAGGGTAACGTAACTGTAAAGTTTGGATGCTTACACTCCAAAAATGAGAAAGTTACAGGGTATTTTTTCGATATGCCACGCCCCCAAAGGGGCGTAAGATTTATTTTTGGGGAATCAATAAAGGAGGCCCCCAGTAACACAAACATCTAATTTGGAATCGTCTAGCTCTAAAACTATAGGAGCTATAAGCTTTTTGCGATTTGCCACGCCCCCTGAAGGCGTAGGTATGTCCGCCATATCCTTTTGATCTTGGGTTGCTTATCCGAGTATATATATCAAATTTCAAGCCTCTAGCATCAATAATGCTCAAAATATAGCTGATCTTATATATATTCAGATACGGTTTGCCACGCCCCCAGTGGGTGCGGACATAAAATTATTTATGAATCTTGATAGAATCGTAGCGTTAAGTTACGTGCCAAATTTCAGCATTCTAGCTTTAAAACTGTAACAAAATACAGTTTTTCCGATTTGCCACGCCCCCAATGGGTGTAGATATATCCGCCATATCTTTGTGAACTTGGGTGGTCAACGCAAGTATACATTCCAAATTGCAACTCTCTAGCTCTTCAACTATTATGATTTCTTGCCTATGAGCGCAAGAATTGGCCGATTTGCCACGCCCCTAGTGGGCGTATCCGGAAAATCTTGACACATTATAATGCGAGGGTATACACGAGTAATTAGTAAAAAGAGCCGGTATCCAAAAAATAAAAAAATAGAAATTGTATAAAATTCACATGAATCTATATGCAAAATTTGAGGGGCTCTAAAGGTGTGGGAGATATAATTTTATAACCTGTTTTCGATAAGGTTTAAAATCGATAACAAAACAACAAAAAGAGATATCGTTTTTTGGTAACAAACTTGACCTGCGCGTGCTATCCACGGACCCAACAAAAAAAATTCAAGTCTCTAGCTTGTCTAGATGCTTCAATCAATGCGTTCAAACATACGGAAAGACGGATGGACGGACATACAGACGGACAGGGCTAAATCGACTCAGCTCGTCGCCCTGATCAAGAATATATATACTTTGTGGGGTCTGACACGCCTCCTTTTGCCTGTTACATACATTTAACAAAACCATTATACCCTGATTTCCCATTTTCAATGGGCTCAGGGTATAAAAACACACATCACCGCAGCTGGACTCAAACTGCATTTATTGACTACATATGTAACGTTAAAGCGCATCATCTCAACTAGCACAACCACTTCATGTTTATAAATTAAAAAAAAAAAATTTTAAAAAGTTACGGTGTTGTCACTGAGTTTCGAACCCGGGACATTTCGTTTACGTGCTTTGCGTCTACCCACTACGCCACACCAGTATTGCGTTGCTTGTTGGCAAAATGCAATGTAGTACTACAAGGCGATATGTGACAAATACAAAACCAAAGAAGCTAAAGAAGCAGATCAATCGCAATTGTAATTCTTAGAATCTGCTGAAATCCTCGCATATGAACGTATGTGTATGTGTACATACAAAAACTGTGGTCTGTTTAAATGTATGTGTGTAAAGGGCGATATATGACAAATACAATTCAAACACAGATTTGGTTGAAGAATATGCTAGAATTGAATTTATTTGTGTACATGCATAAGCAGACGCGCTTGCTCGTTTAAATGTGTGTATGTGAGAATATATGTAAAGGTTTTTTGCTGCGCGTCTCTGCTTGCCACGTACAGCTAAACGTTTTGTTTAATAAATCGGGACTGACTTAACGGCATTTGATGAAACTTTCAGCATATGATTTTATTGAATTTTCTACATTTTATAAAAATACTAATTTATTCACATGGTTGCCCTCCATGAGTGGTGAAGGATAGGGGAGAAAGGGGGGAGGGGGGGGGGGTTAATTAGTAAAGAGAGCTGGTATCCAAAAAATAAAAAATAGAAATTGCATAAAATTCACATGAATATATACGCAAAATTTGAGGGGTGTAGCTCTAAAGGTGTGGGAGATATAATTTTATAACCTGTTTTCGATAAGGTTTAAAATCGATAACAAAGCAACAAAAATAGATATCGTGTTTTGGTAACAAACTTGACCTGCGCGTGCTATCCACGGACCCAACAAAAAAATTCAAGTCTCTAGCTTGTCTAGATGCTTCAATCGACGCGTTCAAACATACGGACGGACGGACAGACGAACAGGGCTAAATCGGCTCAGCTCGTCGCCCTGACCAAGAATATATATACTTTGTGGGGTCTGACAAGCCTCCTTCTGCCTGTTACATACATTTAAAAAAACCATTATACCCTGATTTCCCATTTTCAATGGGCTCAGGGTATAAAAAAAAAAAAAAAACAAGTAAGAAAACTCTAGTCGGAGGTGCCCGACTAGGAGATCCCCTGAGCCCCGTCCGATTTGCATTGTTTAATACGCTATATAGCTTGCATATAACATTAAATTTTCCAAAATTAAATTATAATTTTGAAATTGTATTCAACTAGAATGCATGTAAATCAAAAATTAATAAATAATTAAATAAATAAACAAATTAACAAAAAAGAAGAAGAAAAACAAACATCACCGCACCTGGACTCGAACCTGCATTTATTTACTACATATGTATCGTTAAAGCGCATCATCTCAACTAGCACAACCACTTCATGTTTATAAATTAAAAAAAAAGTTACGCTGTTGTCACTGAGTTTAGAACCCGGGACCTTTCGTTTATGCGCTTTGCGTCTACCCACTACGCCACACCAGTATTGAGTTGCTTGTTGGCAAAACGCAAAGTAATACTACAAGGCGATATGTGACAAATACAAAACTAAAGAAGCTAAAGAAGCAGATCAATCGCAATTGTAATTCGTAGAATATGCTGAAATGCGCGCATATGAACGCATGAGTATGTGTACATACAAAAACGGTGGTCTGTTTGAATGTATGCGTGTATTGTGAGAATATATGTAAATGTTTTTTGCTGCGCGTCACTGCTTGCCACGTGCAGCTAAATGTTTTGTTTAATAAATCGGGACTGACTTAACTGAATTTTATGAAACTTTCAGCATATGATTTTATTGAATTTTTTACATTTTATAAAAATGCTAATTTATTCACATGGTTACCCTCCATGAGTGGTGAAGGGGTGGAGAGAAAGGGGGGGGGGGGGTAATTAGTAAAAAGAGGCGGTACGCAAAAAATAAAAAATGTATAAAATTCACATGAATCTATATGCAAAATTTGAGGGGTCTACCTCTAAAGGTGTGGGAGATATAATTTTATAACCTGTTTTCGATAAGGTTTAAAATCGATAACAAAACAACAAAAAAGGATCCATTTTCTTTTGAGGATGTCAATGTAGGTATGTTGGTTCATCACTCCGTCAATAAACTCCAGCTCCAATGCAGCTATACAACCCCAAACCATAAGACCACCGCCACCGTGCTTTATGGTCTTTTTTGTATTTTTTGGATGAAGAGCATCTCCAGGTCTTCTCCACACGCGTAGGCGCCCGTCCGAGCCAAAAATGTTGAACTTTGACTCATCTGAGAAGATTACCTTTCGCCAAAAGTCAACCGGTTTTTCCACATACGCCTTAGCAAACTCCATACGCTTTTTCCTATTTGTTAAATTTACGTATGGTTTTTTGCGAGGAGTATAAGGCCGATTTGCCACGCCCCTAGTGGGCGTATCCGGAAAATCTTGACACATTATAATGCGAGGGTATACACGAGTAATTAGTAAAAAGAGCCGGTATCCAAAAAATAAAAAAATAGAAATTGTATAAAATTCACATGAATCTATATGCAAAATTTGAGGGGCTCTAAAGGTGTGGGAGATATAATTTTATAACCTGTTTTCGATAAGGTTTAAAATCGATAACAAAACAACAAAAAGAGATATCGTTTTTTGGTAACAAACTTGACCTGCGCGTGCTATCCACGGACCCAACAAAAAAAATTCAAGTCTCTAGCTTGTCTAGATGCTTCAATCAATGCGTTCAAACATACGGACAGACGGATGGACGGACATACAGACGGACAGGGCTAAATCGACTCAGCTCGTCGCCCTGATCAAGAATATATATACTTTGTGGGGTCTGACACGCCTCCTTTTGCCTGTTACATACATTTAACAAAACCATTATACCCTGATTTCCCATTTTCAATGGGCTCAGGGTATAAAAACACACATCACCGCAGCTGGACTCAAACTGCATTTATTGACTACATATGTAACGTTAAAGCGCATCATCTCAACTAGCACAACCACTTCATGTTTATAAATTAAAAAAAAAAAATTTTAAAAAGTTACGGTGTTGTCACTGAGTTTCGAACCCGGGACATTTCGTTTACGTGCTTTGCGTCTACCCACTACGCCACACCAGTATTGCGTTGCTTGTTGGCAAAATGCAATGTAGTACTACAAGGCGATATGTGACAAATACAAAACCAAAGAAGCTAAAGAAGCAGATCAATCGCAATTGTAATTCTTAGAATCTGCTGAAATCCGCGCATATGAACGTATGTGTATGTGTACATACAAAAACTGTGGTCTGTTTAAATGTATGTGTGTAAAGGGCGATATATGACAAATACAATTCAAACACAGATTTGGTTGAAGAATATGCTAGAATTGAATTTATTTGTGTACATGCATAAGCAGACGCGCTTGCTCGTTTAAATGTGTGTATGTGAGAATATATGTAAAGGTTTTTTGCTGCGCGTCTCTGCTTGCCACGTACAGCTAAACGTTTTGTTTAATAAATCGGGACTGACTTAACGGCATTTGATGAAACTTTCAGCATATGATTTTATTGAATTTTCTACATTTTATAAAAATACTAATTTATTCACATGGTTGCCCTCCATGAGTGGTGAAGGATAGGGGAGAAAGGGGGGAGGGGGGGGTTAATTAGTAAAGAGAGCTGGTATCCAAAAAATAAAAAATAGAAATTGCATAAAATTCACATGAATATATACGCAAAATTTGAGGGGTGTAGCTCTAAAGGTGTGGGAGATATAATTTTATAACCTGTTTTCGATAAGGTTTAAAATCGATAACAAAGCAACAAAAATAGATATCGTTTTTTGGTAACAAACTTGACCTGCGCGTGCTATCCACGGACCCAACAAAAAAATTCAAGTCTCTAGCTTGTCTAGATGCTTCAATCGACGCGTTCAAACATACGGACGGACGGACAGACGAACAGGGCTAAATCGGCTCAGCTCGTCGCCCTGACCAAGAATATATATACTTTGTGGGGTCTGACAAGCCTCCTTCTGCCTGTTACATACATTTAAAAAAACCATTATACCCTGATTTCCCATTTTCAATGGGCTCAGGGTATAAAAAAAAAAAAAAAACAAGTAAGAAAACTCTAGTCGGAGGTGCCCGACTAGGAGATCCCCTGAGCCCCGTCCGATTTGCATTGTTTAATACGCTATATAGCTTGCATATAACATTAAATTTTCCAAAATTAAATTATAATTTTGAAATTGTATTCAACTAGAATGCATGTAAATCAAAAATTAATAAATAATTAAATAAATAAACAAATTAACAAAAAAGAAGAAGAAAAACAAACATCACCGCACCTGGACTCGAACCTGCATTTATTTACTACATATGTATCGTTAAAGCGCATCATCTCAACTAGCACAACCACTTCATGTTTATAAATTAAAAAAAAAAGTTACGCTGTTGTCACTGAGTTTAGAACCCGGGACCTTTCGTTTATGCGCTTTGCGTCTACCCACTACGCCACACCAGTATTGAGTTGCTTGTTGGCAAAACGCAAAGTAATACTACAAGGCGATATGTGACAAATACAAAACTAAAGAAGCTAAAGAAGCAGATCAATCGCAATTGTAATTCGTAGAATATGCTGAAATGCGCGCATATGAACGCATGAGTATGTGTACATACAAAAACGGTGGTCTGTTTGAATGTATGCGTGTATTGTGAGAATATATGTAAATGTTTTTTGCTGCGCGTCACTGCTTGCCACGTGCAGCTAAATGTTTTGTTTAATAAATCGGGACTGACTTAACTGAATTTTATGAAACTTTCAGCATATGATTTTATTGAATTTTTTACATTTTATAAAAATGCTAATTTATTCACATGGTTACCCTCCATGAGTGGTGAAGGGGTGGAGAGAAAGGGGGGGGGGGTAATTAGTAAAAAGAGGCGGTACGCAAAAAATAAAAAATGTATAAAATTCACATGAATCTATATGCAAAATTTGAGGGGTCTACCTCTAAAGGTGTGGGAGATATAATTTTATAACCTGTTTTCGATAAGGTTTAAAATCGATAACAAAACAACAAAAAAGGATCCATTTTCTTTTGAGGATGTCAATGTAGGTATGTTGGTTCATCACTCCGTCAATAAACTCCAGCTCCAATGCAGCTATACAACCCCAAACCATAAGACCACCGCCACCGTGCTTTATGGTCTTTTTTGTATTTTTTGGATGAAGAGCATCTCCAGGTCTTCTCCACACGCGTAGGCGCCCGTCCGAGCCAAAAATGTTGAACTTTGACTCATCTGAGAAGATTACCTTTCGCCAAAAGTCAACCGGTTTTTCCACATACGCCTTAGCAAACTCCATACGCTTTTTCCTATTTGTTAAATTTACGTATGGTTTTTTGCGAGGAGTATAAGACCTAAAGTTGTATGATTTTATGGCTTTACGAACGGTTTCCGGGTGTATGTCCTTTTGAGAAATGTTACTCATCTCTGATGCAATGTTTACTGCGCTGGAAAATGGATCCTTGTCCACCAAATGCCTTATTTGGCGATTGTCGCGAATGGAAAGTAGAGGTGGTTGGCCAGATCTGGTATTATTTTTGATACGTCCCTCGTATTTAAAACGGCCAATTACTGTTTGGATGGTTGGCTTGGCTCTAGATATTAGTTTAGCTATCTCTGCATACGACTTTTGCTCCTTTGTGTGGAGCTGCAAGATCCGCCCACCTTCTTCTACAGTTATCCCTTTACTGGTCATTTTTATGACGAAATTTGCAAATTTTGTCCAACACGAAGAGTTCACACAAAGTAGTATAATTTTGAAGACATTGCACACATGTTTTGAAAATCCCCGTTAGGTCTAAAAAGAACATTGGCGCCAGACAGCGCAGAGCAAGCAAGAGTACGGTGACTTTTGTGGAGTCGAAAATGTGAATATTTTTTGTGTTTTAGTTATAATATTAGACTAAAATCATATTTTACTATTATTAAAGTGCTATTGTGTAGTTAATAGATCACTTTATCAACCACCATCAAAACTTTTTTTTTATATAAAAATTTGACGAAGTTACAGCGTGTTTTGTGAAAACGAACAGGGTGTACGGTGACTTAAGTGGTACAGTGTATATTTCTATTCCCTGTACATCCCCTAAAACGGCTTCCTACCGTTTTATCAGTTTCTATTAAAACATATGTACATACATAGGTCGCACAAAAACATGCTTTTACTTCAGACCGAATCAAAATTTGTAGTCTGTTTGTCACACCCCCAGTTGACATTAGTAGATATATCGTTTTGGCCAGTTCTTACAGGACTTTTAAGGTACCTGTAACATTTTTACATTACCTCATATGCCAAAATTCAGCGTCTAGCTTCAAAATGTAGATATAGTTTTACGAGATTTACCACTTCACCAGTGGGCGTGGATATATCTGCAGAACATTTTTATCTAGTTTCTAGAATTTCAAGTAGTATGATTAATGGCGTACAGGAAAATGCATTTTCTTATTTGTCACACCTCTAGTGGGTGTATCGATAAAATCATGACACTTTATCAAATGGGAGCAAGTGTATTTTCAAAAATTTCAAGTCTATAGATTCAATAGCGTAGAAATGAAAATTCATAACCAAAGCGTATCATCAGAATTAGATGATAATTCATACGCAATTCCATTTATTAGAATGGGCAAGAACGAACGCATTTGAATGCATGTGTGCTCGCCACGTTCTTTTGCCCTTTAATTATTGGTTTTTAATTCATTTTTTATTCAACACTCGAAAAGTAGTTAGTAGTTACGTAAATTCGTTAACTTTCCCACAAGTTATTTATATTTGAAACGGGAAAAAAAGAGAGTTTGCCACGGGGTCTGTCACGTGTCGTTCTGCCTGTTGCATATGTACATATGTACATACATAATTCATATATGTACACAAATCAATTATACCCTTATTGTATTTTCTACGGGTGCAGGGTATAATAATACAAATTAGAGTGTGACCGTACTCGCACAAATTTTAAAACACGCGTATCTGCGTTAAATTTGTTATAAACATTTTTTTATGGTGTTTGATCAAATAATCTATTATTTACACATAATTTAGTACTAAAACAATATGTATGTACAGCTGTGAAAAATAAAATAGCACCACTTGCAAATGCAAAGTTTGAGAAGGTCTCCTCGATACATTTATCAGTATATTGATCTACTGATTACTTTTTTAAAAGCAGAAAAAAATACATTATTGCAACAAATAACAAATATCATTAAAATATTCAAGGTTTTTATATATTTCGAAAAATTCTCAAAAAAGTCGAAAAAATACTGAAAAAAATAATAGCACCACTACTCCTTTTTGTATGAACACCGTTATTTTTCGCAGAATTGCATTTCTTTAAACGAACATGTTGCAGAGATTTGTTGTTTACACATCTATTTTAATTAGTTAATTTACAAAATTTGTAAAAATCTGCATAAAAGTGGGTCCTGGAAAGCATTGCACCACCGAACAACGCAATCTCATAAATAAGTTGATTTTGTATGGAAATTCTTACAAGAAAGTTGGTCGTTTGATGGGTTATTGAAATAAAATGATCCGCAATGCATTAATCCATAAAAAAAGTGATGAAAAGCGTGGTCGACGTCGAGTTTTGACCCAATATCATGTCACTCGACTCATTCGCGGGAGTAAAAAGGATCCTTTTAAGTGGGCTACTCAACTGAAAAAGGACCTAAACAGATCAATAACGGATCAAACAGTACGGAAATATTAAAGGCATCACTATTTGAATATAAACCGTCCAAGAAAAGTACCATATTCGAATATAAAACACATAATTCCAAACGGATGGCGTTCGCTAAGGAACACAAAAATTGGTCTTAGCAGGAATGGAGAAAAATACCTTGGACTGATCAATGTAAAGTGGTCATGTTTGGTGGAAAAGGATCGTGGTCCTATGTGAAACGTCCACAGAACTCAAATTCAGCCCTAGATATACAACAAACCCCATTAAACATGGAGGATCAAGTGTAATGGTATGGGGTTGCTTTTCGTACTATGGTGTAGGCCTAATTCAGTGCATCATAACCATAATGGACCAATATGTTTATGTTGATATATCGGAAAAAGTGATGCTGCCCAACGCAGAATACAATATGCCACTAAAATGGGTCTTCCAGGAAGACAATGACCCCAAACACACCCGTAAGAAAGCGAAGAAATGGTTCCAGGACAATTTATGGAGTGGCCTGCGCAGGGGCCAGACCTAAATACAATCGAAAACTTGTGGGCGGATGTCATAAAAATAGTTTCTGAACCTAAGCCAACCAACGTAAAGATGTTTTGTGAAGCAGTTTAGGAGTCCTGGGCCTAAGACTCCCCTTAAACGATGCCAGGACTTGGTTGATTCCATGCCTCCGCGTTGTACAGCCGTAATTGCCAATAAAGGCAACACAACCAAATACTTAATTAAGGAATATTTTTATTTTCATTTGTCATTAACTATAAATAATAGTTTGTTACTTATTTTTTTGTTTTAAATAATTTTAAGCACAAAAAGAAAAAGTGGTGCTATTATTTTTCAGTATTTTTTCGACTTTTTTGAGAACTTTTCGAAATATATAAAAACGTTGAATATTTATATGATACTTGTTATTTGTTGCAATAATATATTGTTTTCTGCTTTTATAAAAGTAATCAGTAGATCAATACACTGATAAATGTACCCAGGAGACCTTCTTAAACTTTGCATTTGCAAGTGGTGCTATTTTATTTTTCACAGCTGTATATATTTGCGTCAACATACATAAGTATACGTACTCTTACTTGCTCTGCACTGTCTGGCGCTAAATTGGAAAATAAGAATTAGAAATACGCGGGGATTTTAGATACATACAATAATCTCTTCAAAATTAATGTGCATTACTTGTGTTGGGAAAAATTTTAAAATTATTTTGTAAAATATCCTGTAAGGAGTTAAGAATTTGGGCGGACCTTCCAACTTCAAACAAGGGGAAACAAAAACAAGTAAGAGTGCTCTAGTCAAGACTGCTCGACTAGGGAATACCCTGAGCTTTGTGAAGAGCCAAATATCAAATCATTCTACGATTTTGTATGCATACATACAAACAACACATACACACATACATATGGACGCACGCATAAGCGCGCTCTCCCAACTGCGCAGGTGACGCAGCGACTGCGCTTGGGCTGCAATGTGGGCATAGTATTTGATTTGCGCTTTTTACAAATAGGGTGCTATTGGGGGCGAATGGGGCGTGGCATCCAAAAGCTAAAGATAACGTTATCTCCGTATTCATTACACGGAACTACACAGCAAATTTGAAGTCTCTAGCTCAAAAGATGTACAAACCAAGCCTTAAAAACACATTAAAATTATCGATAAATGCTCATAAAATCGAAATGGAATGAGTTATCAGAAAAATTTTATAAACTTGTGCAGCGTATGGTATTATCGAGTATTCATGTAAAATTTCAAGTTTACGTTGCGTACTTAAAAACATCTCAGCGTTCACACGGACGGACGGGCGGACAGGGCTATATCGACTCGTCATGTCGCGCTGATCGAGAATATACAGTGGCTCCAACGCCAAATCGGACAAGACTATTTATTTTTTTCAAAGTGTTTTTTCTTTAGCAGTAAATTAATTTTTTATCGTTTTCACATTTTTTTTAAATCTATAATGTAGAAGCCTCCCAAAACAAAAAAAATTTGTAATTTGTTCACCAAATGCCTTATTTGGCGCTTGTCGCGAATGGAAAGTGAAGGTGGTTAGCCAGATCTGGTATTATTTTTGATACGTCCCTCGTATTTAAAACGACCAATTACTGTTTGGATGGTTGGCTTGGCTCTAGACATTAGTTTAGCTATCTCTGCATACGACTTTTGCTCCTTTGTGTGGAGCTGCAAGATCCGCCCACCTTCTTCTACAGTTATCCCTTTACTGGTCATTTTTATGACGAAATTTGCAAATTTTGTCCAACACGAAGAGTTCACACAAAGTAGTATAATTTTGAAGACATTGCACACATGTTTTGAAAATCCCCGTTAGGTCTAAAAAGAACATTGGCGCCAGACAGCGCAGAGCAAGCAAGAGTACGGTGACTTTTGTGGAGTCAAAAATGTGAATATTTTTAGTTTTTTAGTTATAATATTAGACTAAAATCATATTTTACTATTATTAAAATGCTATTGTGTAGTTAATAGATCACTTTATCAACCACCATCAAAACTTTTTTTTTATATAAAAATTTGACGAATTTACAGCGTGTTTTGTGAAAATGAACAGGGGGTACGGTGACTTAAGTGGTACAGTGTACGTAAATTTAATAGATATAAAAAAGGGTGTAGTGTCTTGCGAACACGTATGTATGTGTATAGGCAAGATAGTTGACTTTCGTCGCAAGATGATCTTTTCAGATGAGTAACATATAGTTTTGACTCAAACTAAATAAAACCCATAAGACGCCAATAACAATACCTTTAATTAAGTTTAATGACTATCGTATTAGAAATTAATTTTATAATTACAATTAGTAATATAATCTTTATAATTAATAAGATCAAATATATATATATACATATATATATATATATATATATATATATATATATATATATATATATATATATATATATATATATATACATTTTAATAGTGGCATTTAGGCTTTACGTATCTTGCTTTACTTACCAGCTTACTATCAAAACTTAGTCAAGTTTAATTCAAATATTTAAACTGCGAAGTTGGCTACACCTATCCGCGAACTACGTTAACTTACAAATGCAAGCTAACACTGAGCTTAGTGACGATTAAAACTAAATTCGATATAAAATTAAATTAATCGACGATGACAAATTCAGGTCAAGTACGGTGCTCATTATAAGTGATAACATCACTATTCGTACAATCACTAACTATACAACCATACATACAACTCGCAGATACAAGTAAAGCATTTGAAATGCTCTCCAAATAAAATTTTTTCACTGATCCTTTGAAAAAAAAACTGTGCTTGCGCTCAGACAATAACCTTTCCCTTGGGCTTCTTCGGTCCGCTTATTTCGGGATTTTTTCGTTGCGCTTGCTGAATATAAAAATCTTTTTTTAGAGGGTTGATTTCACTTAGCATATCAATTGCGTTTCATCAAGATGTAATACGACACCTTTATGATTGATAAATTCTGGTCCCTAATCGTTGATGGCTGTATTAAATTTGACCAGTTATTGACATCCGAATTAATCGTTTAGTTCCTGTAAAGCAGTGTGTGTGCATTTGTTTGCAACATAAGTTCGCACAATTAGCAGCTCACAGAACTTGTAAAATTTGTTCTTCTAGAGTTCACATTTCTTCCCTACTGAGCAGGTATACCACATTATTTGTATGAAGGGTATAAAAGCGTTGGTCGGCGCTTAACGAATATGTTTTGTAACGGATAATGAATATGTTTTTGTGGGTCGATCTTGCTGCCTGTGAATAATTTGTATAGATTTATGCGTGAATGTGTGAGTGTATAAATACCACGGGCTTTGAATTGCGTGAACGATTGTGTATTAATATAATTAATAAGTTGTGAAAGTATGATGAAAATAGTCCATCGCTAAGAAAATCAAATCAACAATTAAGTTCCCATAGTAATGCCCACATTGCAGCCCAAGCGCAGTCGACTGCGTGGTTAGCAAAGCACGTGCTTATGCGCGCGTGCACATGTGTGTGTGTGTTGTTTGTATGTATGCATAAAAGTTGTGTAGAATGATTGGAATGATTGGCTCTTCACAGGCTTCACCGTATCTCCTCGTCGATCAGTCTCGACTTGAGCACTTCTCCTTGTTTCTTTATGGAAATAATAAAGTAAAATATGACGAATATGCTCTTTTGTGGACTCCATATTAAAATTGGCGCCAAACAAACATATATAAACAAAATTTCGCGCTGTTTTTTTCATAAGCAGGCTAAATGGAAAAGAAAAAATTATAATAAATAGTCACAAGCTGTTCAAAATAATTATCACTGTCGTCTATATGTAAAATCCGCAATTACTTTCCAGGCAACCCAATTATTAGAATTTTTAATAATTTGACGCTAAATTTTTTGAAAATAGATTCATTTTAAGCATAAATATGAGCCTTCAAAGTGGGGTCAATTTGCAAAATTTAAGCTACCAGAGAAATTTTGTAAAAAAATGTTCTAGTTTTCAATTGAATTGCAAGAAAAATATTAGACAAATCCTTGATGTTTTCGTATCGTTGAAAACATTGGTATCTTTTTAATTTTGGCCTTTGTCCCTATTTGTTTCTAGCTAATGCCAAACATTATCAACAAACAATTGTTATTGAAAATATAAAAAAAAACAGATAAAACCAACTCTGAGAATTTACATTTATAGGATATTTATTCCCCTGTTGTGGATGAGTACTATCAGCAAAAGTAAATTAATTAATTTAAAAAAGTTGTTTTTAAAGAATTTTTTTTATTTTTATTGTTATCTGGTTATTTTAAAGATTATTAATAAAACAAAAATATTTTCAACATAAGAAAAAAAACTTTTTCATACAAAAACGTGACTTTTTTGCCTATTATCATGTTTTTCATGTTTGACACAAAACAGCAAATTCTACAGGCAGCAAGTTTCACATATAGGCACATGAATACACACATATGTAGTAAGGGACTGTAAGAATGTGTGCATGCTTGTCTTGAAATCATATTGTTAAGCGCACCAACGCTTTCATACCCTGCGTTAAAAAAAAGCATGAAAAAGCGAACATTTTGCATGAGCATGGCAAACGCTTTCAAGAATTCAGTCTACTCTTCACTCAGCAGCAAAGAAATGGAATCGCATGACAGCAAATTTGAATTTTTGTCCGCTGTTGTTTGGTCGATGTCTTGAAGCAGAATGATTCTGCTTCGCGCTGTTTTTTTTTCGAGAGCCTCAGTAACCGAGCCGAGCAAATCGAAGTTGTGACGGGTCTAATGTTCAAGTTTTTGTGTGTGGAATAATTTTGTACCGATGTCCAGTCTATGTGTTGTATGGTTAGTAGTTGTATGGTTAGTGATACAACACACAGACTCGTCAACTGAAACAAAATAATTCGACAAAAAAATTTTGAGCATTGAGTACAGGTCAACTTTGTTCTGGGTCGGCTCAGTCACTTTATGTTAGGGGAACAGAAATAGCCAGAAGCAGAATCATTATGCTGATTCCATTTCTTTGCTGCTGAGTGAAGAGTATGCCGAACTCTTGAAAGGTTTTGCCATATTTATGCATACCCTGAGCCCATTGAAAATGCGAAATCAGGGTATAATGGTTTTGTGAAAATGTATGAACAGGCAGAAGGAGGCGTGCCACACTACGTAAAGTATGTATATTCTTGATCAGCGCGACATGACGAGTCGATAAAGCCCTGTCCGTCCGTCCATGTGAACGCTGAGATATTTTTAAGTGCGCAACGTAGAGATTTGAAATTTTACATGAATTCATTTTATTTCGATTTTATGAGCATTTATCGATAATTTTAATGTGTTTTTAAGGCGTGGTTTGTACATTGTTTGAGCTAGAGACTTCAAATTTGCTGTGTAGTTGCGTGTAATGAATACGAAGATTACGTGATCAGTAGATTTTGCATACCACGCCCCATTCACCCCCAATAGCCCCCTATTTGTAAAAAGCGCAAATCAAATAGTGAAGACTTGTGCTTTGGCAAATACATACATACACGCTTATGCGTGCATGCATATGTATGTCTATAATTGTTGTTTGTATGTATGCATAATAAAAGAGTAGAATGATTTGATATTTGGCTCTTCACAGGACTTTGGGTATCTCCTAGTCGAGCAGTCTCGACTAGAGCATTCTTACTTGTTTAATAATCAATTTTCTTTCTTCTTATGAAAAGTGTATAAAGGACAACTAAAAAAAACTAAAACAAGTAAGAACGTTGCATGAGGTCGAAACCTAATGCATGATACTAGTTTCCCATAGGAGCATATGGTATATTCAATTTGTGGGAATCAGCACCAAGATGCTAAGCGGCTACAAAAGAGAGCGACTTAACTCTCGTTTAATTATCTCTTTTCTTCATTCTTGTTCCATAGTTTAGTTCAAATGTGACAATTGAAGCGGCCGCATTGAAGCGGAAAAATATATATATTTTTGTAAATTACTGAGCTAAAGTCACCGCGTTTTAATTAAAGTACCGGGTTATTACATTGGCGACGAGGTGAAAAAAAATAACAATAATTATAATACATAGGCAAATAAATAGTGGCATTAAAACAAACGAAGTGTCATTTAAAAAAAAAATAAAAAAAGAATATAATAGCGTGGCTGCGTGCGTGCATAGTCAAAGTGAAAAGTTATCTTGCTTAGATCCGTTAGTTTTTGTGTCTCTTTTGTGTGCATTCCGTTTGCTTATGAGTGAAAAAGGGGATTTGGAGTCTGAACTCAGCGAGACGAAGAGATACTTAAAAAAAAAAAAGAGAACCCGAAGAGAGAGAACATTTTAAGAGAAACGCTAATGCGGTGTAAGCACAGTTGGCATAAAATAAGAAGCTTTACAGGGTACACTGCACATATATGCTGGTAGATTTAATTAAAAAAAAAAAATGTGAATATGTGTTGTGCGTGACGCACATTTGAAAATAAAAAGAAGAGACAGAAATAAGAGATATGACAAAGATCAAAGGCAAAATGCCTATATAATATTAAACATATATATATTATTATATATATATAAACTATCTGACAGTGGTCAGAGGCAAAATGCCGGTGAAATACTAAACAAAGAAAAATATATATATATATATATATTAAGAAAAAAAAAAAAACAACTATCTGGCAGAGGTCAGAGGCGAAATGCCGATAAATTGTTAAACAAATGTTTAATAAACAAATGTGAATTAATCTGACAGTGGTCAGTGGCCAACAGCCGATAGAAAAAAATAGAACAAATGCTTTGAAGTAGTTGTTTACATAAAACGATAACTTCCTCGACAGAAACATGTAATGAATAGTTGACTCTTTTCCAGATCTGCTTACTAATCTGCAATGACGGAGAGCGTCATTAAACCTTTTCTGTGTGAGAGTTTGGCAAATTCACTGCTCCAAAGTGAATGGGAGAAATGGCTACGAGCTTTCAAGATCTATTTAGAGGTGGAGGAAGTCAAATCAGTCACTCAGAAGAGAACAAAGTTGTTACACCTGGGTGGGACGCAATTGCAGACGGTAGCATACGCATTGCCGTGCGCCATAATCGAATTTAACGAAAATGATCAAACGGATGTGTTTTCAGTACTTGTCGATAAATTAACGGCTTACTTCTCACCCAAGCAAAATTCCACTTTTGAAAGACACCTGTTTAGGAAGATAACTCCTGAGGAAGGGGAAACATTTGGAAAGTTTATACTGCGATTGCGACAACAAATTCAGAAATGTAATGTAGGGTCTACGAGAGCCGAAATAGAAGAAATATGTCTAAAGGACAAAATCATTGACACGTGGGCTAGTATTGAACTTAAAAAGAAATTGTTGGAGAAAGAACACACCTTAAGTGAAATCATTGACGCCTGTCAAGTGGACGAGGAAATTAATAAACAGTCGCAGCTAATGCAGAAGTCATTGCCAGAAACCATAAATAAAATATCCAATTGGAAACCAACAAAAACGAATCAAAGCGATTGTGGAAGATGCGGAAGATCAGGGCACAAGGAAGACAGTCAGATGTGCCCGGCACGTCAGAACAAGTGCAATCGTTGCTCTCGTTTGGGTCATTTCGCCCGTAGATGTCGAACAAACTTAAAACGCCCATATCCACAATCGAATGGTAAAGAAGCTATGGGATTTTCAAAGCGCAAATATGTAAATAGAATTGAAGACGGAAACTCAAAAGAATTTAAGATGGTCCAGCGAAATTGTTTTAAAATAAACAGTGACGATGAGTAAGACGAGCTGATGCAATGCCGAATTGGAGGTGCAGATGTTTCTTTAGTAATCGATTCGGGATCCCGATTTAATCTCATATCGCAAGATGATTGGTTAACTCTTCAGTCAAAGAAGGCAACATTTTTTAATCTTCGCGGAAATTTGCAAAGTCAATTTAGGGGATACGCCTCAGATGAAATCCTTCATTGTATTTGTATGTTCGAGGCACCAATATCGATCAAGCAGAGCCCCGAGCTAATTGCATCCTTTTTCGTAATTGAAAAAGGACGGCAGTCGCTACTGGGATGGGAAACAGCCACGAAGTTAAATGTTCTGCGAGTAGGATTTCCGGTTAACAGCATTGATATCGTACCACCATTTCCTAAATGGAAGGGTATTCCCGTAAAATTAACGATCGACCCGTATGTTGATCCTGTAATACACCCAATGCGGCGCATTCCTGTTGCGCTTGAAGACAAAGTCAATGCTAAGTTAGAGGAAGCCTACAATCTGGATATTATTGAACCAGTCAAGGGCCACAGCCCCTGGATCTCTCCCATTGTGATTGCCTTCAAAGAGAACGGTGATATTCGACTGTGTTTGGATATGAGACGGGCCAACCGTGCGATTCTTCGTGAAAACTATCCTCTGCCCACATTTGAGTCTTTTATGACTAAGTTGAGAAACGCTAAGATATTTTCACGACTGGATCTCAAAGACGCGTATCATCAATTGGAATTAGATGAAGCAAGTAGGCAGATAACCACCTTCATTACACCCCGAGGGTTATTCAGGTACAAGCGACTAATGTTTGGCATAAATGCGGCGCCGGAAATCTTCCAACGACGAATGGAGGAACTCATAGCATCGTGCGATAACGTCATGAATTATATCGACGACGTTATAATTTTTGGAAGTAGCAAAGAAGAACATTATAAAGCACTTGAGAAGGTTCGAAACGTGTTTAAAGATAATAATGTGCTCCTTAACAACGAGAAATGTATTTGGGAGACAAATAGAATTAAATTTTTGGGACACATTTTAACAGACAAAGGAATTGAAGTAGATCCGGATAAAATTGAATCTATTACATTCTTTCGGCCTCCCAAAAATAAAGAAGAGACACGTAGTTTCTTAGGATTGGTAACTTATGTAGGGAAATTTATTGCAGACCTAGCGGACCAAACAGATCCTTTACGTGAACTGTTAAAGAAGGATCGGAAGTTTATTTGGGGACCAGTAGAGGAAAGGCTAAAGGCAGCTTTAACTAAGATTCCGAGTCTCTCGTACTTCGACCCCAAAAATAAAACAAGATTAATTGCTGACGCTAGTCCGGTTGCGTTAGGTGCAGTTTTACTACAATTCAACGATGAGGGCGATCCCAATATAATTGCATTTGCTAGTAAGAGTTTGACAGATGTAGAAAAGCGATACTCACAAACGGAAAAGGAAAGTTTAGCTTTGGTTTGGGCAGTAGAGTAATACTATTTCTATTTAATAGGACTAGAGTTTGAGTTAGTGACTGACCATAAGCCACTAGAAACCATTTTCAAGCCAACAGCAAAGCCTCCAGCGCGTATCGAGAGATGGCTCCTGCGTCTCCAGGCGTATAAATTTAAAGTTATTTACAAATCAGGAAAGGAGAACATAGCTGATAGTTTGTCCCGTTTGTGTGAGCGAACGCCTTCAAACTGCTACGATATCAAGGGTGAGCACAGCATCTTGCGAATTATTGAAAACGCTACACCAGTATCAATTACTATATCCGAGATAGCGGAAGACAGCTCGAAAGATGAAGAAATTGTCGACGCTATGATGTGTCTCCAACAGGGTTCTTGGGACCCAGCACGATCAAATAAACTATACCCATTCCGGCATGAATTGTCAACTATTGGAACAATTATGCTACGAGGAGTTCGGATTATTATTCCATCGACATTGAGACAGAAAGTATTGGGTTTGGCACACGAAGGGCATCCTGGCGAATCGGCTATGAAGCGGAGATTGAGATCTAAAGTATGGTGGCCCCAAATTGACAGAGATACCGAGAAATTTGTAAAGAATTGTTTTTCCTGAAACACAACCTGTGCAGCAGACACCAACATAGGATGGCACAAACTCCACGGAGGGATTGAAGCTCAAGCTCGTGAGAAAAGAAGGGATGTGGGAACCAGCACCAAGATGCTAAGCGGCCACCGACGCCTACAAAAGAGAGCGACTTAACTCTCGTTTAATTATCTCTTTTCTTCATTCTTGTTCCATAGTTTAGTTCAAATGTGACAATTGAAGCGGCCGCATTGAAGCGGAAAAATATATATATTTTTGTAAATTACTGAGCTAAAGTCACCGCGTTTTAATTAAAGTACCGGGTTATTACACAATTTAATAATATATCTCAAATTTTGCATTTATGTAGATTCATGTGAATTTTATGCAATTTAAATTTTTGTTACATTTTG
The DNA here is from genome assembly GCA_035045145.1 of Drosophila meridionalis. Lineage (NCBI taxonomy): Eukaryota > Metazoa > Arthropoda > Insecta > Diptera > Drosophilidae > Drosophila > Drosophila meridionalis. Next base: position 829,123 of record JAWNPG010000060.1, read on the forward strand.
GATACCGGGTTTTTTTAACTAATTACCTACCCCCTCATATACTGCCAATTGATGGTCTGTTGCAAATATAACTATGTGAATGAGTTAGCATTTTTATAAAATGTAAAAAATTCAATAGAATCATATGCCGAAAGTTTCACTAAGTTCCGTAAAGTCAGTCGCAATCTATTAAACAAAACGTTTGGCCAATTTGACACGCACGCGTTAAGCAGCGACAGCAAAATATATTTACATTTACACATACATTGAAACGTGCAAGCGCCTTTGCTTATACATGGTCACAAATAAATTCAGCGCCATTCACTCTAGCATAATCTTCAACCAAAATTGTTATTGAGTTGTGTTTGCATTTTCAGCCGCTTTTTTAGTATTTCTCAAATATCGCCGTTTATAGGCATACATTCAAACCGTCCACCGCTTTTGTATTTACACATATAAATATATACGTTCATATGTGCGCATTTCAGCATTTTCTAAGAATCACAATTACGATTGATTTATGTTTATATTGTGTTTGCATTAACAGCAGCTTCAATAGTTTTGTATTTGTCAAAAGTCGCCCTTGTAGTGCAGTAGTTTCGGATTTGCCAACAGGTAATGCAAAACTGATGTGGCGCAGCAGGTAGATGAAAAGCGTGTAAGCAAAAGGGTCCGCTTTCGAGACGCGGCGGCGACGGCATGAAAATAGTTGCGCAGCTGTTCGTGCCTACATACATACATACATGATGGGTCCTATCGTCAATTTTTTTGTTCGGAATAAGTCGATATTTGTGTAACAGATATTTGATATTTACATTTTTTGTCATGGTCACACACACAAAAAGAAAATAACATAACTGACCTAGGCTATACGAAAAATGCTAATTCTAGCAGATAAATTATTTGCAGAACTTCAACATTAAATCGAATTACATAGATTTCTTAATATTTCTCAGAATGCCGTTTGTCGTCTTAGCAATTCTTATTAAGCTTATTTATATAGGCGGCACAGGCATATGAATTTTGCAGCTGTGCGCTACAAATTTTGTTGCCAATTTGCCACGCCCCCAGTAGGGGTAGACATATCATATTTGGCAAGTTCCTAGAAGGAGTCGAGGGTAACGTAACTGTAAAGTTTGGATGCTTACACTCAAAAAATGAGAAAGTTACAGGGTATTTTTTCGATATACCACGCCCCCAAAGCGGCGTAAGATTTATTTTTGGGGAATCAATAGAGGAGGCCCCCAGTAACACAAACATTCAATTTCGAAGCGTCTAGCTCTAAAACTATACGAGCTATAAGCTTTTTGCGATTTGCCACGACCCCTGAAGGCGTAGGTATGTCCGCCATATCTTTTTGATCTTGGGTTGCTTATCCGAGTATATATATCAAATTTCAAGTCTCTAGCATCAATAGTGCTCAAAATGTAGCTGAATTTGTAAAATCACTATATATTCAGATCCGATTTGCCACGCCCCCAGTGGGCGTGGTCATAAAATCTTTTTATCAATCTTTATAGAATCGAGGCGTTAAGATACGTGCCAAATTTAAGCATTCTAGCTTTAAAGATGTAGAAGTTACAGTTTTCCCGATTTGCCACGCCCCCAATGGGCGTAGATATATCCGCCATATCTTTTTGAACTTGGGTGGTCAACGCAAGTATACATTCCAAATTTCAACCCTCTAGCTCTTCAACTAATATGATTTCTTGACTATGGGCGCAACCATTTTCCGATTTGCCACGCCCCTAGTGGGCGTATCCGGAAAATCTTGACACTTTATAATTCGAGGATATACACGAGTATATGTTCAAAATTTCAAGTCTCTAGCTTCAATAGCGTAGAAAAATATTGCATTCATACGGACAGACGGACAGACGGACGGACAGCAAGACGGACATCGCACATAACCAATATACTATTTTCCTTTTGGGAAACTAGTATAAAAAACAGTCAATGTGGCCATCAAAGCCTTAAAAGAAAATGAAATTGAATTAATATCGGATCTCAAGCATCAAAATATCGTTTGTATTTTATGGGTTATTTTAAATACAGAGCCTTACTGCATGCTCTTCGAATATATGTATGGCAAATGGCGGCTTACATGAATTTCTAATATCAAGTTCATCAATTGAGAAAAAATACTTATTACAATTGGAATTTCTACAAATAGCAATGCAAATAAGTGAAGGAATGGAGTATCTATCAGGTCACCATTATGTACATCGAGATTTGGAAGCTAGAAACTGTTTGGTCAATTAAGGCTTGAATGTTAAAAAAGCTGATTTCGGATTATCGCGAGATATTTACAGCTCTGATTACTATAGGTAGTAATAATGAAAAGTTTTCAAATGAGTTCTAACTTTTTCTATTATATTAAATATACTAATTAAAAGTTATTTTTTGTTTTCGAGTGCAATCGAAATCGTTACTTCCAGTTCGTTTGATGCCCTCTGAGTCTATTTTATACGGAAAATGTACAACTGAAAGTGACATATGGTCATTTGGCGTAGTTCTTTGGGAAATATACAGTTATGGAATGCAGGTATATTATGAGCCTTTTCTAATTTCCTAAAAACTATAAAATATTTATTACCATTTATCTTTACATCCATATTGTGGTTATAGTAATGCAGAAGTGATAAATTTAATAAGATCCCGTCAGTTATTATCTTGCCCAGATAATTTCCCAACCGCAGTTTATTCCATGATGATTGAATGTTGGCATGAACAAGCTGTAAAGCGTCCTACATTTTCAGACATTTCACATACATAGATTAAAGACGTGGTATGATGGTCATATCAAAATCAGCATCCAACAAGTAAGAAAACTCTAGTCGGAGGTGCCCGACTAGAAGATCCCCTGAGCCCCGTCCGATTTGTATTGTTTAATATGCTATATAGCTTGCATATAACATTAAATTTTCCAAAATTAAATTATAATTTTGAAATTTTATTCAACTAGAATGTATGTAAATCAAAAATAAATAAATAATTAAATAAATAAACAAATTATAAAAAACAAAAGAAGAAGATAAACAAACATCACCGCACCTGGACTCGAAGCTGCATATATTTACTACATATGTAACGTTAAAGCGCGTCATCTCAACTAGCACGACCACCTCATGTTCATAGATTTAAAAAAAAAATTAAAAAAGTTACGCTGTCGTCACCGAGTTTCGAACTCGGGACCTCTCGTTCACGCGCTTCGCGTCTACCCACTACACCACACCAGTATTGCATAGCTCGTTGGCAAAACGCAAAGTAGTACTACAAGGGCGATATGCGACAAATACAAAACTAAAGATGCTAAAGAAGCAGATCAATCGCAATTGTAATTCTTAGAATATGCAGAAATCCGAGCATATGAACGCATGAGTATATGTACATACAAAAACGGTGGTCTGTTTTAATGTATGCATGTGAAGGGCGATATATGACAAATACAAATACAATTCAAACACAGATTTGGTTGAAGAATATGCTAGAATTGAATTTATTTGTGCACATGCATAAGCAGACGCGCTTGCTCATTTCAATGTGTGTATGTGAGAATATATGTAAATGTTTTTTGCTGCGCATCGCTGCTTGCCACGTGCAGCTAAACGTTTTGTTTAATAAATCGGGACTGACTTAACGGAATTTTATGAAACTTTCAGCATATGATTTTATTGAATTTTTTACATTTTATAAAAATGCTAAAAATTTATTCACATGGTTACTCTCCGTGAGTGGTGAAGGGGAAGGTGGAGGGGGGGGGTTAATTAGTAAAAAGAGCCGGTATCCAAAAAATGAAAAAAATAGAAATTGCATAAAATTCACATGAATCTATATGCAAAATTTGAGAAGTCTAGCTCTAAAGGTGTGGGAGATATAATTTTATAACCTGTTTTCGATAAGGTTTAAAATCGATAACAAAACAACAAAAGTAGTTATCGTTTTTTGGTAACAAACTTGACCTGCGCGTGCTATCCACGGACCCATCAAAAAAAAATTCAAGTCTCTAGCTTGTCTAGATGCTTCAATCGAATGTATGTAAATAAAAAATAAATAAATAATTAAATAAATAAACAAATCAACAAAAAAAGAAGAAGAAAAACAAACATAACCGCACCTAGACTCGAACCTGCATCTATTTACTACATATGTAACGATAGCGCATCATCTCAACTAGCACAACCACCTCATGTTTATAAATTAAAAAAAAAAAAAATTAAAAAGTTACGCTGTCGTCACTGAGATTCGAACTCAAGACCTTTCGTTTACGCGCTTTGCGTCCATCCACTACGCTACACCTGTAATGCGTTTCTTGTTGGCAAAACGCAAAGTAGTACTACAAGGCGATATGTGACAAATACAAAACTAAAGAAGCTAAAGAAGCAGATCAATCGCAATTGTGATTCTTAGAATATGCTAAAATGCGCGCATATGAATGTATGTGTATGTGTATATACAAAAACGGTAGTCTGTTTGAATGTATGCGTGTAAAGGGCGATATATGACAAATACAAATACAATTCAAACACAGATTTGGTTGAAGAATATGCTAGAATGAATGGCCTTGAATGTATTGGTGCACATGCAAAGCAGAGTCGCTTGCACGTTTCAATGTATGTGTATGTGTATATGTTTTGTGCTGCGCGTCGCTACTTGCCATGTGCGTGTGATAATTGGCTAAACGTTTTGTTTAATAAATCGGGACTGACTCAACGGAATTTGATGAAACTTTCAGAATATGATTCTATTGAATTTTTTACATTTTTTAAAAATGCTAATTTATTCACATGGTTATATTTGCAACAGACTCTTAATGGGTGTTGATGGCAGGGAGGGTGGGGGGTGGGGGTAATTAGTAAAAAGACCCGGTATCCAAAAAATAAAAAAATAGAAACTGCATAAAATTCACATGAATTTATATGCAAAATTTGAGGGGTCTAGCTCTAAAGGTGTGGGAGATATAATTTTATAACCTGTTTTCGATAAGGTTTAAAATCGATAACAAAACAACAAAAGTAGTTATCGTTTTTTGGTAACAAACTTGACCTGCTCGTGCTATCCACGGACCCAAAAAAAAATTCAAGTCTCTAGCTTGTCTAGATGCTTCAATCGACGCGTTCAAACATACGGACAGACGGACGGACGGACAGACGGACAGACGGACAGACGGACAGACAGACAGACGGACAGGGCTAAATCGACTCAGCTCGTCGCCCTGATCAAGAATATATATACTTTGTGGGGTCTGACACGCCTCCTTCTGCCTGTTACATACATTTAACAAAACCATTATACCCTGATTTCCCATTTTCAATGGGCTCAGGGTATAAAAAGAAGAAAACAAACATCACCGCACCTGGACTCGAACCTATTTACTATATGTAACGTTAGAGCGCATCATCTCAACTAGCACAGCCACCTCATGTTTATAAATTAAAAAAAAAATTTAAAAAGTTACGCTGTTGTCACTGAGTTTCGAACTCGGGACCTTTCGTTTATGCGCTTTGCGTCTACCCACCACGCCACACCAGTATTACGTTTGTTTTTGGCAAAATGCAATGTTGTACTACAAGGGGATATGTGACAAATACAAAACTAAAGAAGCAGATCAATCGCAATTGTAATGCTTAGAATATGCAGAAATCCGCGCATATGAACGCATGAGTATATGTACATACAAAAACGGTGGTCTGTTTTAATGTATGCGTGTGAAGGGCGATATATGACAAATACAAATACAATTCAAACACAGATTTGGTTGAAGAATATGCTAGAATTGAATTTATTTGTGCACATGCATAAGCAGACGCGCTTGCTCATTTCAATGTGTGTATGTGAGAATATATGTAAATGTTTTTTGCTGCGCGTCGCTGCTTGCCACGTGCAGCTAAATGTTTTGTTTAATAAATCGCGACTGACTTAAAGGAATTTTATGAAACTTTCAGCATATGATTTTATTGAATTTTTTACATTTTATAAAAATGCTAATTTATTCAAATGGTTACTCTCCGTGAGTGGTGAAGGGGAAGGTGGAGGGGGAGGGGTAAATTAGTAAAAAGAGCCGGTATCCAAAAAATGAAAAAACTAGAAATTGCATAAAATTCACTTGAATCTATATGCAAAATTTGAGAAGTCTAGCTCTAAAGGTGTGGGAGATATAATTTTATAACCTGTTTTCGATAAGGTTTAAAATCGATAACAAAGCAACAAAAATAGATATCGTTTTTTGGTAACAAACTTGACCTGCGCGTGCTATCCACGAACCCATAAAAAAAAATTCAAGTCTCTAGCTTGTCTAGATGCTTCAATCGACGCGTTCATACATACGGACGGACGGACGGACGGATGGACGGACAGACGGACGGACGGACAGACGGACAGGGCTAAATCGACTCAGCTCGTCGCCCTGATCAAGAATATATATACTTTGTGGGGTCTGATACGCCTCCTTCTGCCTGTTACATACATTTTCACAAAACCATTATACCCTGATTTCCCATTTTCAATGGGCTCAGGGTATAAAAACAAGTAAGAGGGCTCTAGTCGAGACTGCTCGACTAGGGGATACCCTGAGCCTGGTGAAGAGCCAAATATCAAATCATTCTACGCTTTTGTTATGCATACATACAAACAACACATACACACACATATGCACGCACGCATAAGCGCGAGCTCTGCCAACTGTGCAGTTGACGCAGCGACTGCGCTTGGGCTGCAGTGTGGGCATTACTATGGGAACTTAATTGTTTAATAACTTTTTTTAGCGATAGACTTACTTCATCAAACTTTCACAACATATTAATGACATTCATATATGCGTATTTGCCAAAGCACAATTCTCTAGTATTTAATTTGCGCTTTTTACAAATAGGGGGCTATTGGGGGCGTATGGGGTGTGGCAAAAAATCTAATGATTACGTAATCTCCGTATTCATTCAAGGCAATTACACCGAAAATTTTAAGTCTCTAGCTCAAACGATACACATACTACGTATTAAAAACGTATTTTCGATAAGCATTAAAATCAATAACATTAAAACAAAACAAGTAAGAGTGCTCTAGTCGAGACTGCTCGACTAGGAGATACCCAAAGCCCAGTGAAGAATATCAAATCATTCCACGCTCTTTTTAAGCATGTATAAAAACAACGTATACACACACACACATATGCACACTCGCATAGGCGCGCGCTCTGCCAACTGCGCAGCTGCAATGTGGACATAACTATGGGAACTTAATTGTTTAATAACTTTTCTTAGCCATAGACTATCGGCATCAAACTTTCACGACTTATACATGGCATTCATATGTGTAAATTTGCCAAAGTACAGGTCTCTAGTATTTGATTTTCGCTTTTTACAAATAGGGGGCTATTGGGGGCGAATGGGGCGTGGCATCCAAAATCTAAAGATAACATAATCTCCGTATTCATTGCACGCAATAACACAGCAAATTTGAAGTCTCTAGCTCAAACGATGTGCAATCTACGCCTTAAAAACGTATTTTCGATAAGCATTAAAATCGATAACATTACAACAAAAATAGTTATCGTTCATACGAAGTAAACTTGACCTGTGCGTGCTATACACGGACCCAACAAAAGAAAATTCAAGTCTCTAGCTTGTCTAGATGCTTCAATCGACGCGTTCAAACATACGGACAGACGGACGGACGGACAGACGGACGGACGGACAGACGGACGGACAGACAGACGGACAGGGCTAAATCGACTCAGCTAGTCGCTCTGATCAAGAATATATATACTTTGTGGGGTCTGACACGCCTCCTTCTGCGTGTTACATACATTTAACAAAACCATTATACCCTGATTTCCCATTTTCAATGGGCTCAGGGTATAAATAGTTATCGCTCATACGAAATAAACTTGACCTGCGCGTGCTATCCATGGACCCAACAAAACAAATTCAAGTCTCTTCCTTGTCTAGATGCTTCAATCGACGCTTTCAAACATACGGACAGACGGACGGACGGACAGACGGAAATTTGGAATGTATACTTGCGTTGGCCACCCAAGTTCAAAAAGATATGGCGGATATATCTACGCCCATTGGGGGCGTGGCAAATCGGGAAAACTGTAACTTCTACATCTTTAAAGCTAGAATGCTTAAATTTGGCACGTATCTTAACGCCTCGATTCTATAAAGATTGATAAAAAGATTTTATGACTACGCCCACTGGGGGCGTGGCAAATCGGATCTGAATATATAGTGATTTTACAAGATCAGCTATATTTTGAGCACTATTGATGCTAGAGACTTGAAATTTGATATATATATATACTCGGATAAGCAACCCAAGATCAAAAAGATATGGCGGACATACCTACGCCTTCAGGGGTCGTGGCAAATCGCAAAAAGCTTATAGCTCTTATAGTTTTAGAGCTAGACGATTCCAAATTGGATGTTTGTGTTACTGGGGGCCTCCTCTATTGATTCCCCAAAAATAAATCTTACGCCGCTTTGGGGGCGTGGTATATCGAAAAAATACCCTGTAACTTTCTTATTTTTGGAGTGTAAGCATCCAGTTTACAGTTACGTTACCCTAGACTCCTTCTAGGAACTTGCCAAATATTATATGTCTACACCTACTGGGGGCGAGGCAAATTGGCAACAAAATTTGTAAAGCTCAGCTGCAAAATTCATATGCCTGTGCCACCTATATAAATAAGCTTAATAAGAATTGCTAAGACGACTAACGGCACTTCTGAGAAATATTAAGAAATATATGCAATTCGATTTAATGTTGAAGTTCTACAAATAATTTATCTGCTAGAATTAGCATTTTTCGTATAGCCTAGGTCAGTTATGTTATTTTCTTTTTGTGTGTGTGACCATGACAAAAAATGTAAATATCAAATATCTGTTACACAAATATCGACTCAATTCAGAACAACATTATTCCACACAAAAAAATTGGCGATAGGACCCATCATGTATGTATGTATGTAGGCACGAACAGCTGCGCAACTATTTTCATGCCGTCGCCGCCGCGTCTCGAACGCGGACCTTTTTGCTTACACGCTTTTCATCTACCTGCTGCGCCACATCAGTTTTGCATTACCTGTTGGCAAATCCGAAACTACTTAACTACAAGGGCGACTTTGGTCAAATACAAAACAATAGAAGCTGCTGTTAATGCAAACACAATATAAACATAAATCAATCGCAATTGTGACTCTTAGAAAAAGCTGAAATGCGCGCATATGAACGTATGTATTTATATGTGTACATACAAAAACGGTGGACGGTTTGAATGTATGCCTATAAACGGCGATATTTGAGAAATACAAAAGAAGCGGCTGAAAATGCAAACACAACTCAATAACAATTTTGGTTGAAGATTATGCTAGAATGAATGGCGCTGAATTTATTTGTGACCATGCATAAGCAAAGGCGCTTGCACGTTTCAATGTATGTACATATGTGTAAATGTAAATATATTTTGCTGTCGCTGCTTAACGCGTGCGTGTCATAATTGGCCAAACGTTTTGTTTAATTGATTGCGACTGACTTAACGGAACTTGATGAAACTTCCAGCATTGAGAGTTCTCAGTTGAGAGTGTTAACGCGTCTTTTTTTGTGCTCTTGGAGTTTTGATAAATTTCTCGTTTATTAATACACAATAATTATCTTACTGTCGCGCACGGTAGTCTTTAAATAACTAGCATTACATTGCTGTGCAAGGTTTGATCCGTTGTGCTTTATGCTTTAGTTATTGCTGATTTTTATACTCGTTTCGCAAAGGGAAAAAGAGTATATTGGTTTTGTGAAATGTCCGTCTGTCCGTCTGTCCGTATGAATGCAATATTTTTCTACGCTATTGAAGCTAGAGACTTGAAATTTGGAACATATACTCGTGTATACCCTCGAATTATAAAGTGTCAAGATTGTCCGGATACACCCACTAGGGGCGTGGCAAATCGGAAAATGGTTGCGCCCATAGTTAATAGAAATCATAGAAATCATATTAGTTGAAGAGCTAGAGAGTTGAAATTTGGAATGTATACTTGCGTTGACCACCCAAGCTCAAAAAGATATGACGGATATATCTACGCCCATTGGGGGCGTGGCAAATCGGGAAAACTGTAACTTCTACAGTTTTAAAGCTAGAATGCTGAAATTTGGCACGTATCTTAACGCCTCGATTCTATAAAGATTGATAAAGATTTTATGTCTACGCCCACTGGGGGCGTGGCAAATCGGATCTGAATATATAGTGATTTTACAAGATCAGCTATATTTTGAGCACTATTGATGCTAGAGACTTGAAATTTGATATATATATATACTCGGATAAGCAACCCAAGATCAAAAAGATATGGCGGACATACCTACGCCTTCAGGGGTCGTGGCAAATCGCAAAAAGCTTATAGCTCTTATAGTTTTAGAGCTAGACGATTCCAAATTGGATGTTTGTGTTACTGGGGGCCTCCTCTATTGATTCCCCAAAAATAAATCTTACGCCGCTTTGGGGGCGTGGTATATCGAAAAAATACCCTGTAACTTTCACATTTTTGGAGTGTAAGCATCCAAACTTTACAGTTACGTTACCCTAGACTCATTCTAGGAACTTGCCAAATATGATATGTCTACGCCTACTGGGGGCGTGGCAAATTGGCAGCAAAATTTGTAACGCCCAGCTGCAAAATTCATATGCCTGTGCCACCTATATAAATAAGCTTAATAAGAATTGCTAAGACGACAAACGGCACTTCTGAGAAATATTAAGAAATATATGCAATTCGATTTAATGTTGAAGTTCTACAAATAATTGATCTGCTAAAATTATCATTTTTCGTATAGCCTAGGTCAGTTATGTTATTTTCTTTTTGTGTGTGTGACCCTGACAAAAAATGTAAATATCAAATACCGATATTTGTGTAGTCGACTTAGTCCGAACAAAATTATTCACGCACAAAAAAATTGACGATAGGTCCCATCAGGTATGTATGTATGTAGGCACGAACAGCTGCGCAACTATTTTCATGCCGTCGCCGCCGCGTCTCGAACGCGGACCCTTTTGCTTACACGCTTTTCATCTACCTGCTGCTCCACATCAGTTTTGCATTGCCTGTTGGCAAATCCGAAACTACTTCACTACAAGGGCGACTATTGACAAATACAAAACTATAGAAGCTGCTGTTAATGCAAACACAATATAAACATAAATCAATCGCAATTGTGATTCTTAGAAAAAGCTGAAATGCGCGCATATGAACGTATGTATTTATATGTGTACATACAAAAACGGTGGTCGGTTTGAATGCATGCGTATAAAGGGCGATATTTGGCAAATACAAAACTAAAGAAGCGGCTGAAAATGCAAACACAACTCAATAACGAAGAATGAATGGCGCTGAATTTATTTGTGACCATGTATAAGCGAAGGCGCTTGCACGTTTCAATGTATGTACATATGTGTAAATGTAAATATATTTTGCTGTCGCTGCTTAACGCGTGCGTGTCATAATTGGCCAAACGTTTTGTTTAATAGATTGCGACTGACTTAACGGAACTTGGTGTAACGTTCAGCATATGATTCTATTGAATTTTTTACATTTTATAAAAATGCTAATTCATTCATATAGTTATATTTGCAAAAATTTAAATTGCGGAAAATTCACATGAATCTACATAAATGCAAAATTTGAGATAAATTATTAAATTTAAAATACCAGATACCCCTCTGGGAAACGAGTTTCACGCTTTAGGTTTCGTCCTAAGGCAACGTTCTTACTTGTTCTCTTTCGGTTTTGGTGCATCGGCTATTTGATTTTTATTATCGTTTATTTATTGCCGCTTACTTTGTTGTTGTTTTTTTTTAGTGCTCTCAACGCATTCTATCACTTTTAGTTTTGCATTCCTTCGCTTTGTGTTTTTGTTTTTGTTTCTTCTTTTTCTTGCTCTCTATAATTTCTGTTTAACCCTTTATTGCCAAAATGACTTGCTGTGAGAAATCATGTTCCTTTAAGCAAGTTGTTGATTCTGCACAAGCACAATTTATTAATTGCTGGTTGTGTGAGAGTTTGATGCACACAAAATGTGCAGGCCTTACTGGGCGGGACTACGATAAAGTCATGTCCACTAACAAAATTGGTTGTGGTGGTTTACGTTGGTCTTGCGCAAGTTGTTTGGAAAAACAAATAAATTTTTCCAAAATGTATAATTCGGTGAGAGTGCAATTTTTAAAATTGTGCAATATTTCAAAACAGCTTTCTAGTGATTTAGAAGCTGGTAATGAAATATTAAATCAGTATAATTTTGAAACTCCACACCATCGAATGGATACTACAACATTATTGCACCATTGTTGTCTCCAAATTTACTAGCTCGTACTTCACCTAACCCTGACTCAATGTCCAATCCACCTTCCGTAGACTTGTCTACATCACCTTGTAATACTGGCTCTGTTACTGAAACTGTTGAGCCTAATGTAGGTCCTACTATAAAAGTAAGAGCGTCCCCGGTTGTTGTTGCTCCAACAACGAACAACAATCTGTCAGCGATCTCTGAATCCTTAGTTCCCACTTTATCTGTTGTGTCTCCTCGAAAACAGGTTTTCTTATCCAGGCTTTCATCTGACACAACGTGCGAAGCAATATCAGCGTTTATTGCTAGTAAGTCTGCAGCAAATGTTTTTATCTCGAAGTTTAATTTTGCAACACCACGTGAAATTGTTTCATTTAAAATCAAAATGTTCGAGGCCTAAATTCTAAACTTAAAGGTCTATTTTTAAACAGTTTCAGTTTTCAATATTCATTGTGTTCACTGAAACGTGGCTGAATCCAAATATTTATAATAGTGAGATTCTCTGTAATAATTTCACTATTTATAGATTTGATCGATTGATACGCAGAGGTGGTGGTGTCTTAATAGCTGTTAAGGCCAATATCCTCTCCGAATCGTTAAATTTCACATCACTTCATGATGCTGAGATTATTGGGGTTAAATTAAATCTCCCATCTCTTTCCATATATGTCACTTGTTCATATGTTCCCCCTTCTTCTGATGTACAAGTCAATGCACAACATATAACTTGTATTAAAGAAATTTTTAAGCATGTAAAAGATAATGACTTGTTTCTAGTGTTGGGTGACTTTAATATACCTAACACTACGTGGTCGTCAATTCCCAATTTTAATTACCTTATTCCGTCTACAGATCATTATTTCTTCGATGAACTGTTCAGTCTCTCAATGTTTCAGATGAACTCTGTTTTGAATCATTTGAATCGTTCACTTGATCTTGTTTTTATTAATGATGACTCTGTCATTAATGTTACCAGATCAACTCCTATCTGTACTTCTCAAGATTTGCATCATCCCACCTTAGATGTCATTTTTTCCATAAAGACACCTATTTCTACTCCGATTCCTAAAATATACCGTCGCTGTTTTCATAAATGCAATTTTGTCTTGCTTAATGATTTAATTAGTGCAACTGACTGGACGCTTTTATACGACTCAGTTGATATTAATTTGGCAGCGAACATTTTCTATGAAACTCTAAGCTCTATCCTTGATGTCTGTGTTCCCTTGTATCTCTCAAGGACTGCTTCTAATAAGCCCCCTGGTTTACTCACTCTTTCCAATTTTAGAAATATTACAACCAAATGTTTTAAGAATTTTACAAAGTCTGGTTCGATTGTTGACTGGTCTAAATACTCAATAGCCAAGTTAAATTTTAGTCTTTTAAATGCTAGGTGTTATGAGAATTACCTTTTACGGTGCAAAAGGAAATTCGTTCGTGATCCCAAGCAATTTTATTCATTTGTAAACTCTAAGCGTAAATCATCTAATTTACCTTCCATGTTTTTCTTTGGGGAGAAAAAATCTTGTAATGATCAAGATTCTGCTGATTTTTTTTGCAAATTTTTTCACTCCACTTATTCTTCTAATGACTCCCACACTCCTTCGTACTCATTTGGAAGTCCTGCAACGAATATTATCAATGTTCCTAGTGTTTCCCTTGCTTCTTTGGTTTCTGCCATTCGGACTTTGAAATCATCTTTTTCGCCTGGTGCTGATAATATTCCAAGCTGTGTTATAAAGGAATGCAGTGCTTCTTTACAGTTACCTTTATTAAAACTATTCAATTTGTCCCTGGAAACTTCTGTTTTTCCCTCTATTTGGAAGGAACCATTTATTATCCCATTACATAAGAAAGGTGGGAGGTCTGACATTTCAAATTATAGAGGTATAGCTAAACTGTCTGTTATCCCGAAATTATTTGAAAAAATCATAACTTCAAAGTTACAACATTTTTGTAAATCGATTATTTCGCCATCTCAACATGGTTTTTTCCAGAATCGATCAACTTCCACTAATTTATTAGAAATTTCTTCTCTAATCAACTATAGCTTTTTAAACAAAATGCAAACTGATGTTATTTATACTGATTTCAGCAAACCATTTGATTCAGTTAATCATAATATCTTAATTTGCAAGCTTGATCACTTAGGATTTCACCCTAAGCTTTTGTCTTGGAATTCATCCTATTTGAAAGGTAGGTCACAAAGGGTATTGTTGAGGACATCAATTTCGAAGCTTGTCTCTGTTTCTTCAGGCCTACCTCAGGGCAGTCATTTAGGACCGCTGCTGTTTTTCCTTTTTATAAATGATCTTCCTAGCTATATTATTCACTTCAAAATTTTTATGTATGCAGACGATGTAAAGCTCTCCCGTTCATACTCCAACTTACTTGATCATTTTCGCCTTCAAGATGACCTTAATTCCTTTCAGCTTTGGTGTGCGACTAATCAGTTGCATTTAAATTGCTCTAATTGTATGACAATGACTGTCAGTCGTACCATCCCACATGTTGTTAATTACACTATTAACAACATTTCCCTGCAAAGAATTTTAACTGTCAAAGATCTTGGTGTTACTTTTGACACAAAACTTTCTTTTAATCTTCATATCTCTACTATATTAAATGAAGCTAAAGATGCTCTTGGTTTTATTAAACGTTGGTCAAATGAGTTTAAAGATCCCTTTATAACCAAACTGTTATATACTTCGCTGGTTCGACCTATTTTAGAATTTGGTCTCCACAGCATAAATTGTATCAGGACCGTATTGAATCGGTCCAGAAACAGTTTCTCATCTTTGCGTTGCGTGATCTAAACTGGGATCCAAATCTTCGTTTACCGTCTTATAAGAGTAGGCTTCTTCTTATTAATCTTCCATCTTTAATTAACCGTAGAACAATTTTGGGTGTTGTTTTCCTACATAATTTGATTATGGGTAAAATTGATTCGCCATGTTTGTTAAATCAGCTTAGATTTCTGTTCCCTCTAGAACAACCAGACACTTTCGTCCGTTGTATTTACCTGTATGCACATCAGATTATTCTTTGCATAGCGCGTTACACGTGTTATGCATAAATTATAATAAATTTTATCTTGTGTACTCCTCTGAACTCTCTCTGCCCTTAATAAAATCCTTGCTTTCAGATCATCTTCGTGGTATCACTGATAGAGCCCATGAGTGAGCCGGTAGTTCCCAGATTTTTACTTATATCTAAGATTATAATCTATTTAATATATAAGTTTCCTGCAATTACTCTCTGTCTTTTATAGCATCAATAATATCACTGACTAAAATGGCTGTGAATTGGGGCATAGCTAGCCGTACTCGCAAATAAAGTACCCCCACCGAGTTGGTGGTATTATTGATAATTTATGTTATATATTTTAGGCTTTTTACATATAAATATTTTTATTGTTTACATTTAAGTTGACTCCAGTCTTGTCAATGTCTTTTAATAATAAATAAATAAATAAATAAATATGATTCTATTGAATTTTTTACATTTTATAAAAATGCTAACTTATTCACATAGTTATATTTGCAACAGACCTTCAATTGGCAGTATATGAGGGGGTAGGAAATTAGATAAAAAAGCCGGTATCCAAAATGTAACAAAAATTTAAATTGCATAAAATTCACATGAATCTACATAAATGCAAAATCTGAGATATATTATTAAATTGAATATACCAGATGCTCCTATGGGAAACTAGTATCACGCATTAGGTTCGCCCTCATGCAACGTTCTTACTTGTTTTACTTGCTTTAATTAACAAGTAACTAACTCGCTCCCGAGCAGGGACCGACAAGCCCGACAACAGAACAAAACGCTTTTACGCGCACCTCGGTTATTAACGAATCAAAAACCAGTGCAACTCGAGTTAATTAATTTTGACTGTCGATTTTAAATCGTTATAAGGCAAGATAGAACTTAATTGTTTGACTACCCATCGGTAGACAACAATTCCTGTAAGACTCCAACGAAGTCACAGGATCCCCAGTATATAAATATTCAACAATTAATAAGCTCTAGTCGGGGGTGCTCAATTTGGAGATACCCTGAACCCCATCCTATCTAAATTGTTGTATATCCTCCATAGTTTGCATATAACATAAAATTTCACAATATTAAGTAATATTTTAAAGCTTTTATTCAACTAGAATGTATGACAATAAAAAATAAATAAATAATGAAATAAATAAATAAACGAAATTAAGAGAAACCAAGTAAGAACGTTGCCTTAGGACGAAACCTAAAGCGTGAAACTCGTTTCCCAGAGGGGTATCTGGTATTTTAAATTTAATAATTTATCTCAAATTTTGCATTTATGTAGATTCATGTGAATTTTATGCAATTTCAATTTTTGCAAATATAACTATATGAATGAATTAGCATTTTTATAAAATGTAAAAAATTCAATAGAATCATATGCTGAACGTTTCACCAAGTTCCGTTAAGTCAGTCGCAATCTATTAAACAAAACGTTTGGCCAATTATGACACGCACGCGTTAAGCAGCGACAGCAAAATATATTTACATTTACACATATGTACATACATTGAAACGTGCAAGCGCGTTTGCTTATGCATGGTCACAAATAAATTCAGCGCCATTCATTCTAGCATAATCTTCAACCAAAATTGTTATTGAGTTGTGTTTGCATTTTCACCGTTTTTGTATGTACACATATAAATACATACGTTCATATGCGCGCATTTCAGCTTTTTCTAAGAGTCACAATTGCGATTGATTTATGTTTCTATTGTGTTTGCATTAACAGCAGCTTCTATAGTTTTGTATTTGTCAATAGTCGCCCATGTAGTGAAGTAGTTTCGGATTTGCCAACAGGCAATGCAAAACTGATGTGGCGCAGCAGGTAGATGAAAAGCGTGTAAGCAAAAGGGTCCGCGTTCGAGACGCGGCGGCGACGGCATGAAAATAGTTGCGCAGCTGTTTGTGCCTACATACATACATACATGATGGGACCTATCGTCAATTTTTTTGTGCGTGAATAATTTTGTTCGGACTAAGTCGATTACACAAATATCGGTATTTGATATTTACATTTTTTGTCAGGGCCACACACACAAAAAGAAAATAACATAACTGACCTAGGCTATACGAAAAATGATAATTTTAGCAGATCAATTGTTTGCAGAACTTCAACATTAAATCGAATTACATATATTTCTCAGAAATGCCGTTTGTCGTCTTAGCAATTCTTTTAATTTTGCAGCTGGGCGTTACAAATTTTGTTGCCAGTTTGCCACGCCCCCAGTAGGCGTAGACATATCATATTTGGCAAGTTCCTAGAATGAGTCTAGGGTAACGTAACTGTAAAGTTTGGATGCTTACACTCCAAAAATGTGAAAGTTACAGGGTATTTTTTCGATATACCACGCCCCCGAAGGGGCGTAAGATTTATTTTTAGGGAATCAATAGAGGAGGCCCCCAGTAACACAAGCATCCAATTTTGAAGCGTCTAGCTCTAAAACTATAGGAGCTATAAGCTTTTTGCGATTTGCCACGTCCCCTGAAGGCGTAGGTATGTCCGCCATATCTTTTTGATCTTGGGTTGCTTATCCGAGTATATATATTAAATTTCAAGTCTCTAGCATCAATAGTGCTCAAAATATAGCTGATCTTGTAAAATCACTCTATATTCAGATCCGATTTGACACGCCCCCAGTGGGCGTAGACATCAAATCTTTCTATGAATCTTTATAGAATCGTAGCTTTAAGTTACGTGCCAAATTTCAGCATTCTAGCTTTAAAACTGTAGAAGTTACAGTTTTCCCGTTTTGCCACGCCCCCAATGGGCGTAGATATATCTGCCATATCTTTTTGAACTTGGGTGGTCAACGCAAGTATACATTCCAAATTTCAACTCTCTAGCTCTTCAACTAATATGATTTCTTGACTATGGGCGCAACCATTTTCCGATTTGCCACGCCCCTAGTGGGCGTATCCGCAAAGTCTTGACACTTTATAATTTGAGGGTATACACGGGTATATGTTCAAAATTTCAAGTCTCTAGCTTCAATAGCGTTGAAAAATATTGCATTCATACGGACAGACGGACAGACGGACGGACAGCAAGACGGACATTTCACAAAACCAATATACTATTTTCCCTTTGGGAAACTAGTATAAAAACGAACATCACTGCACCTGGATTCGAACCTACATATGTATCGTTCAATCTCATCATCTCAACTAGCACAGGCACATCCTATTTATTAAGAGAAAACGAGAAAAAACTATTTTTGCGCCGTCGCCGCCGCGTCCCGAACTCGGACGTTTTCGGTTAAGCGATTTGCGGCTACCTGCTGTGCCACATCAGTATTGCATTGCCTAATGGCAAATCCGAAACTAGTTCACTACAAGGGCGACATTTGACAAATACAAAACTAAAGAAGCTGCTGTAAATACAAACGCAATATAAACATAATTTTCGTTGCAGAATTTTCTAGAATGAATGGCCTTGAATTAATTTGTGCACATGCATAGCAGGCGCGCTTGCACGTTTCAATGTATGTGTGAATGTTAAAGCTTTTTGCTTGGCCAAATGATTGTTTAATAAATCGGGACTAACTTAACGGAATTCAATAAAAAAGTTAACGCATTAGATTCTATTGAATTTTTTTCATTTTATAGAAATGACAACGCATTCTTAGTCGTAGCCGTTAGTTATATTTGCAGCTGACCTTAAATTGGGGGCTTTGTGATATTTGGAGCCTGTTTGCAAAATCTAACAACCGAACTCACTCGAATCTATGTGCAAAATTTTGAGACTCCAGCTATAAAGATGTAGGAGATATAATTTTAAAACATATTTTAGAAAGGGTTAAAAATCGATAACATAACAAAAAAAAAGTTATCGATCATACGAAGCACGTGATATACACGGACACGGAAAATAAAAAAAAAACATAATAGATTCTGAAATCGACGCGTTCAAACATACGGACAGACAGACGGACCGACAAGGCTAAACTCGACTTAGCTAGTCGCCGATCAAGATATTTTTACTTTGTGGGGTCTGCCACGCCTCCTACTGCCTGTTACATACATTTAACAAAATCATTATACCCTGATTTCTCATTTTCAATGGGTTCCGGGAATAACAAGTAAGAGTGCTCTAGTCTAGACTGCTCAACTAGGAGATACCCTGAGCCTTATAAAGAACCAAATATCAAATCATTCTACGCATTTTTATACTCGTTTCCCAAATAGAGTAAATTGGTTTTGTGAAATGTCCGTCTTGCTGTCCGTCCGTCTGTCCGTCTGTCCGTATGAATGCAATATTTTTCTACGCTATTGAAGCTAGAGACTTGAAATTTGGAACATATACTCGTGTATACCCTCGAATTATAGTGTCAAGATTTTACCGATACGCCCACTAGGGGCGTGGTAAATCGGAAAATGCGTGCGCCCATAGTCAAGAAATCATATTAGTTGAAGAGCTAGAGACTTGAAATTTGGAATGTATACTTGCGTTGACCACCCAAGTTCAAAAAGATATGGCGGATATATCTACGCCCATTGGGGGCGTGGCAAAACGGGAAAACTGTAACTTCTACAGTTTTAAAGCTAGAATGCTGAAATTTGGCACGTATTTTAACGCCTCGATTCTATAAAGATTGATAAAAAGATTTTATGACCACGCCCACTGGGGGCGTGGCAAATCGGATCTGAATATAGAGTGATTTTACAAATTCAGCTATATTTTGAGCACTATTGATGCTAGAGACTTGAGATTTAATATATATACTCGGATAAGCAACCCAAGATCAAAAAGATATGGCGGACATACCTACGCCTTCAGGGGGCGTGGCAAATCGCAAAAAGCTTATAGCTCCTATAGTTTTAGAGCTAGACGCTTCAAAATTGGATGCTTGTGTTACTGGGGGCCTCCTCTATTGATTCCCTAAAAATAAATCTTACGCCCCTTCGGGGGCGTGGTATATCGAAAAAATACCCTGTAACTTTCACATTTTTGGAGTGTAAGCATCCAAACTTTACAGTTACGTTACCCTCGACTCCTTCTAGGAACTTGCCAAATATGATATGTCTACGCCTACTGGGGGCGTGGCAAATTGGCAACAAAATTTGTAACGCCCAGCTGCAAAATTCATATGCCTGTGCCACCTATATAAATAAGCTTAATAAGAATTGCTAAGACGACAAACGGCACTTCTGAGAAATATATGTAATTCGATTTAATGTTGAAGTTCTGCAAATAATTTATCTGCTAAAATTATCATTTTTCGTATAGCCTAGGTCAGTTATGTTACTTTCTTTTTGTGTGTGTGACCCTGACAAAAAATGTAAATATCAAATACCGATATTTGTGTAATCGAATTAGTCCGAACAAAATTATTCACGCACAAAAAAATTGACGATAGGTCCCATCAGGTATGCATGTATGTAGGCACGAACAGCTGCGCAACTATTTTCATGCCGTCGCCGCCGCGTCTCGAACGCGGACCCTTTTGCTTACACGCTTTTCATCTACCTGCTGCGCCACATCAGTTTTGCATTGCCTGTTGGCAAATCCGAAACTACTTCACTACATGGGCGACTATTGACAAATACAAAACTATAGAAGCTGCTGTTAATGCAAACACAATAGAAACATAAATCAATCGCAATTGTGATTCTTAGAAAAAGCTGAAATGCGCGCATATGAACGTATGTATTTATATGTGTACATACAAATACGGTGGTCGGTTGAATGTATGCGTATAAAGGGCGATATTTGACAAATACAAAACTAAAGAAGCGGCTGAAAATGCAAACACAACTCAATAACAATTTTGGTTGAAGAATATGCTAGAAGGAATGGCGCTGAATTTATTTTTGACCGTGCATAAGCAAACGCGCTTGCACGTTTCAATGTATGTACATATGTGTAAATGTAAATATATTTTGCTGTCGCTGCTTAACGCGTGCGTGTCATAATTGGCCAAACGTTTTGTTTAATAGATTGCGACTGACAACGGAACTTGATGAAACGTTCAGCATATGATTCTATTGAATTTTTTACATTTTATAAAAATGCTAACTTGTTCACATAGTTATATTTGCAAAAATTGAAATTGCATAAAATTCACATGAATCTACATAAATGCAAAATTTGAGATAAATTATTAAATTTAAAATACCAGATACCCCTCTGGGAAACGAGTTTCACGCTTTAGGTTTCGTCCTAAGGCAACGTTCTTTCTTGTTTATGCATACATACAAACAAAACATACACACACATATGCTTAATAACTTTTCTTAGCGATGAATTAACTCCATCAAACTTTCAATACTTATTAATGGCATTCATTTGCTAAAGCACAAGTCTCTAGTATTTGAAATACGCTTTTTACAAATAGGGGGCTACTGGGGGCGAATGGGCGAGATATCCAAAATCTAAAGATTAAGTAATCTTCGTATTCATTATACGCAAATACACAGCAAATTTAAAGTCTCTAGTTTAAGCGATATACAAACCACTCCGTAAAAACACACTAAAATTATCGATAAATGGAATGAGTTATCGTATAGTATTAAGGAGTATTCATGTAAAATTTCAAGTCTCTACGCTGCGTACTTAAAAATATCTCAGGGTTCGTATTGATAGACGGGCGGACAGGGCTATTTCGTCTCGTCTTGTCGCGCTGATCAAAAATATATATACTTTATGGGGTGTGGCATGCCTGCTTCTGTCTGTTACAGACGTGTTTACAAACTAATATACCCTGATTTCCCATGTTCAATGGGCTCAGGGTATAAAAACACGATTCCTTCGTCCAAAACCAATCAAACTGCTTCTTGAACAGAATTGATTTTTCTCTATAGCATTCTCGCGAAAATATAGAAAATCTTTTGTAGCAGTAGTTAATACGATTTTCCATTTGCTCCAAATACTGAGTTTCTGCTATATGGCCACGACTCTCAGTTTCCAATTTCATAAAATTAAGTAAGCTTTTCATTTTGATTGCATTTGCACTGGGCTCGGAACACCACCTATATAACATTCAAAAGAAGAACCCACACGGAAAATAGCAAGTATGAGTGCTCTAGTCGAGACTGCTCGACTAGGAGGTACACTGAGCCCTGTTAAGAGCCAAATATCGAATCATTCTACACTTTTTTATGCTTGTTTAATTGTTTAATACATTTCCTTAGCGATAGACTAATTTCATCAAATTTTCACAATTTATTAATGGCGTTCATATGTGTGTATTTGCCAAAACACAAGATTCATGTATTTGATTTGCGCTTTTTACAAATATGATGGACGGACAGGGCTAAATCGGCTCGTCTTGTCGCGCTGATCAAGAATATATTTACTTTATGCTTGTTACATATGTACATTTTCACAAAACCATTAGTCCCTAATTTCCCATTTTCAATGTACTGAGGATATAGCAAGTAAGAGTGCGCTAGTCGAGACTGCTAGACTAGGACTTACCTTGAGTCCTGTGAAGAGCTACGTTCTACATTCTACGCTTTTTTATGCTCACTCTGCCGACTGCGCTGGGGCTGCAATGTGGGCATGGCATGGGAATGAGTTATAGTTAATAGTTAAAGATATATAATATCTGAAGTGGTATAATACAAATGTAGGCATATAGGGATTGATTTGATAGTATTGTTATAAGCTGTCGCGTTTTTTTGACAACGAAGGCAAACAAATTATGGCAACACGATTTAATTTAGCTTATTATTTATTATTTTAATGACGGATTAGTGGTAGTCGTATAGGCAAATTTAATTTGTAATCGAGAGTTACACTGTAAGTGGTGTTTCGCGATTGAAGGTGATTTTCGAGCAGGACTTAAAGAATAGAATCTACAAGTAAAAAGACACCAGAATATGCAAAGAGTAGTTCCATTATTTTGCTGTTAGCAAGCCACGTGTGACGTCACAGTTTAAGTAAATTCAACAAGAAAGTCAATGCAGTCAATGAACTAAATGAGCAATAACAGCTTCGAAAACGGTTTAGATGAATGAAAAGTTGTAAAAGCCTTATATCGTCCGATATCTGAATCTATGTAGAACTTGTAATTAAAAGCGCAGTTAGTTTTATTTTGGGTACTGGCTGTAAGATAGATAACAGTGTCTAAATTGCTTGGTTATCACACAATGATAAACGCGAGCGAAAAATTTTCATAAGAATGACGTCACATAACAGGGCGCTTTGCGTAACCTACTATAACTTAATCGAGTAATAAGCAAGCAACAGAGCGGCAGAAATTTACATATGTATGTGTTATACTTTCTTATGCGCTTGAGTGCACTATGAGCGAATATGAATAATATAAAGAAAAGATGGGTTAAGAGTAACTTATTTAAGATCAATTATTACTTGCTGCATCGAGTGAGAACTCCAAGATAATCGCAATGTCTTAAAGTTGAACAAGAGGTCGAGAATTGATTATAGCCTGAATTTGACATACCAATGTGCGCATTTTGTCGAAGCCAAAAAGTGATGATCCCATAGAGCGATATAAATGATTCTTGACGGTCTTAACTGCTGCTTCCAATAACCCGTCGAAATGTGGTGAGCAAGGTGGTATGAACTTCCAATCAAGGCTGTTGTTGATGCAGTAGTTATGAACTTAACTGAGATTTTTTCTGGCTCAACAATAAACGACTCAGATCCACTAGTTCGTTTTGTGCACCCACAACGTTAGCGTTGTCAAACCAAATGCTTGGAATGCCGCGCCTGAGGGCTCCCAAGAAAACTGCTATCGACAGATCATTTGCCAGCTCCAACATACAGTTAGTTGCGAAGAAAACGAACACGCAGACCAACTTAAAGTAGACCAAAATCATCGATAAATGGAGAGAGCGTAAGAATGGACATTCTTTACATTCTGTAGTGCAGAGTATTCTCGCTGCAATTGAGCTTCTTGAACAAGACGAAATAATATGTACGAACCTTGACGGAGATCGTCCGCTGACAATCCATGTGACTTTTTTCTCTTGATGAATTTGTGAATGTACCCAAAAAAGACGCTTCAATCCTAATAGGTATGACAACGACTCATCTATTGCTAGTTGAAGCATTGGTTGAATAGGCAAAAAGGTTTGGCCCCATAAGTTCAATTCAATTCCATTTGAAACCCTTGGTATCATCGTCTGAAGAGTTTTACCATAGAATGCACTAGAGCATAGAATCAGGTTTCACAACCTATACATTTAAGCAATATAACCTGTAAGTGCAATTGAAAATGGACGAAAACGAATGAGTGCGTAGAACAATGAAGGGCCTGACATAAACAAGTCGTTTAATTAGATCCCAAATGTGGAAACAGCCGAGCCATCGAAAACAACTCTAATTTGTTGACGAACTCTAATCTTTGTGAATGAAAACAGTCACCACTTGATCCCGCTCGATGAGTGAATACAATGACTACGGTGGTGTTTAGTTTGTACTGGTCTTTATTCTTCTTAGGCTAGATTTATATACCCAGCCTCATGCATAATTTCAACCCTTAAATCTAGTGTGTCTCTTTGTAAGTCTCAGCATTGGTCTATTGTATTATTATATTATCGCTCAGGTTGTAAAGGTCAGCGTTCATCTGGCTATTCTTAGATTCCACACATGTGGCCTTTATCTATATATGGCACTGCATGCTAGTCGTTGAGTGCGTAGAAGGCATGTTTACATATTTATGTATATTTCTATGTTCATGCCTGAACATTCTGCGCTGGTGGCGGTTCCCATTCCATCTTCTATGTCCTCCTGATTCTGTGGTTGATCCATTTTAGATATATTTCCCACTGACCATTTATCTTCTCCTAATCCTCCCATGTGAGGGCTTGCCGGCGGGATGAAATGCCACTCGCTGTTCCGTTTTTCTAGCACTGGTTCCAGACCACTATTTTCTTTTTTAGCAGCGGTTTTATGGCTTGATAGCTTCTGATCAGCGATGACGACGTCCCTATGAACGGAGGTGCTCTCGAACTTGCGGATACTGCCTTCAAAATTTGTCTTCAGTTCCTTGTTCATTGGCTGGTTAATGGAGATATCCAATAGTTGGCACCTTTTTGCATAGCGCTTGCACAAATAGTCCCACGCTGCATTGTAGTTGCCAACTGCAATTGAGAAATGGCTTATGACCACTGTTGCGTCTCCCTTGATACACATTTTTAGGTAAATCAACTTAGTTTTATCGCTGATATCTTCCTGTTGTGGATCATGTTCGAGAATATCTCGAAGAACGCTGGCCATTTTTTGGGATTTCCATAGAGATGAGGAAGTTTTGGTTTCTGGGGCTTTGGATCTTGGAACAGCGGATGGTCTTCTTCTATGTTCTGCAAGTCATTTATTCTTTTGTTAAGTTTATCTGACAGCCTGTCGACGAGGAATTCCAGTTCTTCTATATCGTCGCTGTCGTAGGCAGACTTTCCATATCCTGCCTGTAAGTCCGCGAACAGTGTCTGGACTTCGTTCAATAGGAAGTTTAGCTTATCTTTATGTTCAAAGATCTCTTCCTGGTTGCTTGACTTTAGGTTGGCATACATTTTTTTGATGTACTGCCTTACTTTTAGACGTTTTTCGTCAACAAGTTTAATCCACTCATCCTTTAGGCTCATACTTCTGTGTGAAAATATTATTTCCTGTTGAGTATTTTCTTGCCTGGATGTTTCCGGTCGCATTTGCCAATTTTTGCTTGTAGGTGGTTTGTCGGTGTCCATAGTGTGGTCGGCAACTATGACCTTCATCAGGGCCTTCTTGTAGCTCCTGATTGATTCCATAATCCAATCATATATTTTATCTGTAAAATATTGATGGTTGATGACACCGATTTTCTTCAGCAGTGAATGGTTGGCAGTGAATTCTGCTGCATACTTATCCACAACTGCAAACTCATCCTTTTTAGCTATGGCCTGCAGGATGCTGTCATATATCTCTGATTGTTTCTCTAGAGTTTTTGTTAACAGCATCTCTTTATTCTTTGGCTTGACCCGTTGGAGGATTTTTTGTTTTGAGCACTAGGTTGATCGTCGAATCGCTTGTAGTGGATACGATATTTTCCTTTTAAATTGTGTTTTTTCTGCTAGTGAAGCTCTTATCCACTGAGTTAATTGTATTTATAGTTACAGTTGTGACAGAAGTTTTCTGGACATCCTTCAGGCTGCTTACACTGAAAACAACATCGTCAATCAATCAATATCTTTTGATTTACTTTTAGCGGTACTCGATGTTAACGTCGAAGATGTGGGAGCAATGGCACTCTCATCCTCATCTTCCATATCCTCCTGCTCTTGCGGTTGCATTGGAGTAGCTTCTCCTTATCCTCCCATGTAGGGCTTGCCGGCGGGATGAAATTCCACTTTCTGTTCCGTTTTTCTGACACTGGTTTCAGACCACTATTTTCTTTTTTTGCGGCGGTTTTATGTTCTGATCAGCGGTGACGGAGGTGTTCACGAACTTGCGGATACTGCCTTTATCATTTCTCTCCAGTTCCGTGCTCACTGTTTGGTTAATGGAAGTATCCAATAGTTGGCGCCACGCTGTATGGTAGTTACCACATCCAATTGACTCAATTGAATTGAGAAATGGCTTATGACCTCTGTTGCGTCTCCATTGATGCACATTTTTAGGTACATCAACTTAGTTTTGTCGCTGATATCCTTCCTGTTGTGAATCATGTCGGAGAATATCTCGAAGAATGTTGGCCATTTTTTTGGATTTCCATATTTCTGGGGCTTTGGAGCTTGGAACTTTAGTTCTACTTCTATGTTCTTCAAGTTACTTATTTTTCTGTTAAGTTTTTCTAACAGCTTACCGACGATGAATTCCAGTTCTTTTATATCGTCGCTGTCGTAGCCAGATTTTCCATATCTTGCCTGTAAGTCCGCGAACGGTGTCTGTACTTTGTTCAATAGGAAGTTTAGCTTATCTTTATGTTCAAAGATTTCTGCCTGGTTGCTTGACTCTAGGTTGGCATACACTTCTTTGATGTACTGCCTTAGTTTTCGAGCTTTTTTATCCACAAGCTTTACCAACTCATCGTTTGGGCTCATACTTCTGTGTGAAAATATTGTTTCCTGTTGAAATTATTCTTCACTGGATGTTTCATGATTCATTCCATAATCCAATCGTATATTTTCTCTGTAAAATATTGATGGTTGATGACACCGCTTTGGTTCCGCCGTGAGTGATTGGCAGTGAATTCTGCTGCCAACTTATCCACAACTGCAAACTGTTCCTTTTTAGCTTGATATATTGTCATATATCTCTGATTCTCTAGAGTTTTTGTTAGGGGTACATCTTTATTCTTTGTCTTGACCCGTTGGAGGTTTTTTTGTTTTGATCACTAGGTTGATCGTGCTGTGCCTCTACTCACAGCTTGGGTTGGTAAGCCAAAGATATTTTTCAAGCACTTTCCACAAACATTTAGTAAATTTGTCGTTTCGGCTTTTATGACCGTGATCGAATACAGTATATAATCAGCTGGAAGCACGCAGTACATGACTCTGTTGGTTTCCAGTCAATAGTCCATCCGGCTCGAAGGACCTTGAATGATTCAGTCACAAGATCCGCCTCGAAGGACCACGAATGAATACAGTCACTACTAGATCCAGCTCGATGAGTGAATACAGTGACTCTGATGGTGTTTAGTCAGTACTCCTCATACAGTACAGACTAAAAACACTGACTGTGGTGGTTTTTAGTCTGTACTGAATCTGGCTCGAAGGACCTTGAAGGAATACAGTAACTGTGGTGATGTTTAGTCTGAACGTTTTCCTTTAGTCTGTTTGCAGTGCCAATATCGAAGAATATTACAAACCGTTTGTTTCTATTCACCGTTTGGGAGATGATTTAATTTTGTTCTTAATATTTATTATTTTCAACTTTACTGTGCTAGTTGCTGTTATACAGGAGTTAAATACACCCAATTTTTCGCAAATGACATTTGTTTTGGTCATAAACTCATCCGCTTGCTTCAACACTTCGAAGCATGTTCCATGTTGTAGTAAACCAGCATCTGCCAGCTTGAAGAGATGACTTCCACTTTTCCAAGTTTGTCCATTATTATCGCTGTTAGCTGATCCATATTTAGCAGATATTATGGTGGCGTTTGCTATTTGAAATATCATTAGCAGGCTTAAAATTGTCGCTTTTCCAGTCGGAAACTTTGTTGATCGTGTTTTTCTTCGTTTACTTGGAGGGTCGGTTTGCTTTTCCTGCTTTTGAGTTGGTAACAAACAGATCTTGCTTATTGATCTTTTGACCTCACCCATATTTGTTTGTATAGTTATTACTCGAACTTTATCATCTTGTCCTTTTGTAGTTTTTGCGATCTTTCCCATAGGCCATCTAGCGGGATGCGTATTTTCTTGCTTCAATAGAATAAGTTGGCATTCTTTAAGGTTTGATTTTTCTTGCCGCCTTTTGGTTCGCTGTTGCAGTGATGCTAAATATTCATCTTTCCATTTCCTCCAGAATTCTGCTGTAATACATTGCATATGTCTCCACCTGTCTAAATATCCAATATTCTTATGCTCATCGAAGTGCTCTGGAGTTCCAATGGGTGGTCTTCCCACAATAAAATGAGCAGGTGCCAATATGTCGACTTATCCGAATCGCTATTGAAGGTAACCAATGGGCGTGAGTTTAACACTGTTTTAATTTGCCATAGCAGTGTGGAGAATCTTCAAATGTGAAGATGTTATCACCGATGATCCGCTTTAGATGATGTTTCACTGATTTTACTCCAGCTTCCCAAATTCCTCCCATGTGGGGGCTTGCCGGCGGGATGAAGTGCCACTTGATGCCTTCTTTTTCCAGCACCGGTGCAATACTGCTATTTTCTTTAATAGCGTCGACCAAATCCTTGTCTAGTATTCTAGCGGCACCTACAAAATTTGTGCCGTTATCTGAACACATGTGTTCACTTTTGCCGTGTCTTGCAAAAAATCGTCGTAGTACATACATACAAGTAAGCATATGTATCCATTGTATGATTTTTGACCCCTTCCTTTGGAACAACGAATTTGAAAAGGTCCAACGTAGTCAATGCCAGTGTTTTGGAATGGGTAGTCGCCAGTTACTCGATACACTGATAAATTTCCCATCTGCAGGTAACACATTCCCGAAGGTACTTTTTAATGCATTCCATAAGCCAAAAATTCAGAACTCCCGCTGGACAAGGTTTCTCATCAGCTTCAGTCCGCCGTGTAAGGTTTCTTTGTGTGCGCTGTTTACAATCAGCCAAGCAAGATGTGATTTTCCAACTTTTTTTGAAGACGGTCTTCTACACGTAATACTCCACCACCACCCAGAAAGGGGTTGAGTGCTTGTAATTCACTTTTAGCTTCCAGAGATTTCCCAGCCTTGAGCAAATTAACTTCTTGTCCAAAATCAAGTTCTTGTTGCAATTTTACAACGACTGTTTTGGCCTTCTTTATTTTTTCGGCAGTGCTGGTGCTGCTTTTCTCGCAATTTTACTATAAAGCGTAATATATAAGCAACAACACTTGTTAGCTTATTCATTGATGAGTATTTTGTTAGGAGTGGGAGCAGGTAGTTTTCCTTTGTTGTTATAGTTGTTACTGTAACTGATTCAGGCTCTTCAAATTGTGGCCACTGATCTGCTAAGTGCTTCGGGGCAATTCCTCTTGAAGCGACATCTGCTGAGTTGTCTGCTGATTTTACGTATTCCCATTCGACGCGAGGCAGTTTTTTGTTTATTTCGTCGACTCTAGTTTTGACGAATTTATCTTTGCTACACTTGTTCCTAATCAAGCTAGCGTAATTTGGGAGTCACTCCATGCTTGCGTTTTTATGTGACTTCCAACTTTTGTTTGTACTTTTGCTAATAGCTTCCATAATAAATGAGCTGCACATAGCTCTAATTTCGGAATTGTCTTCTTGTTCTTTATTGGGTTCACTTTGCTTTTTGCTGCTAGCAAAGTAACTTTGGCTCCAACTTTGGTATATACCACCGCTGCATATGCTTTTTCAGATGCGTCGCAAAAACCATGTAGTTCCGTTGCATCAGTGCTTGATTGTCCAGACCAGCGTGGTATATTAAATTTGGCTAACTCTGGGATGGCTTACAGCAGTCACACTGCAAGGAAAATGCTTCATCCAAGAACTGTGGAAACTACCGCAAACTTGGGACGCAGAACTGGAGCCTAGTCTGGTCAACTACTGGCAAGAATCCTCAAATGCATTTTGAGGATTCTTGCCAGTAGTTGACCAGACTAGGCTCCAGTTCTGCGTCCCAAGTTTGCGGTAGTTTCCACAGTTCTTGGATGAAGCATTTTACTTGCAGTGTGACTGCTGTAAGCCATCCCAGTGGATCAAATATTCTTGCCAATTGGGATAAAATTAGACGTTTTGTAATGCGTACTAATTTTGGGCAATCGACAACAAATGTGAAAACATCCTTTTCGGGGTCCCATTGTAGACCGAGGGTTTTAATTGACTCATCTTTGTTGATAATTATTTTTTCCGTTGAGTCATAATTTTACACATTTTCGTAGGTGCATGCCAGCCTTTTCCATGATATTTAAAAGTGCTGTTTGACTGTTAATGCAGTCGTATGTTGAATCGCCACCAGTAATGAGGTCATCCATGTAGAAGTCTTCTTTGATTGTTCTCATCAGTTGGTTGTTCTCTTGGCAGTGTTGATTTGCCAATTCCTGAAGGGAACGAAAAGCTAAGAATGGTGCAGCTGAAGTCCCGTACGTCACTGTAGTTAGCTTGTATTCTTTGATTGGCATTTTTGGGCCGTCTCTCCATTGGATGTACTGATATTCCTGATCAGCTTTAGCAATCTTAATCTGGCGATACATTTGTTCGATGTCGGCTGTCATCACACACTTCCATTATCGCCACTTGACCAAAATTTCGAAAATATCTTTTTCTATTTTGGGGCCGACTAGCATCACATCATTTAGACTTAATCCATTGGAAGTTTTGCTGACGCATCAAACACTACTCTTAATTTAGTAGTAAGGCTATTTGGTCTCACTACTGCTTGATGTGGCATGTAGTATTTGCTTTGGCGGATAGTGTTTACTTGTTCCATGTGACCTAGTTTCTCTTATTATTCAATGAAAGCCTTGTATTCCATGAAGATTTTCGAATACTTCTTGAATTTGTTTTCCATTTGTAGTAGACGTGCCATAGCCTGTTTTCGAGAGTTTCCCAACTCGAAGTCTTTTTTGAATGGTATGGAGACTACTAACCGACCTTCTCTATATTTTGTGATTGTTTCCGTCTTCTCACAAACGTTGCCATCAACTGAATCGCCTGAGTTACTTTCCAGCTCCCAGAATCGTTCGAGGTCGTCTAGGCACATCGTTGTTGCTGCGCTGATCACCTTGTTGTTTGATGATCTAGCTATGTTGCCGGAAACAATCCATCCAAGCTCAGTTTTTTGTCCCAGCGTTTCGTTGATTTTCTTAACTTTTCCCAACATTATTAGGGGAAGTAGATCAACGCCAATGATGACATCAATTCCGCTTGGCTCGTTGAAATATGGGTCTGCTAGCTCGCAGCCCATCCAATCTTTATTGATATTCATGTAAATTTTCTTGCTCGGTAGAGCTCTTTGTAGTTTTGGTATGACAAGAGCCTGCGTTGTGGTGATGAATTTACTTAACATTCTTGGCTTGATTGTCAAGTAAACACTATTTTTCAGGATTTCAATATTTTGTGAAATTCCCTGAACTTCCACGTTCCGCTTGATTTGGTGAAGTTTTAACTGTTGTGCAGCTTCTTCCGAAATTAATGTTTTTTGTGATCCTCCATCGATGAGGGCCCTTAGTTGCAGGTATTCTCCGGAATTATTTTTAATGTCCTTTGTTTTCTTTAAGACAATTGATGCTGAAAGTCTGTTTTTTATTTGCATGTTCGTGAAGTAAATTGTTATGTGGTTTGCCGCATTTGTTGCATGTCCAATCCTTTTTTGCAATCTATAATGCAATGGATGCCTAAGCATTTAAAGCATAGAGCGTTCTTTAGTTACAAATTCCTTGCGCTTTGTAACTGACACGTTGCTATTTCGTGGCCATCCAGTTTGCCAAAAACGGCATCTTTTGTAGCTCGTTCTCTTAATTTCCATTGACTTCTGGATGGTTCTTTTTTGCACTGAGTCTACTGAGTTGTACGATTGATCAATAATCTCGAGCACATTTTTCAAGGACTGGAATTCTCTGGCTCTCTTTACATGTTGCTCGTAAAGTTGTTGACTTCCGTCGAGAATCTTCGTAGCAAAATCTGAAGGATTACTACATCCACATCCTTTCCCAATTTGGCCTTCTTGTTTGACGATGTGAATGCACTCATTTGCTGTGACCAAAAAATTGCGAATCGTGCTTTCATCATCGTTCTTCAGCAGTTCCATGTCCACTAGTTAGTTAACGGAGTTTGCGAATATTTTGCATTTATTTTCGTAGCGCTTGCATATAAGTCCCCGCGCCGAATTGCATCTAGCGGATGATCCACTAAATAAGTGGCTTAATACCATTTGCGCTTCTCCATTCAAACACGATTTCAGGTAGTTCAGCTTCCTTGTGTAGCTGATATCCTTCCATTTGTGAATTGAATCAACAAACAACAAACTTAGCGACGTTAAATTCCAGTTCCTTTATTTCGTCGCTTTTGTAGGCAGACTTTCCATATCTTGTCTCTAAATCCGAGAACTTTTTTCCATCGGAAAGATAATGTTTCTTTGAAGAAAATAGTTTCTTGCTGATCGCTGCGCTTTAGGTTGGCATGCGCATGTGCTCTCTTACTTATAGAGCTTTTTTCTCCACATCTTCTACCAATACATCCATTGGGCTTGCACTTCTTTGTGTTAATAAACTTTCTGGATGCTTCCAATCGCAATTGCTCATATTTGCTCGTTGATGGTTTATCCTCCTTGCAGATCCTGATTATTTCAATAAAAATATATGGTGATATATTTTTCAGTAAAATAATGATGCTGGACGATACCGATTTTAAGCAGCGCTAAGTGATTGGCAGTAAATTCTTCTGCCAGCTTCGACAGGACTGCTAACTTCTTAATATCAGCTATGGCCTGCTGAATGCTCTCATAAATCTCCGCTTGCTTCTTCAGCAATTCCAAAGATTTTGCGGACAGCATATTGTTGTTGTTGTTGTTTTGTGTACATTTTTTGTGCTTGTATAGTTGATCTTTGGCTTAACCCGTTGGAGGTTTTTTTTGTTTTAATCGAATGGTTGACCTTGCTGTGCCACTACTCACAGCGTGGATTGGTAAGCCAAAGAAAACAACTCTTTTATACAGTTTTTCATTTTTTAATACACTTTTAAACGTTTGGTAGTCTGTGGTACGGATCGAAGGGCCATGCATGAGTACACTGACTGTGGTGGTGTTTAGTCTATATTGTTCTTTATTCTTTTGAGGCTAGGTTTATATACCCAGCCTCATGCATAATTTCAACCCTTAAATCTAGTGTGTCTATTGCTGAGTGTGTAAAGCTCAGCATTGGTCTATTGCATTCCTATGTTATCGCTGAGGCTGTCGGACTCAGCGTTCGTATATTATCTATTCTTATCCTATCGCTGAGGTTGTAAGGGCCAGCGTTCATATAGCTATTCTTAGATTCCACACATGTGGACTTTATCTATATATGGCACTGCATGCTAGTCGTTGAGTGCGTAGATGGTATGTTTATATATTTATGTATATTTCTATGTTCATGCCTGAACTACCCATGTGAGGTTATTATAGGGTAGCTTTGTAGGCCATTTTTTACTAGATCTCTGATTTCTTTTTTAACAAAAACAATAACCCTCATGGGATGTGGGTATAACATTGACTAGACCTGGATGCCGTTCTCTGTATGGATTGGCCACAACGGATGTGTTGCACGGCAATACCTCGTTAAAAGTCGAAAATAAGTTTGATCTATTCAAAATCAGGCATCTGAACTCGCTTTCTACGCCTTGTGATACGACAATGTCATTCACGTTAACGTGAATATAATATATATGTTGCATTATGAACCTATTCTGACCACTGTACGTGTCACATTATAAACACATTTTGACCACTGTACTTGCAACACGCTGCTGTGTAATGGTTTAGTATATCGTGAAATCAATTCATAGAATTTGACTATAGCGTAGAATATGACTGACACAAGAATACCGTATGAGTGAGGCGATGACGTTGTCGTGCTGTCGCCAAGTATAGTCCAGCTTTTGTGTGTAAAGAAGCATACAGAGTTGAGACAATTGCACGCGTCGGTTGGAATTCGCTCCACTCTCAAAGTTTATGTGTCAAAATGTCTGACTCGCCACAAGAAATTAACGATTCTGCCTTGCCTACAAATATCACCGATGCATACTTGGTAGCTTTACATGTGTAAAATATCAACCTTTTGCTGCCATAGGCATCGGCAACTGATGAAAAGAGCAAACATATTACTCTGCCAAAATTTAATCCTGAGCAAGCTTGTGCAGATGCCTAAGCTTTGTATACAACAGCGGATCTGTGAGCCCGAAGTTAGCAGTCTGATGATAACTTTAAGTAAGGCGCTGGGAGGCGCATCACAATGGCTGTCCTAAATATGCTTTGCTGGCATCACATGGTTACAATTTAAAGAAATCTTCGTTCAACGCTTTGTTGGCATCGAAACGTCTGCTGCCATACTGATGAAAATCCTAAACGGGCGACCAAAGTCTGGAGACAGGTATACCGAATATTACAGCCGAATTGCCACTTTACTAATGTCAAAATTTTAATCTAATGATCTGGAGGAAATCGCGGTTTCACTAGCTCTGGCCCACATGGTACAAATTGATGACAAATTGTCAAACTGGCTTTTTACAAACAATATTAAAAGCCGAAATGAAATGCAGCAACAGCTACAAGGGCACACTTTTAAGAAGCGGAGCCTAGATGACGACGCATATACGTCAGGCTCGGCGTAAAAAGATTAAGTATATCTCTCAAGTGAAATGAAACTATTGCGGAAAGTCTGGACATCAATTCGAAGAAAAAACAGCTACGGAAGTTCAACGCGAGGATAAAAAAACTGGACAACTGTCAAATGCTTCAAATGAGACGAGGTTGGACACTTCGCATCCGCTTGTACAAAAGGACGACCACTAGGAAACGACCGAGTAACCGAGAAACGTGTAGACATTTGTACTTTACTCCACCATCAGGAACAACAAGTAGTTCAACCGGTAAGTCCGTTCCATTTTGCTTTGACTCTGGAGCTGAATATTCTTCGGTTAAGGAAAGCGTCGCTGATAAATTTAGTGGTAAATGAATTAATAACATTGTTAAGATTAACGGTATAAGTAATGATTCAATATGCAGCACTCAACTATTATGTAATATAAATATTTATCAATATTATTTTGAAATTTTGATACATGTTATTATGGACAAGTATTTGAAACTTGACGTACTAATTGGTCATGAGATTTTTAGTCAGGGCTTTGGCATACCCATGGGCTCTGACAAATTTCAAATTTACAAAACTAACAGAGTAGAATCGTTAATAATTGCCAATTATGAAGATTTCAAGTTGTATTGGGTATGGAGCGATCCTGTTACATAAAATCGACAATAAAACTCTACCACAGTACTACAGTAAGTGTACGTCTCCCGCCGAATCTAAATACCATAAATACCATTCATACGAACTGGAGACGTTAGCGGTGAAGGCTATTAAACACTTCCGACATTATTTGCAAGGACGTAAATTGGACTGACTGTAATTCATTAAAGGCCAGTCGCACAAAAATAGAGTTAACACCGGGTGCATAGATGATGGGCGTTTTTACTGGCATTTTATTTCGAAATAGAGTATAGAAAAGGTGAGCGAATGGCACATGTTGACTTTCTCTCTCGGAATTTAGTGCTTGAACAACATAAAAGTCTGAAAAAGCTAAGATAGTAAATTTCAAAGTGGGTGACCACGTTTTGCCCAAAAACGAAGAACGTCATCAGACTAAATTTAATCCTAAATTTAAAGGGCCATTTGAGAAGTATTGGCCGAAGATAGATATTTACTAAAATCTTTATGATATTTACTAAAGTTTGGTTTAAGAAAAAAAAAAAAAATAAGATCTGAGTTAAGAACATCCAATTAAAATTCATTGAATTCACTCTCAAAATTTATGTGTCAAAATGGCAAACTAGCCACCAGAAATTAACGATTCTACGACGTATATATATATATACGTTTTTTTTCAAAGGGTCAGAAAAGGAAGTTTAAAACGGTCGACCTTTATGTGTGAGCTCTGATTAACAATTATGAGTATTATATATATATATATATATATATATATATATATATATATATATATATATATATATATATATATATATATATATATAATACTCATAATTGTTAATCAGAGCTCACACATAAAGGTCGACCGTTTTAAACTTCCTTTTCTGACCCTTTGAAAAAAACTCAGCGAGCAACCGTTTGTCGCGGTCGCCTAACGATTTCACTCGCGCTCAGACAGAAACCGTTTTTTTTTTTGGTTTTATTCGTTTCGTTTGCGTTGAAACTTTTATGATGCAGTCGCCGAAAATAAAAATCTTTTGAGTATGCATGCATTGACATACGCGCGTGGGTTGTTTTCGCTAGCAGATTAATTAAACCAAATGTATAATATAATGTATATATATATAAGCATATACTTATAATCAAAACAAGTAAGAGTGTGCTTGGGCACCATTGTGGACATTACCATGGGAGCTTATTTGCTTAATAACTTTTCTTAGCGATGAACTAATCTCATCAAATTTTAACAACTTATTAATAGCATTCATATGTGTATATTTGCCAAAGGGCGTCTCTAGTATTTGATTTGCGCTTTATAAATAAGGGGCTATTAGGATCATATGTGGCGTGGCATACAAAATCTAAAGAAACCATAATCTCCGTATTCATTACACGCAACTACACAGCAAATTTGATCCACAATTTTCAAACCACGCCTTAAAAACACATTAAAATTATGGATAATTGCTCATAAAATCGAAATGGAATGAGTTATCGAAAACAAAATTTATAAAGTAGTGCAGCCAAATGATCATATGCCCACAGTATTGTAGAGTATACAATATAACAAGAATATTGTATGTAATAAGCCAAATATAAAATTGAATAAAACCGAGATAACACTCTCGACTAATGCTTCAAACTAAGAAGACGTGTATTATTAATATGAAAATTCTTGAATTCAAAAGTGTAACTTAATATGGCGACCGTGACAAGTGTCACGAACAACACTCATCAGCAACACTCATCAACAACAACAACAGCAACAGCAGAGTCCACTACAGCCGCAGCAACGTTATTACGGCAGCAACTCGACAACTGCCAATCTAAAATAAAATAAAGTACGGCTCACTGCATAACGATGTATCGCTGTAGAGAAAGGTGAAGTAAGCAGCTGCCCCCTCATCATCAGCCAGAAGATCATCAAGGATACTGCCAATCCCCAAACGAAGTGAACCAGTAACTTAACATGTGGCAGATGTAGTATTGTGACCAACAGCGAGGGCATTGCGATAAATAAAGGCATTTATCAGCTGTTAACCACGACATTCACAACTGGCAATAAGCTTGTCTATTTGAATCGCAGCAACATGAAGCCAATGGGCACAGCAACAGGAGGCACAACCACTACAACACAGCACGTCTCTCAAGCGGCGCCACACCTCTGCTCATACGCATTGTGAGTAGCCCAAAAGCCTGTGCGAAGACCAGCACCGGCACCGTCTAGCATACCAAGCTATACCAACAGGGTCTACGGACCGACAGCGCTACAAAGAGCGCGCAACTTAAATATAAGAATAATATATAGATATATAAAAAAAAATTAAATGTTAAAGAAATGTTTGTAATATTGAACGATAATTGCGTTGCTCGTAGTAGAGTATGGCCTGTGAACCCAAACGATACATTAGACAGGAGATCACTGCGTTGATCGATTAGGGATAAAACTAAAATTTAATACAAAAAAAAAAAAAATTAGAGGTTAAAGTAATTGTTGTAATACTGAGCGATAATTGCGTTGCTCGTAGTAGAGTATGGCCTGTAGAGCCATACGAAAGATTAGACAAGAGATCACTGCGTTGATCGAGTAGGAATAATAAAATAAACTAATATAAAAAAAATATCCATATATTTTAAAGTAATTACCAATTTAAATAAATACATTTGATAAAATATAAACATATATGTATATATTCTTAAAAACAAAATATTTTTAATAAAATTTAATGCTTTTGAATGCAATTTCAAAAAACCAAAATATATTAGTAGTAGAAAATATGTTAGACCATAATTCGAAGGTAGCGGATTCCACCGCAAATGTTATTAACAATGTCAAAACAGCTTCAATCGACTTAAGGTTAATAACAGTCCTGCTAATTATGATAGTTATTTTGCTATTGGCACATGCGTTAATAAAAATCTATAAATTGCATAATAGATGTATAAAGAAGATGTATTTGAGTAGGGCTCAGGAGTTAGACAAAATTAAAAAAAAAACAAGTAAGAAAACTCTAGTCGGAGGTGCCCGACTAGGAGATCCCCTGAGCCCCGTCCGATTTGCATTGTTTAATACGCTATATAGAATGTATGTAAATCAAAAATAAATAAATAATTAAATAAATAAACAAATCAACAAAAAAGAAGAAGAAAAACAAACATCACCGCACCTGGACTCAAACCTGCATCTATTTACTACATATGTAAAGTTAGAGCGCATCATCTCAACTAGCACAACCACCTAATGTTTATAAATTTAAAAAAAAAAATTAAAAAAGTTACGCTGTTCTCACTGAGTTTCGAACTCGGGACCTCTCGTTCACGCGCTGTGCGTCTACCCACTACACCACACCAGTATTGCGTTAGTTGTCGGCAAAACGCAAAGTGGTACAATACAATAGATAAATATAAAACTAAAGAAGCAGATCAATCGCAATTGTGATTCTTAGAATATGCTGAAATGCGCGCATATGAATGAATGTGTATGTGTATATACAAAAGCGGTGGTCTGTTTGAATGTATATGTAGGGCGATATATGACAAATACAAAACTACAGAAGCGGCTGAAAATGCACAGAAGCGACTGTGCACATGCATAAGCAGACGCGCTTGCACGTTTCAATGTATGTGTATGTGTAAATGTTTTTTGCTGCGCGTCGCTGCTTGCCACGTGCGTGTGTTAATTGGCCAAACATTTTGTTAAATAAATCGGGACTGACTTAACGGAATTTGATGAAACTTTCGGCATATGATTCTATTGAATTTTTTACATTTTATAAAAATGCTAATTTATTCACATGGTTATATTTGGAACATGATGGGCGAAGGGGTGGAGGGGGGGGGGGTAATTAGTAAAAAGAGCCGGTATCCAAAAAATAAAAAAATAGAAATTGCATAAAATTCACATTAATCTATATGCAAAATTTGAGGGGTCTAGCTCTAAAGGTGTGGGAGATATAATTTTATAACCTATTTTCGATAAGGTTTAAAATCGATAACAAAACAACAAAAATATATATCGTTTTTTGGTAACAAACTTGACCTGCGCGTGCTATCCACGGACCCAACAAAAAAAAATTCAAGTCTCTAGCTTGTCTAAATGCTTCAATCGACGCGTTCAAACATACGGACGGACGGACGGACGGAAGGACGGACGGACGGACGGACAGACAGACAGACGGACAGGGCTAAATCGACTCAGCTCGTCGCCCTGATCAAGAATATATATACTTTGTGGGGTCTGACACGCCTCCTTCTGCCTGTTACATACATTTAACAAAACCATTATACCCTGATTTCCCATTTTCAATGGGCTCAGGGTATAATAATAATACAAGCCCCAACATGGCAAATCAGATCGCTTTAGACAGGGAATATGTGAAGCAATTATCCGCTTCTATTCCGGAATTCGATGGTAAAATTGAATAGGTTCATAATAGCCCTAAGGCTTACTGAAAGAACTAACTAATAGGAGGATATAGCGGTTGAGGTTATCAAATCAAAGATAATCGGTACAATTCTATGCAAAGTACAAAATGAGACAACTATATCAAGTATAATCAATATATTAAAGGGCAACGTAAAAGGAGATTCTCCTGACATATTAAAAGCCAAATTATTAAATATCAAACAAAAAGGAAAAACGGCATCACAATATACGGCTGAAATTGACAGTTTGCGAAAGCAATTGGAAGCAGCCTATATTGTCGACGGCCTTGACCCCAATAACGCAGAAAAATTCTCTACACAAGAATCAATATCTACATTGACTAAAAATTGTGAGCATGATAAGCTTCGGATATTACTAGAAGCAGTTAACTTTGTAACTTTCAATGAAGTAATGGGTAAATATATCCATTGCAGCACTGAAATAACTGGAAGCGCTAGCACAGTATTATTCAAGCGAAGCCGCAACAATAGAAAAGGTGGTTACCGATACCAAAGAGGTAGGCAACGGCCGCGGTAACAACACCTATTCAAATAGTTACAATAACAAAAACAATAATAATAGAAACAACAATAGAGATGGACGAGGTTATAACCAAGGTAGAAATAATTCTAGCCGAGGCAACAACCAAAATGGATACCATTATAACAGTAACAATAACAACAATGTCCGAGTTGCCCAATATACTTCGGGAAACTCGCAGACCCCTCCAGATACTCAGGGTTAAATAGTACAAAACGAGTATTCATGTGAAATTTCAAGTCTCTACGTTGCGTATTTTAAAATATCTCAGCGTTCACTCGGAAACGAACGGACAGACGGACGGGGCTATATCGACTCGTCTTGTCGCGCTGATCAAGAATGTATAAATATACTTTCTGGGGTGTGGCTCGCCTCCTTCTGCCTGTTACTTACATTTTCATAAAACCATTATACTCTGATTTCCCATTCTCAATGGGCTCAGGGTATAAAAACATAATGTATAAGAAATCATTTCGTTTTCCTTACAAACGCAATTTATGCAGAGACCGTTTAGGAAGACTTTTATTTTTTTTCTCAGTTGCCGAGCAGAATTTCGCAACCGAAAAACGTTGCGATCCCGAAGCGACACACGCGTAAAGAACGAATCGCGATAGGCTCAACGCAAAACGATCAACCGAAAACCGAAACGACTCAAAAATAAAAATCTTGCTCTGGGTTGCTCTCGTGAGAGGACCGCTGAGTGCAAGCAGTTAACATCTATTTGCGAGTTCTGTTATTAATACAGCGTTATCATCACTATACATATTATAAATATCATCTTATGACTATATGTTAAGAATAGGAGTCTAAAGAGGAACGGACAAAGTCTATTTCGCAATAATGGTTGATGTTTCGTGTCTATACAATTGCCGTTGACTCAGTTCCATTCGTTTCCCTCCTGATACAGTTATCCTAACCTGGCCCAACAGTAAGTTAGAGCGAGATTTGAAGCATAACTACAACATATGTGATCGAAAATGTGTGTGAGTACACAGAAAGAAAAATAAAATTTTTACGCAGCCGGGGCTCGACGTCCTAAGCATTGCCTATGGGCGAATCCGAAACTATTTCACTACAAGGGCGATATTTTAGAAATACAAAACTAAAGAAACGGATGATAATGCAAAGACAGTACATATATGTGAAAATATGTTTTTATATGTTTGTTGCCACGTACGTGTGATAATTGGCCAAAAATTTTGTTTAATAAAGTGGGACTGATTTAGCGGAATTTAGTGAAACTCTAAGCATACGATTCTATTGAATATTTTACATTTCAAAATTACAACACATTTGTTGTCATCACCGTTTGTTATATTTGTCGCTGGCAGGGGTTTTGTAAAATTTGGAGCCGGTATCCAAAATGTTACAAATTAAAATTACACCGAAGATGAAGACGAAAAATCATAACATGACCACACATAGTTATCGAATATAATTAACAAACTTGATTTGCGCGTGCTATACACAGACTTAAAAAATCAAGTAAGAGTACTCTAGTCGAGACTGCTCGACTTTTTAAGCATGAATAAAAAAAACATATACACACGCGCACATATGTACGCATGCAAAGGCACGTGCTCTGCCAACTGCGCAGTTGACGCAGCGACTCCGCATGGAAAATGAATTGTTGCATAAGTTTTCTTAGCGCTGGACTAACTGCATCAAACTTTCACAACTTAATAATTATTAATAGGGGGCTATAGAGGCTATTGGGGGCGAATGGGCCGTGGCATTCAAAATCTTAAGATTACATAATCTCCGTATTCATTACATGCAACTACATAGAAAATTTAAAGTCTCTAGCTCAAACAATGTTCAAACTACAGCTTAAAACCGTATTTTAGATTAGCATTAAAATAGATAAGAGTAGAACAAAAATAGTTATCGAACATAGCAAACTTGACCTGCGCGTGCTATACTACAAAAAAATTTCAGCTGTCTACCTCATCTAGTTTATGAAATCGACACGACAGACGACAGACAGACGGACGGACAGACAGACGGGCATCTAAATCGACTCAGCTCGTCGTCCTGATCAAGAACATATATACTTTATGGGGTCTGCCACTCCTCCTTCCGTGTTACATACATTTAACAGAACCAATACAAGGGTCTAGCTAGTGTAGTTTCTGAAATCTACGCGCTCAAACATGCGGACGGACAGCCCATCGGACAGGACTAAATCGACTCAGCCTGTCGCTCTCATCATAAATGTACAGTCTGTCAAGAAACAATTTACACAGTGGAAAAAAGCTCAATTTTTTTTATTTTATGTACAAAAATAAAGAGTTTTTGTTTAATTTAGCTACTTTTTTTGAATGGGTAACTGTTTAATAGGTATTTTTAAATAAATTTATAAAAACGGAAACAAAAACAATAAGGGTGAAATTTAAAAAACAACAACAACTTAGATTACTCATATTTGACACTGTCAAGAAACTCTTTACACACTTCATATGTATTGTTCTAAATTTAAAATGTCAA
The DNA here is from genome assembly GCA_035045145.1 of Drosophila meridionalis. Taxonomy (NCBI): domain Eukaryota; kingdom Metazoa; phylum Arthropoda; class Insecta; order Diptera; family Drosophilidae; genus Drosophila; species Drosophila meridionalis. The sequence goes on from JAWNPG010000060.1 coordinate 872,413, forward strand.
ACTAATTATAGCTAATTTTTTTATTTAGTATGGCCTCCTTAGCATTATGTACATGTTGGAGTCTTCTTTTCATAGAGTTAACCAAGTTTTGAATATATTCTAGGGGTGTATTCTGCCACTCTTCCATTACGAAAGCTTTTAGCTGTCCACGGTTGGTTGGATTCCTTTTTCCAACCTTTTTCTTTAAATAGGACCACGCATGTTTGATTGGGTTCAGTCGTAGTTTACGCGTCGGCAGTAGCACAACGTTAATCGAGCAGACGGACAAACAGTGCACGAATAACGGCGTCAAAACAACAACCACAACAACAACAAGAATTACTTACAGCAAAGAAGCGGCCGCCTAATCTATAAATAGACTTACTGATAAGCGACTGCACTTTTGCTGCTGTAAAGCAGCAAAAATGATATCTTTAGACGACGAAAACAATAATTTAGCGTGGCAAAAGGTGCCTACCAATCCACGCATAAATAAACGAAAAAATGATATCTCTCCAAATCTAGTGAGATTTCGGCTAACCACTTTGCCCTCTTGGCAGATACGGAGAAGGACACCACTCTCAACCCAACATTGGATGACGAAATGGAAAGCGACAACACAACAACAACACCTGAAAAGCCGCCACCAATCTTTGTGTCCAATGTCAGTGATATAAATGGTTTGTTAAAATATCTTAAGCCATATCTAGATGTCACTGAATTTACATATAAATCCCAACGAGACGGTCATATACGCATCATGGTGAAAAATATTGAAAAATATAGGGACATCATCAAAAAATTAAAGATTGATAAAGTTAATTACCACACATTCCAGCTTAAACAGGAGAGGGCATTTAGAGTTGTAGCCAAAAATATACATCACTCTACACAAACTGAAACAATTAAACATTCTATTGAACAGCAAGGCCATACTGTTAGAGGAATTCAAAATATTAAGAGCCGTATCACTAAGGAACCACTACCTATGTTCTTTATAGACCTAGAACCGAATAAGAACAACCATGAGATCTATCAAATAAAACATATTAACAATGCCATGGTAACAATAGAACCACCGAGGAAAGTTAGTGACATGGTGCAGTGCTACCGATGCCAAGAATTTGGACACACCAAATCATACTGCAACAAACGGTTCAAGTGTGTTAAGTGTGCTGAGAATCACCTAAGTATTAACTGTCCTAAAGATAAGAGTGAACCAGCTACTTGCGCCAACTGCCAAGAAAATCACGCTGCCAGCTACAAAGGCTGCAGAATCTACCAGGAAATTACCAAAAAAAAGTCGAGCTTACTCCATAGCAGGCCAGCACTATCGGATAACCGCCCAACATTAAACATTCCAACAAACCATAATCATGAAAATATGTACACAAATCAAGCTAGCTATGCACAAGCACTGAAGGGTGAGTCTGTAATACCAGAAAAATCAGCATTAGATAGAATTGAACAGCTATTAATAAAACAATCGGAACTTACAACCAACTTGCTCAACATGATAATGTTGTTAGTAAACAAACTATGCAAGTAGATCTTCGTATAGCAATATGGAATGCCAATGGGCTTTCCAATCATCGAAATGAAATAACTTTATTCATTAAAAACAACAACATTGATATATTATTAATATCAGAAACTCACTTCACAAAGAAAAATTACATAGTTATTAAAGGGTATGATATTATAAATGCGAATCACCCATCTGGCCGAGCACAAGGGGGAAGTGCCGTTATAGTTAAAAATACACTTATTTATAAAACTCTGGACAGCATCAGCACAAATTTAATGCAAGTTGCAACAATTCAAATAAAATGTATGCATTCAAACATCGCTGTTGCTGCAGTGTATGTGCCACCTAGATATCCCTGCAAGTTAGATAATTTTAACACACTTTTTCAAAGACTGGGTAGACAGTTTATTGCTGGTGGCGACTACAACGCAAAACACCCCTGGTGGGGATCGAGACTAGTAAACCCAAAGGGTGCTAAACTGTATAAATGCATAACGCATAATAAATACTCAACCCTGTCGACAGGTAAGCCAACATATTGGCCAACTGATACGAGAAAAATCCCAGATTTACTTGATTTTATTGTATACTCTGGACTTCCGCAAAACAACTTAAAAATAGAGGAGAGTTTTGACTTGAGCTCTGATCACTCACCCATTATTTTGACATATGGCTCTACAGTTTGCTTCAAGCAAAAGCCTTATAGAATTACTAATGCCAAAACTAATATAAGCGCATTTAAAAATTGGCTTGAACAGAAAACGAGGCTAGACATATCCCTAAGAACAGGGGAAGAGATTGACTCTGCAGTTGAAACATTGACTAACTCTATTCATGTAGCTGGACATATGTTTACACCTCCACCAGATGAAAATTTATGTAGCCAAACTTTCCTACCTCTAGAACTAAGAGCTCAAATAGCTACTAAGAGAAGGCTTCGCAAAATATGGCAAACAACTCGAAGCCCAACAGACAAAAGAAATTTCAACAAGGCTGCAAAGGAATTAAACATTAAACTATGGGAAATTAAAAATGAAGCGACGGCAGATTATCTAAGAAATCTTGACCCATACACTAGTGACCTAGATTATAGCCTATGGAGAGCTACGAAATATCTAAAGAGACCTACCAGAAGAGCAACCATAATTACTGACAGCAACGGCCAACGCTGCAGAAACAATCTTGAGAAGGCTGAAGCATTTGCAGAACATTTAAGTTCAGTTTTTAAGCCTAATGCGGAAACCGATACTGACACAGTAGACGAGGTAAATCATTTTCTGGAATCAGCCTGTCAAATGAGCCTGCCGATAGGCCAAACGACTGTTTCAGAGGTAGAAGAGGAAATGAAAAAGCTAAATAAGAAAAAGTCTCCTGGATACGATAAAATTTGTGCAAACACTATTAGAATTCTCCCAAAAAAATGCATCCGGCTACTGACATACATATATAATGCTATGCTTCGACTCGAATAGTTTCCAAGTCAGTGGAAATGCGCAGAGGTTATAATGATTCCAAAGCCCAACAAACCGGAAGGCTGCACATCATCGTAACCATTAACCATTAGTTTGCTGGTGACGTTCTCTAAAGTATTTGAACGTATACTTTTGAGTAGAATGTTACCTGTACTGGACAAGCTAAATATCATACCCGAACATCAGTTTGGGTTCAGAAGGGGACATGGTACGATCGAACAATGCCATCGTATTACGCAGGAAATTCTAAATGCGTTTGAAAGCAAAAAATATTGCACTGGAGTATTTTTGGATGTCAAACAGGCCTTCGATAGAGTGTGGCATGCAGGACTGCTGTACAAAATTAAAAAAGTGTTGCCCGCTCCGTACTTCTTAATAATAAAATCCTACTTAGAAAACAGGATATTCTATGTTCAAGAACAGGATGAATCGTCCACTATATGCACTGTTGATGCTGGAGTCCCTCAAGGCAGTGTTTTAGGCCCTGTTCTGTACACTGTCTTCACAGAAGACTTGCCTAGTACAAACGCTATTCATATAGCAACATATGCTGACGACACGGCAATCATTGCTACGAACAGTGACCCAACTGTTGCAGCCAACCTACTTCAAGAAGAGCTTGGTCTAATTGAAGTATTGAATGGTTAAAAAGGTGAATGGTTAAAAAGGTGGAGAATAGTGGTGAACGCCCAAAAGTCTGTGCAAGTCACATTCTCGCTCAGACGCGGAATCTGTCCCACAGTTTCACTCAACGGCGCTACCATTCCAGTTAGCGAAACTGTGAAATATCTGGGAGTACACTTGGACCGCCGGCTTACCTGGAAACAGCATATAAAAGCAAAACAAGCTCAACTGAAAGCTAAGACAAAGAAAATGTACTGGCTTCTAGGTCCGCGATCACAGCTAAGCCTTGAAAATAAAATACGGTTATATAAGACTGTCCTGAAGCCAATTTGGACTTATGCGATGCAGCTATGGGGAACAGCAAGCAACTCAAACATAGAAATATTGCAGCGATACCAGTCTATGACACTCAGAACAATTACAGGTGCTCGTTGGTATATGACTAATTATGATATTCACAAAGACCTTAAGCTCCCTCTTGTCAAAGACGAAGTGAAGGCGGGCACAAAAAGATATATAAAAAGGCTACATGGTCACGGCAACGCCTTAGCACTGGGACTTCTAGATAACTCAAATGACAGTCCACGGCGCCTAAAAAGATTCCATGTCCTGGATCTCCCAAATAGACTATAAATAAAATAGGTTTTCTGTAAATATGTACATATGTAAATATATGGATTAAGCTCACTGGAGCTTAAACCATCCGGTTAGTTAGTATAGTAATTTAAACAATTTGCTTATTGTTATAAAAACAGATTGCAAATAAATAAATAAATTTAAAAAAAAAAAAAAAAAAAAAATGTTTGATTGGGTTGAGATCTGGGCTTTGGGGTGGTGTATCCAAAACTTTTCCGCAGTTGTGAAGCAGCCAACTGCGTACATTAAACTCCGTATGTTTTGAATCGTTGTCCTGGTAAAATTTAAAGCTTGGCCGATTTTCGGTTATAAAGCCAAATTTGGTTGCGCTTTGGTGTAAATTTGACTTAAAAATTTGAAGATATTGCTCGGCATTCATGGTATTTTCAATGAATACCAGTTCACCGACTCCTTGGCTGGATATGTAGGCCCAAACCACAACCGACAGTTTTCCAAATTTGACTGTTGGAATGATATTCGCTTTATCGTAAGCTGTAGAGACCTTTCGCCATACTTTGGGCGGACCTTCGTGGTCATACATTATTTTGGTCTCGTCGCAAAATATAAAGTCCTTCCAATACTCCTCTGGCTGCCTAAGCATAGTAAGAGCAAAAGTGAAGCGCTTTTCCACATTTGTCGACGATAGCAAGGGTTTCTTACGTGCCACTTTCGAAGAATACCCATACCGTAGAATGGCCTTACGGACCGTTTCGTGGGACACATCCACGTCACACTCTTCTTTGAGCTCTTTAGCAAGAGTTCTGGTCGATTTGCTTTGATCTTTCGCACCATAAGACGGTTTGCCCGATCTGATATCTTTTGTTTCCGGCCACCTACACCCTTTGCCTCAAGTCTTCCCTCGACTGAGAACGTTGTATATTGTTTTTCTCGACACCAGAAACATTTCCACTGATTCTGGAACTGATTTGTCCAACTTCCGATTGTAGAAGATGAATTGGACAACATCGAAACTTAATCTCTTTCCGGGCATTGTTAATCAAAATTTTTATTGCTTTTTTCATGTGTGCTCAGCCAAATTTCGCACAAAGTGAAAAATAAACACATAAATAGAGATGCATAAAGAGATTCTTAAAGCATAGGTAACGGTAAAGCCCTGTTATTTCTTAGAATGAGAGCAAAACAGATGAAGAGAACAAAATGTGTAAGAGTGTCAACAGTGTCAAATATGAGTAATGTTCAGGCATGAACATAGAAATATATATAAATATGTAAACATGCCTTCTACGCACTTGACGACTAGCATGCAGTGCGATAGATGAAGAAAGGCCACATGTGTGGAATCTTAAAATAGCCAGATGAACGCTGACCCTTACAACGTCAGTGATAGGATAAGAATAGATAATAGACGAACGCTGAGCCCTACAACCTCAGCGATAATATAAGAATGCAATAGACCAATGCTGAGCCTTACACACTCAGCAATAGACACACTAGTTTTAAGGGTTAGAATTATACATGAGGCTGGGTATATATACCCAGCCTCAGAAGAATAGATCAGTACAATACAGACTAAACAACATCACAGTCCGTGTACTCATTCATGAGTATTCGACTAAACCCCAACATAGTCAGTGTATTCATTCAAGTAATCTAAGTTTTTGTTGTTTTTAAGTTTCACCCTTATTGTTTTTGTTTCCGTTTTTTATAATTTTATTTAAAAATACCTATTAAGCAGTTAACCATTCAAAAAAATTAGCTAAATTAAACAAAAACTCTTTATTTGTGTACATAAAGTAAACAAATTGAGCTTTTTTCCACTGTGTAAAGTGTTTCTTGACAGACTGTATATACCTTGTGGGATCTGCACCGCCTCCTTCTGCCTGTTACATACATTAAACAAAAAAAGTATACCCTCATTTCCCATTTTTAATGGGTTCAGAGTATAAAAAGGAATTTAAGTGTAAAATGAATTTGCACGTAAATTTCAATGAAGATATTAATGTAAATGGATTCAAAATCAAGAGAGGCCAAAGACTGGATTTGTGACACAAGAAGGTCTTTATCAATAAACGTGCCTTCCTTTCTTTAAAGAATTTTAGTAAATATAATTAGAAAGTAAAACTTATCAAACTTTGATATGAATTATATAGATGATAAATTGATTTGCTCGAAAACGTTCTCAGAACATTTAAAACAAATTATTATTCTATTCGCGAACCATACTCGCCCAAGACTTTGTCAAACTAATAGGAAAATCTCGGTCGTAGATCAGTATCTGGTCATCAATTCAACATTTATCTTAGAAAGAACGGTGTAAAAAAGATGTATGCCTAATAACGACGCTGAAATGAAGAACTTTTGGACGAAATTCGCAAAAAAAGTGTAAAAATATACAACACAGTTAATACTGTAACAGGATTTTCTCCATTTCCGGAGAGAAAATTATAAAAACTAAAGTTAAAACAGAAATTGAATGAATATTATATATGTAAGCCAAATTATCCAAGAAGTTAAATAATAATAAAAGTATCAATTGTAAGAATAATAGAAGCATGAATATTTAAGAAAAAACAAAATTAGAAAAAAAATAAGAAAAAAATTATAATAAGAAAGACAGCGCCGAAATTGGTTTGTCCAATTCCCCTCTGGAGATTTTTCACATAAAGATGACCCACGCTCAGGTCGCCCAAGCGACGTCGATGAAGAGTTATCAAAGCTTTAATCGAATTGGATCGCCATGTAGCTTCGAGTGAAATTAGAGAGAAGTTTAATATACCAAAATCAACCGTTGCCAAACATATAAAGGACTGGTAAAAAAGGTAGATATTTTGGTACCACATGAATTGAAAGATATTCATTTAACAAACCGAAACAACGCTTTTGATATGCATCTTAAACGCAATGCAGACGATCCGTTTTTGAAGCGGATTATCACTGGTGATGAAAAATGGATTGTTTACAATAATGTCAATCGAAACACAAACTACATACATCAAAGGATGATATTCACCAAAAGAATATTATGCTGTCAGTTTGGTGGGACTGGAAGGGTATGGTATATTTTGGCCTGTTTTACAGAAACCAAACGAGTAATTCGGATGTTTATTGTCAGCAACTGATCAAATTTAATACAGCCATCAACGAGAAGCGACAAGAGTTGATCAATTGTAAAGGTGTCATATTTAATCATCTTTGGTCACTCCCCGAAATCTGAGAGAGCTCAGCTAGGAGCTTTTGATGTAAATAAAGGCCAGAGGTTCTATGAGCGCGGAATAATAAATTTGTTGGAAAGATCGCAAAGGGGTGAATGACATTGTCGTACTACAATTCGTAGAATGCGAGTTCAGAAGCAGGATTTTAAAGAAATCAAACTAATTTTCGACCTTTAACAAGGCATTACCGTTCAACACATCTGTTGTGGCCACAATCCACACAGAGAACAACAACTCAGTCTTTTCATAGCCACAACCGATGAGGGTCAATGATTTTGTTAAAAGAGAAATCAGATATTTGCTAGAAAATGGTATAATCAGGTTTCTAAAGTTACCCTGTGATAACACAACATTTGTTGTTATATATATATTAATAATTATTTTTATATTTATTTATATATAATTATTTCTAAGATAAAATTAAATAAGTAATATATGTAACATTTTTATACTCGTTTCCCAAAGGGAAAAAGAGTATATTGGTTTTTTATTGCTGTCCGTCCGTCTGTCCGTATGAATACAATATTTTTCTACGCTATTGAAGCTAGAGACTTGAAATTTGGATCATATACTCGTGTATACCCTCGAATTATAAAGTGTCAAGATTTTCCGGATACGTCCACTAGGGGCGTGGTAAATCGGACAATGGTTGCGCCCATAGTTAAGAAATTATATTAGTTGAAGAGCTAGAGAGTTGAAATTTGGAATGTATACTTGCGTTGACCACCCAAGCTCAAAAAGATATGGCGGATATATATACGCCTTCAGGGGGCGTGGCAAAAAGCTTATAGCTCCAACAGTTTTAGAGCTAGACGATTCCAAATTGGATGTTTGTGTTACTGGGGGCCTCCTCTATTCATTCCAAAAAAAAATAAATCTTACACCCCTTTGGGGGCGTGGTATATCGAAAAAATACCCTGTAACTTTCCCATTTTTGGAGTGTAAGCATCCAAACTTCACAGTTACATTATCCTCGACTCCTTCTAGGAACTTTCCAAATATGATATGTCTACGCCTACTGGGGGCGTGGCACATTGGCAGCAAAATTTGTAACACCCAGCTTCAAAATTCATATGCCTGTGCCACCTATATAAATAAGCTTAATAAGAATTGCTAAGACGACAAACGGCATTTCTGAGCAAAACGGCATTAAGAAATCTATGTAATTCGATTTAATGTTGAAGTTCTGCAAATAATTTATCTGCTAAAATTATCATTTTCCGTTTAGCCTAGGTCAGTTATGTTATTTTCTTTTTGTGTGTGTGACCCTGACAAAAAATGTAAATATCAAATACCGATATTTGTGTAATCGACTTAGTCCGAACAAAATTATTCACGCACAAAAAAATTGACGATAGGTCCCATCAGGTATGCATGTATGTAGGCACGAACAGCTGCGCAACTATTTTCATGCCGTCGCCGCCGCGTCTCGAACGCGGACCCTTTTGCTTACACGCTTTTCATCTACCTGCTGCGCCACATCAGTTTTGCATTGCCTGTTGGCAAATCCGAAACTACTTCACTACAAGGGCGACTTTTGACAAATACAAAACTATAGAAGCTGCTGTTAATGCAAACACAATATAAACATAAATCAATCGCAATTGTGATTCTTAGAAAAAGCTGAAATGCGCGCATATGAACGTATGTATTTATATGTGTACATACAAAAACGGTGGTCGGTTTGAATGCATGCGTATAAAGGGCGATATTTGACAAATACAAAACTAAAGAAGCGGCTGAAAATGCAAACACAACTCAATAACAATTTTGGTTGAAGAATATGCTAGAATGAATGGCGCTGAATTTATTTGTGACCGTGCATAAGCAAACGCGTTTGCACGTTTCAATGTATGTGTAAATGTAAATGTATTTTGCTGTCGCTGCTTAATTACATACATGCATACCTGATGGGACCTATCGTCAATTTTTTTGTGTGTGAATAATTTTGTTCGGACTAAGTCGATTACACAAATATCGGTATTTGATATTTACATTTTTTGTCAGGGTCACACACACAAAAAGAAAATAACATAACTGACCTAGGCTAAACGAAAAATGATAATTTAAGCAGATAAATTATTTGCAGAACTTCAACATTAAATCGAATTACATATATTTCTCAGAAATGCCGTTTGTCGTCTTAGCAATTCTTATTAAGCTTATTTATATAGGTGGCACAGGCATATGAATTTTGAAGCTGGGTGTTACAAATTTTGCTGCCAATTTGCCACGCCCCTCGTAGGCGTAGACATATCATATTTGGCAAGTTCCTAGAAGGAGTCTAGGGTAACGTAACTGCAAAGTTTGGATGCTTACACTCCAAAAATGGGAAAGTTACAGGGTATTTTTTCGATATACCACGCCCCCAAAGGGGCGTAAGATTTATTTTTGGGGAATCAATAGAGGAGGCCCCCAGTAACACAAACATCCAATTTGGAATCGTCTAGCTCTAAAACTGTAGGAGCTATAAGCTTTTTGCGATTTGCCACGCCCCCTGAAGGCGTAGGTATGTCCGCCATATCTTTTTGATCTTGGGTTGCTTATCCGAGTATATATATCAAATTTCAAGTCTCTAGCATAAATATTGCTCAAAATATAGCTGATCTTGTAAAATCACTATATATTCAGATCCGATTTGCCACGCCCCCAGTGGGCGTAGACATCAAATCTTTCTATGAATCTTTATAGAATCGTAGCTTTAAGTTACCTGCCAAATTTCAGCATTCTAGCTTTAAAACTATAGAAGTTACAGTTTTCCCGATTTGCCACGCCCCCAATGGGCGTAGATATATCTGCCATATCTTTTTGAACTTGGGTGATCAACGCAAGTATACATTCCAAATTTCAACTCTCTAGCTCTTCAACTAATATGATTTCTTAACTATGGGCGCAACCATTTTCTGATTTACCACGCCCCTAGTGGGCGTATCCGGAAAATCTTGACGCTTTACAATTCGAGGATATACACGAGTATATGTTCAAAATTTCAAGTCTCTAGCTTCAATAGCGTAGAAAAATATTGCATTCATACGGACAGACGGACAGACGGACGGACAGCAAGACGGACATTTCACAAAACCAATATACTCTTTTTCCCTTTGGGAAACGAGTATAAAAAATCTTTACACCGCCGTCGCTGGGTTTCCAACTTGGAGCCTTTCGTCTACGCGCTTTGTATTTACCTGCTGCGCCACATCAGTATTGTATTGCTTGTTCGAAAATTCCAAACTAGTTCACTACAAGGGCGACATTTGACAAATACAAAATTGAAGAAGCTGATGTGAATGCAAACATAATATAAACGCAAATCAAGCGCAATTGTGATTTTTTTAAAATTAAATGCGTGCATATGAACGTATGTGTATGTGTACATACAAAAACGGTGACCTGTTCGAATGTATGCGTGTAAAGGGTGATATTTGACAAAGACAAAACTAAAGAAACGGCTGAAAATGCAAACACAATGCAATAAGAAATTTGGTTGAAGAATATGCTAGAATGAATGGCCTTGAATTTAATCATGCTCATGCATAGAAGACGCGCACGCACGTTTCAATGTAAGTGTATGTGTGAATGTAACTGTTTTCTGCTGCGCGTCGCTGCTTGATAATTGGGTAAACGTTTTGTTTAAGAGATTGGGACTATATTAACGGAATTTAATAAAAACTTTTAGCATACAAATCTATTGAATTTTTTACATTTTATAAAAATGCAAACGAATACTTAGTCCTAACCGTTGGGGGGTTGTAAGAAATTTGGAGCAGGTATCCGAAATGTAACATAAATCGTAATTGTATAAGATTTAATATATGTGTAAAATTCCCATCATTTTCACAAATTTTTCATGTTTACTCTAACTTAAGTTTATCAGGCGGGAGGTCCTCCACCAAGTTCTGTTTGTCTGCTGACTGTCCATCTCCGCCTGCATTGATGCTCTCCAGAATTCGGATTCATTCGCTACCAACGCCTGCTTGATGCTCTCAGGAATAGCGACATGTTTGGTTGTTATGACATTCAGTATGTTGTACTGCTTGCGCGGCCGTCCGCGCCTGCCCGTGTGAATCAACTTTGGACGTCCAGGGCCCTTCTTGCTGCTGGTGCCAATCTCGTCTCTAACGTCGATCGCTTCTTCTGCAGCTTCACTGTTACTTTCTCTTTCATCTTGGCACTCGTCTTCTTTGCACTGTGTACTACTTTGTGTACTACTAGGAACCTCTTTCCTTTCGTGATGATTCAGATGATACTCCTTCTCGACGAATATAACATCACGGGCTTCAATCAGCTTTCCTGTCTCTGGATTGTGCAAGCGGTATGCCTTTGTAGTGTCCGAGTAGCCTACCATAATATGTTCAACTCCCTTCGGTTGAAATTTTCGCTTCTGTGTCTTGTTCAGAACAATTGCTTTTGAGCCGAACACATGGAGATGCGACACCGTTGGCTTCACTCCAGACCAATACTCTATTGGTGTCATGTTTTTCAACGTAGACGTTTCTGATCTATTTTTCAGGTATGCCGCCGTATTTATGGCCTCTGCCCAGTATGCCTCCTCGAGGTCAGCATGCAGCATCATGCTCCGAGCTATCTCCACCAGCGTTCGATTGGCTCGCACTCCGTTTTGCTGTGGCGTATGAGGTACAGTTAATTGCCGTTTTATTCCATTATCTTTCAAGAATTTGTCAAACGCGCCGCTTAAATATTCGCTCCCATTATCGCTCCGCAGACACTTTATTTGTTTGCCAGTTTGCTTCTCTGCGAATGCCTTAAAATCTTTGAATTTGTCGAATATCTCGTCACGCGTTCTAAGCAACATGTATACATGCACGTAACGTGAGCTGTCATCAATAAATGTGTAATACTCATCGGACTACAAATATCTGTGTGTATCAAATCCAGCACACCCTTGCAGCGATTCTCTGATGCGTTCGAGAATTCCTGTACACAAATTTTTTCTTTTGCACATGTCTCACACACAATGGCACTTGCATTTGTATACTGGGCAATTTTGAGTCCATGCATCATGTCATCCTTAACCATCTTGTTTATGCTTGCAAAATTCAGATGGCCCAATCGGCTATGCCATTTCATAACTTCTGACGTGCTCTTCTGTGCTGTGAATAATTTCTTAATCGGTATTGAAGAGGAAATTTTGCCGTACTAAATATTGATTTCCAACAATTTTGTTATTTAATTTTGTTATTGACGATTTCACCTGAGCTAGTTAAAAATGAAATGTTTTAATAATTTGAAGTTGCCTTACAAAAAAAGTTTTTTTTTTATTTTATATAATTTCATTTACAATAAATAAATAAAAAATGAATTTGCTTATAATTTTTTAATTTAATTTTAATTTACAAAAATTTCGATTATAAAAAAAATAATTTCAAATTTATGTGCTTGAGTAAAAACACTATCGATAGTATCAAATTATTGCTCACAAAATATCGAAAATATCGAATGGTGCCACTATCGATAGTTTCCCAGCTCAACAATTTTGGACAACCTGTGTGCTTTGAACTTTGCTGGTTTCGAGTAGGGGTGGAGAACTATCGAGGGCACTATCTCGGCACTGTCGATGTTTCGGAACTATCGAGCCTTTATCGATAGTATCAAACTCTTTCGATAGTGACGCATCCACTATCGATTGTGTTTTTGATAGTGGGCATCCCACATCGCTAATCAACATTTCTCCCGCTCTTTTTCTACATAAGCAATTTAAGACACATTGACCGCTTTAAAATGGGTATGTAATATATAATACATAAATATTTAATAATATCTAAAATGAGTGCTGTGCGTTCCCGCTACGTCCGTGGAATCCGAAAAAACATTCAGCAAGGTGGGACAAATAATTTCGGAGAGGCGAACACGCCTTAAAGAAGCATATGTAAACATTCTTTTGTTTCTTAATTACAGGTTTTGGCTGAAATAAACCATAAATATCTTATATTTAGTAAAAATAAATTGGTTTGTCAGTCTACACTATCGAAGGCACTATCGATAGTGTTGTCTACTACTATCGACACAATCGATTATTCTGAAAAAAGAATCGACGAATATCGATGGTGCCCACTATCTATAGTTCTCCACCTCTAGTTTCTAGCTCCCTTGAAGCACTACACGATACTTCGAATAGTGAAGCGGCTTCTTTCCATTGACTTCCCGATTTCTACATAAGATTTGCCTTGGTCGTTGAAATTCAGGGTAATTTCCCTCTGAGCTACCGATGTCTCTTTAAGTTTAGGTGCCATTATTAATAAGTCAATAAATATGCTCAATTGTTACAAAATTTTAAATTAATTCAAATTTTCGAAATTTTAAATAACGGGATATAAATTATGGTGAAATTACCAAACCATGTTGCCCAATTGATCAAATTGTAAAAAGCAACTGATAAAATACTAAGTGTGCCAATAATTTTGTTCAGCGATATTTCTTTTGGTTAATTTAAGTTTTAAAAATTGTACGTTGTTTTTTACAATTTTTTTTTGTGATATTGAATAAATACCCCATTCTATTTAAGTAGTTTTTTGTTATATTAAAAAACTTTTCTAAAGACTTAAAAATTTGCCATAAAGATTAAAAAGCTTGCTGTGCCAATAGTTTATTTCGGCACTGTATGTATGTACATACATAGAAAGAACAAGATTTTTTTTTACATATGTCTATGTATGTACATACATACATATGCATGTAACTGCTACAATTATATTTATTAATTGCAATATAAATAATGGACTTTAATTTGTGTACATACATATGTTTATTCAAAAACTAAACAAATTTGTTTAAAAATATCTTTCTTTTTTTTTATTATAAGCGTTATGACAATCGGAAGTTAACTCCATCTATAATGAGCATAAGCGCGATTACTTTCGCATTGCCTATGTAAATCTTCTTTTTTTTTTATGACTCTGCCTTGACCATAAGCAGCATCTAAAATTTCCCAAGCCAGCTTGTCTGGTAAATGAACTTTACGTTCTTTTTCACGAGCTGCATCCAATAACCACTTCATGGCAAGAAAATAAGATCTTTTTTTTGTCACCGGTAGAGGAACTTGATATTTGACTCCGCCTCTTTTTATTGCTGACAACTGAAGTAAGGGTCGTGCATTTTCTATGGCATTTTTTAAAAGTTGTTCCGAATCAATTATTACACTTTTTTTATCCGCATTAGCAAGAATCAATCTCTCAATCTGGGTACGCTTAATATTTTCTAATGTTTCTGTTAATAACTCATTGGCCAATCTCTTATTGCCTTTTTTTGTAATATACTTTATAATCTTATTTTTGAGTTCACCATAGAATATGGAATCAGATAAATCATTCGTAGCCGCTTTTATAGGAATATGCGATACGTTGTTTCTGTTGGCTTCTTTTTTCAATGAAGGTTCAGCAAAATGGGAAGGGTACATTGACATTAGACGGCTAAATGTTGAAAACCTGCTACGAAATAAATTTAAGTTTGAGTTGGCTATTTTAGTTTACCATTAGGAATTACCTTAAAGAATTTAAGGCAGCGGCTGACAAGTACCCCATGATTACAGTTGTATAATCTTATTGTTAGAGGTGTGCTTTTCTAAAAATAAATCGATATTTTTAAGGACTGATACTCCCTTAATTTATATTAGATTTTATAAAATCTTTCGATTAACCCACTGTTAAATGACACCAGGTTATCAAAGAACAGTTCAGTTACTTTGATGTTAATTAACAGACATGTTGTGACGTCACATTTTCAATGTATTCAACAAGAAAGCACTAACCATAAAATACATGGACTTGTCGTCTAGAGCAAAATCATTCCAAGCAACAAAAAGCATTGAGTATAAGATAACATCTTTTTTCACGGCACAGTTGCTTTGCGTTCGGGCAACAAAAATAGCAAGAAGCAGAATCATTTTGTTTCAAGAGCTCGGCCGAACACAATTGAAATTTGTCGTGATGAGATTAAATTTCTTGTCGGAACTTTTGTATGTGTGTATGTGTGTGCATAGTACGTGAACATTGGTGTGTGTCTGTCACGGGCTTTTGATTGCGGGAATGATTTTGCATTAGAATTGCAGAGGGAGTATCCAAGACCTTTTATTATTAATGTTGAATGCATATGAATTTCATCACATAATTAAATTTTTAGTAGTAATGCTGCATCATATAACTTGGTGAAATGATCTACAACATTGGGAAATTAATATACTGCAATGCAAAAGCAATGTCGGACGCATGAACAAAAAGGAAAAGAAAATAAGTAAGTGTGCTCTACTCGAGACTGCTCGAATAGGAATATCTCCTAGTCGAGCAGTCTCGAGTAGAGCACACTTACTTGTTTTCTTTCCCTTTTTGTTCATGCGTCCGACATTGCTTTTGACCCCTGACCCCTGTGAAGAGCCAAATATCAAATCATTCTACGCATCTTTTATACATACAAACAACACATACACATACAGTGGTTCGCAGCTTATTTAACCAGCACTTTAAAAAAAGTTTGTTTGGCTATAAAATCTAAACTATTGACAATATCCAAAAAATTTAAACGCAGGTTGTTAGTGTGATGTTTTAAATATTACAAAATCAATTCATTTATTTTTTAAATATTTTTTCATTATCTAATAATGTTTAAAAACTAAAAAATGAGACCAAGACAGTTCCACAGATTATTTCAACCACAAACTTTGCAGCTGATGAAAGACCCGTTATTTTGCAATGCAACGGTAGATTCTTGTTCTATGCTTTATACACTGATTTCGAAATGTGATGAAATAAGTTTGTGCTGAATTTTGAAAGCAGAACTTGCAGAAAATTTAATTTACCAAAATGGGACCACGTACACCTATTGAACAGCGGGAACTTGTTCTGAAACACTATAAAAAACACTATATGGCCATTCCCGTAGAAAAATTGCTGATATGGTTGGACTGAGTGATTCTACAGTTCAAAGCATCATATACCGTTTTGTTCGTGAAAATAGAACCAACGATAAAGGTAGAAATGCTCCAAACAAAATTTTTAATCCCACGGACGAGCGCTATATTGTAAGAAAAACCCGGGATAACCCAAGGCTATCTGCTTGACAAGTAGCCAATACTGTTAAGGAGGAGTTGGGCAAGTCATGCCACCCAGAAACTATTCGCTGTGTGCTTAGGGAACATGACTTTAATGGTAGAGTACCACGCAAGAAGCCTTTTATAAGCGACAAAAACAAAAAGTGTCGCTTAAAATTTGCACAGGAGCACTTACACAAGGACATTGGATTCTGGAACACAGTTTTATTTTGTGATGAGTCCAAATTTAATTTGTTTGGGTCGGATGGGTCCTCATATCCTCATGTGTGGCGTAGGCCTAACACAGCGTTATGGTTTGGGCCTGTATGTCAGCAGCCGGGGTTGGGAACTTGGAGTTCATCGAGACTACGATGGATAAACTTAAATATCTAGATGTTTCGAAGTCAAATTTAATCCAAAGTGCTCAGAAACTGGGCATAAAAGAGGGCTTTAGGTTTTACCAAGATACTGACCAGTGAGACCGAATATGGTATTTTAAATACTTTTTGGTATTTTATCAGCTCTGATTTTGCTCAAAAGTATTTTAATGGTATATAGGCTACTAAATCATTTTTCTTAGATTTTATGGTATTATATGGTATTTTCGGTTGGGTCACACTTTAAGTCTTAATGAATCGAATGCTTAATGCTTAAGACTTGCTTAATTTTAAAACAAATAAATAGAAAACATGAGCAATAAGCAAAAATATAGAGCTGAGTGGAAGACTATGCCGGAAAATGAAAAATAGCTGGGCAGAAGCGCAAATAATATGGATGCGCACTGCAAAGCGTGCCAGACTGACATTTTGAGTATGCTGGCGTCATTTAAGCAACACGCGGCTACACAAAAACATATAGATAATATGAAATACTTCTGTGGAAAATCAAAGGTGAGTTCTTTATATGCTTTTAAATTATATGTAAATAATAACTATTTTTTTTTCAGATTCAATCGTTTTTTAAAGAGTCGGACAACACTCTAGCTACCTCTATCAAAAAGGCAGAAATTATGTTTGCTACAGCGATTGCTGAACACAACATATCAATGAGAGCAATGGACCATATTAGCGATGTGATCAAGCATGCGTTTCCCGATAGTGCCATTGCGCAAGGGTTTTACTGCAAACGCACCAAAACAGCTTCGCTTACGTACAATTTACTGGCACCTGTGATGAAGGATGAAGAAAATGTTACAAAATGAATTTTAAGCATTTAATTAATTTTAAGACTTAAAATATATATTGAAATATGGAATTGAATACGAATGCATATTGTTCTAGTTTTATGTTGGACTGAAATATTATTAATTTTTTAAAATGAAATAAACAACAAACATTTTTTGCAATGGGAAAACCCTTATTTTTTCTATATATAATAAGTCAGTTATTATTTTTACATATTATAATTTGAATTTCCGGACGATTTATTTGTTATGGTATTTATAGTGATATTTTGTAAAATATGAAATAGTATTTTATAGTATGTTTTTGAGACCAAATCAGTATTTCTCGTTTGGTCCGGCGCGGTCACGCTGATACTGACCCGAAACACACTGTGGGAATTGTCCAGACTTGGCTGACCTGGAAATGTCCGCACGTTATAAAACCACCAGCCCAATCACCAGATTTAAATGTAATCGAAAATTTGTGGTCGATTTTGGAAACAAACATTCGCAAACACAAAATTTCAAACAAATCTGACATAAAAACTGCATTGGTTAAGGAATGGGAAAAAATTACTCCAGAAGTCACCAAAAAGTTGGTGGAATCTATCCCAAAAAGGCTTAAAATGGTAGTTAGCCAAAAGGGTGGTCACACCAAGTATTAATTTGCTGTTATTTTAAGTTTTTATAATGTTAAATAATGCTATTTCATAAGTGGTTGAAATAAGCTGTGGAACTGTCTTGGTCTTATTTTTTAGTTTTTAAACATTATTAAATAATGAAAAAATATTTTAAAAATAAACGAATTGATTTTGTAATATTTAAAACATCACACTAACAACCTGCGTTTAAATTTTTTGGATATTGCCAATAGTTTAGATTTTATAGCCCAACAAACTTTTTTTTAAGTGCTGGTTAAATAAGCTGTGAACCACTGTACATATACAGTGGTTCACAGCTTATTTCAACCAGCACTTTAAAAAAAGTTTGTTGGGCTATAAAATCTAAACTATTGGCAATATCCAAAAAATTTAAACGCAGGTTGTTAGTGTGATGTTTTAAATATTACAAAATCAATTCATTTATTTTTTAAATATTTTTTCATTATTTAATAATGTTCAAAAACTAAAAAATGAGACCAAGACAGTTCCACAGCTTATTTCAACCACTTATGAAATAACATTATTTAACATTATAAAAACTTAAAATAACAACAAATTAATACTTGGTGTGACCACCCTTTTGGCTAACTACCATTTTAAGCCTTTTTGGGATAGATTCCACCAACTTTTTAGTGACTTCTGGAGTAATTTTTTCCCATTCCTCAACCAATGCAGTTTTTAGGTACGATTTGTTTGAAATTTTGTGTTTGCGAATGTTTGTTTCCAAAATCGACCACAAATTTTCGATTACATTTAAATCTGGTGATTGGGCTGGTGGTTTCATAACGTGCGGACATTTCCAGATCAGCCAAGTCTGGACAATTCCCGCAGTGTGTTCCGGGTCATTATCTTGGTAAAACCTGAAGTCCTCCTTTATGCCCAGTTTCTGAGCACTTCGGATTAAATTTGACTTAAAAACATCTAAATATTTAAGTTTATCCATCGTAGTCTCGATGAACTCCAAGTTCCCAACCCCGGCTGCTGACATACAGGCCCAAACCATAACGCTGCCTCCGCCATGCTTTACAGTAGCCCTCAAATTTTTAGCGTCAAGCTCTGTGTTAGGCCTACGCCACACATATGAGGGCCCATCCAACCCAAACAAATTAAATTTTGACTCATCACAAAGTAAAACTGTGTTCCAGAATCCAATGTCCTTGTGCAAGTGCTCATGTGCAAATTTTAAGCGACACTTTTTGTTTTTGTCGCTTATAAAAGGCTTCTTGCGTGGTACTCTACCATTAAAGTCATGTTCCCGAAGCACACGGCGAATAGTTTCTGGGTGGCATGACCTGCCCAACTCCTCCTTAACATCATTGGCTACTTGTCTAGCAGATAGCCTTGGGTTATCCCGGTTTTTTGTTACAATATAGCGTTCGTCCCTGGGATTAAAAATTTTGTTTGGAGCATTTCTACCTTTATCGTGGGTTCTATTTTCATGAACAAAACGGTATATGATGCTTTGAACTGTAGAATCACTCAGTCCAACCATATCAACAATTTTTCTACGGGAATGGCCATTTTTATAGTGTTTCAGAACAAATTCCTGCTGTTCAATAGGTGTACGTGGTCCCATTTTGCTAAATTAAATTTTCTGCAAGTTTTGCTTTCAAAATTCAGCACAAACTTATTTCATCACATTGCAAAATCAGTGTATAAAGCATAGAACAAGAATCTACCGTTGCATTGCAAAATAACGGGTCTTTCATCAGCTTCAAAGTTTGTGGTTGAAATAAGCTGTGGAACTGTCTTGGTCTTATTTTTCAGTTTTTAAACATTATTAAATAATGAAAAAATATTTAAAAAATAAATGAATTGATTTTGTAATATTTAAAACATCACACTAACAACCTGCGTTTAAATTTTTTGGATATTGCCAATAGTTTAGATTTTATAGCCCAACAAACTTTTTTTAAAGTGCTGGTTGAAATAAGCTGTGAACCACTGTACATGCACGCATAAGCGCGCGCTCTGCCAACTGCGCAGTTGTCGCAGCAATGTGGGCATTGTTATGGGAGCTTAATTATTTAATTACTTTTCTTAGCGATCAAACTTTCACAACTTATTAATGACATTCATATCTGTGTATTTGCCAAAGAACAAGTCTCTAGTATTAGTACAAATAGGGGGCTATTGGGGGCGAATGGGGAGTGGCATCCAAAATATAAAGATTACATAATCTTCGTATTGATTACACGCAACTACACAGAAATTTGAAGTATCTAGCTCAAACGATGTACAAACCACGCCTTAAAAACACATTAAAATTATCGATAAATGCTCATATAATCGAAATGGAATGAGTTATCAATAAAATATTATATACTTGTGCAGCGTATGGTATTATCGAGTATTCATGTAAAATTTCAAGTCTCTACGTTGCGTACTTAAAAATATCTCAGCGTTCACACGGACGGACGGACGGACGGACGGACAGACGGACAGGGCTATACCGACTCGTCTTGTCGCGCTGATCAAAAATATACATATTACATACATTTTCTGGAACTGAAATATTTAGAGGCGCCAGCTTTGGTGGAATCAAGAAATATTTCAAGGCGACATTCAGGCGTCATTTATTGTAGTCGCACAAATAGAGTTAGTTGCCTTTTGTATTCAGTAGTGTAAAGTTGGTATGCTGCGCTAAAAAAATAAAATCATAAATATACACTGTACCACTTAAGTCACCGTACCCCCTGTTCGTTTTCACAAAACACGCTGTAACTTCGTCAAATTTTTATATAAAAAAAAAGATTTGATGGTAGTTGATAAAGTGATCTATTAACTACACAATAGCATTTTAATAATAGTAAAATATGATTTTAGTCTAATATTATAACTAAAAAACTAAAAATATTCACATTTTCGACTCCACAAAAGTCACCGTACTCTTGCTTGCTCTGCGCTGTCTGGCGCCAATGTTCTTTTTAGACCTAACGGGGATTTTCAAAACATGTATGCAATGTCTTCAAAATTAATACTACTTTGTGTGAACTCTTCGTGTTGGACAAAATTGGCAAATTTCGTCATAAAAATGACCAGTAAAGGGATAACTGTAGAATAAGGTGGGCGGATCTTGCAGCTCCACACAAAGGAGCAAACGTCGTATGCAGAGATGGCTAAACTAATGTCTAGAGCCAAGCCAACCATCCAAACAGTAATTGGCCGTTTTAAATACGAGGGACGTATCAAAAATAATACCAGATCTGGCCAACCACCTTCACTTTCCATTCGCGACAAGCGCCAAATAAGGCATTTGGTGGACAAGGATCCATTTTCCAGCGCAGTAAAGATTGCATCAGAGATGAGTTATATTTCTCAAAAGGATATACACCCGGAAACCGTTCGTAAAGCCATAAAATCATACAACTTTAGGTCTTATACTCCTCGCAAAAAACCATACGTACATTTAACAAATAGGAAAAAGCGTATGGAGTTTGCTAAGGCGAATGTAGAAAAATCGGTTGACTTTTGGCGAGTCAGATGAGTCAAAGTTCAACATTTTTGGCTCGGACGGGCGCGTACGCGTGTGGAGAAGACCTGGAGATGCCCTTAATCCAAAAAATACAAAAAAGACCATAAAGCACGGCGGCGGTGGTCTTATGGTTTGGGGTTGTATAGCTGCATCTGGCGTTGGAAGCTTGGAGTTTATTGACGGAGTGATGAACCAACATACCTACATTGACATCCTCAAAAGAAAATGGATCCTTGTCCACCAAATGCCTTATTTGGCGCTTGTCGCGAATGGAAAGTGAAGGTGGTTGGCCAGATCTGGTATTATTTTTGATACGTCCCTCGTATTTAAAACGGCCAATTACTGTTTGGATGGTTGGCTTGGCTCTAGACATTAGTTTAGCCATCTCTGCATACGACGTTTGCTCCTTTGTGTGGAGCTGCAAGATCCGCCCACCTTATTCTACAGTTATCCCTTTACTGGTCATTTTTATGACGAAATTTGCCAATTTTGTCCAACACGAAGAGTTCACACAAAGTAGTATTAATTTTGAAGACATTGCATACATGTTTTGAAAATCCCCGTTAGGTCTAAAAAGAACATTGGCGCCAGACAGCGCAGAGCAAGCAAGAGTACGGTGACTTTTGTGGAGTCGAAAATGTGAATATTTTTAGTTTTTTAGTTATAATATTAGACTAAAATCATATTTTACTATTATTAAAATGCTATTGTGTAGTTAATAGATCACTTTATCAACCACCATCAAAACTTTTTTTTTATATAAAAATTTGACGAAGTTACAGCGTGTTTTGTGAAAACGAACAGGGGGTACGGTGACTTAAGTGGTACAGTGTATGCATACATACATATGTATGTACTTATATATGTATATAACAAGCATAGAAAATATTAAAGGTGTTTTTATTTCTTTAACCAGCTTGGAATTTACAACAATTAATTACTTGTTTTCTTTTGTTAGGAAACATATTCATAAAATTATTAGTTTTACCAACAATTTTCTCTGTTAGTCATTAATAATTCTTTCTTATCAAAATTAAAACTAACTAAAGATTTTTCTTTAGTTGCTATTTTTAGCACCAACGCTTTCATACCTTTCATACAAATAATAGTATAAGCCTTAACATTTTACATGAGCCATGGTATACCCATCCATTAATGTGGTATACCTGCTCAGCAGGCAAGAAAGGCGAGCTCTATAAGAACAAATTTAAAACAAATTAACAAATTTAAATATTTTTATGAGCTGCTGCTTGTGCGAACTTATTATGCATATACAAAAGTTCCACAGTCATCACATACCCAGTCCACAAGATCTAGCAACTATAAATTCTACAGGCAGCACGTTTCACACATAGGCACATAAATGCATATACACATGCAAAATTTTCGTTACCGACGAAAAAAAAACATGTTCGTAAAATTAAAAAAAAAAATCAGCATAGATTCTTCAAACTTTTTTCTTATGATTCAAGTTAAAAAAAAAACAAAGATAAACTCTAAGAAAACATTACAGTATATGCCAAATGTGTTCAATGACATTTATGTCGGGTGAATAAGCAGGAGTTTCCATTACTTTCGTGCAGTTTTAAAGGTCCCATGTCTTGACATTCAATGAGGCATGTTTGGGTCGATAGTAATACCCACATTGCTGCCTACGCGCAGTCGCTGCGTCAACTTGTGTGTGTGTGTGAGTATGTGTTGTTTATATTTCTGCATAAAAGATGCGTAAAATAATTTCATATTTGGCTCTTCACAGCGTTCAGGGTATCCCCTAGTCGAGCAGTCTTGACTAGAGTACTCTTACTTGTTATACCCTGAGCCCATTGAAAATGGGAAATCAGGGTAATTTGGTTTTGTTAAATGTATGTAACAGGCAGAAGGAGACGTGTCAAAACCCACAAAGTATATATATTCTTGATCAGGGCGACGAGCTGAGTCGATTTAGACCTGTCCGCCTGTCTGTCCGTTCGTCCGTCTGTCCGTATGTTTGAACGCGTCGATTGAAGCATCTAAACAAGCTAGAGACTAGATTTTTTTTTGTTGGGTCCGTGGATAGCACGCGCAGGTCAAGTTTGTTATCAAAAAACGATATCTATTTTTGTTGTAATGTTATCGATTTTAAACCTTATCGAAAACAGGTTATAAAATTCTATCTCCCACACCTTTAGAGCTAGACCACTAAAATTTTGCATATAGATTCATGTGAATTTTATGCAATTTCTATTTTTTTTATTTTTTGGATACCGGCTCTTTTTACTAATTACCCCCCCCCCCCTCCCCCCTCTCCTACTCGACCTATTGAGAGTCTGTTGCAAATATAACCATGTGAATAAATTAGCATTTTTATTAAATGTAAAAAATTCAATAGAATCATATGCTGAAAGTTTCATCAAATTCCGTTAAGTCAGTCCCGATTTATTGAAGAAAACGTTTGGTCAATTATCACACGCACGTGGCAAGCAGCGACGCGCAGCAAAAAACATTTACATAAAAACATACATATACATACAATGAAACGTGTAAGCGCGTCTGTGCATGTGCACAGCCACTTCTGTAGTTTTGTATTTGTCATACATCGCCCTTTACACGCATACATTCAAACAGACCACCGTTTTTGTATGTACACATACTCATACGTTCATATGCGCGCATTTCAGCATATTCTAAGAATTACTATTGCGATTAATCTTTTTCTTTAGCTTCTTTAGTTTTGTGTTTGTCACAAATCGCCCTTGTAGTACTACTTCGCGTTTTGCCAACAAACAATGCAGTGGTGTAGTGGGTAGACGCAAAGCGCGTAAACGAAAGGTCCCGAGTTCGAAACTCAGTGACAACAGTTGAGATGGTGCGCTTTAACGTTACATATGAAGTAAATAGATGCAGGTTCGAGTCCAGGTGCGGTGATGTATGTTTTTTTTTCTTTTCTTTTTTTTTTTTGTTAAATTGTTTATTTATTTAATTATTAATTTATTTTTTATTTACATACATTCTAGTTGAATAAAATTCCAAAATTATAATTTAATTTTGGAAAATTTAATGTTATATGCAAGCTATATAGCGTATTAAACAATGCAAATCGGACGGGGCTCAGGGGATCTTCTAGTCGGGCACCTCCGACTAGAGTTTTCTTACTTGTTTATGTAATGGAATAAGTAATGATTCCTTTTAAATAGAAAGAAAAACAAATGTCTTCCAGGACAAGTTAAATAGTTTTAATAAAGGTTACTGCAAAGAAGCACTGTATTCCTTTATAACAAAAGCTCATAAATAACTGTTAACCTTTTGCACCCACGTGAACCGCTCACGAGAGCAACCGAAAAAATTTACTTACACACGCTCTTGCTCTGAGCATGACTTTTATTTTTCTGTCGTTCGGTTTTCGGCAGTCGCTGCGTCAACGGCGCAGTTAGCAGAGCTCGCGCTCATGCGTACGTGCATATGTGTGTGTGTATGTGTTGTTTGTATGCATGCATAAAAGAATCATAGAATGATTTGATATTTTGCTCTTCACAGGGCTCATGGTATCTCCTAATCGAGCAGTCTCAACTAGAGCACACTTACTTGTTTGATTATAAGTATATGTTTAATTTATATTATACATTTTTTTAAATTAATCTGAGAAATATTTTTTTGCAGAGAGTTTCAAACGGTCGACCTTTATGTGCGAGTTATGTTTATAACACAACTTGGAATATTATCAGCACCAGGAGAAAAAGATGATTTCAATGTCCGCATGGCTGAAACCAGAGAAACAAGAGAAACAATCGGAGCATTGATAATATTCGTTGCAGGACTTACAAATGAGTACAAAGTGTCGCGGGAGTCATCAAAAGAATAAGTGGATTGAAAAAAATGTGCAAAAATATCAGAGGAATCTTGATCATTTCAAGTTTTTTCTCTCCAAAGAAAAACATGGAAGGTAAATAAACGTTTAGAGTTTAAAGATGAATAAGATTGCTTGAGATCACGAACGAATTTCCTTTTGCAACGTAAAAGGTAATTCTCATAATACAGTATTTAAATGATTGAAATTTCACTTGTCTATTGAGTATTTAGACTATGTGAGCAAAAACATCTTAAAAAACGGCCTAAATAGAAAAATAGTAAAACCCTTATATTGTTCGATTAAACTTGTAATTAGAAGCGCATCTCGTTTTATTATGCTACTGGCTATAAGACAAATAACATTGTCAAAATTGTTTTATTTTCATACATTTTCCGAAAAAATTACGTCCCACTGATAACTTAAAAGGCCGCTGTGCATAAACTACTCTCACTCAATCTTGGCGTTCTCTCCCTCTCCTCTCTCAAACACACTGTACCATAAAGTTATAGTACCCCTATTCATTTTCGGTAAACAAGTTGTAACTTCGTTAAATTGTTACAAAATTAAAAAGTTTCGATGGCGGTTGATACAAAAATCTATTAATTACACATAAACATTTCAGTAATAGTAATATTTTATTACACCAAAAACCCATTGAAAATGGGAAATCCGGGTAGAATGGGAGTAAAATTTTGTGAATATAATTTTGTGAAATTATATGTAACAGGCAGAAGGAGGTGTGCCATACCCTACAAAGTATATATATATATTTTTGAGCAGCGCGAAAAGACGAATCGATATAGTCCGTCTGCCTGGTCGTCCAACAATGTAAACCCTGAGATCTTCTACGATAGATGTAAGATAGAACTTCAAATTTTACTTGAATATTCGTATTTACCATCCACTAAACTAGTTTATCATTTTCTCTTGATAACTGATCAGATTTAATTTTTAGCTTCATTTATGATAGTAGAGATATGAAGATTAAAAGAAAGTTTAGTGTCAAAAATAACACCAAGATTTTTGACAGCCAAAATTCGTTGCAAGGAAATGTTGTTAATAGTGTAATTAACAATATGTGGAATGGTACAACTGAAAGTCATTGTCCTGAACTTGGAATAATTTAAATGCAACTGATTAGTCACACACCAAAGCTGAAAGGAATTAAGGTCATTTTGAAGGCGAAAATGATCAAGTAAGTTGGAGTATGAAAGTCAGATCTTAACATCGTCAGCATACATAAAAATTTTCGAGTGAATAATATAGCTAGGAAGATCATTTATAAAACAGCAGCGACCTCAATGCGAAAAAACCTATTTCAAATACTAGAGACGTTTGATTTTTTCAAATACACACATATAAATGTCAGTATAAAGATCTAAAAGTCTTGTAAAGATAGTCCATCTCAAAGAAAACTTATTCAACAAGTTCCCACTTCAATTGCGGTTAGCAACGCACGATCTTATGCATGCGTGCATTTGAGTACACTTGGCCCTCGCTTAAGACGGGGGTTACGTTCCTAGAAATCATCGTGTTAAGCGAAACATGGATTCAGTATAAAATAAGGGGTTACGTTTTCAAAATTCAAAATTGCCAGAAAAAAAATTTGTTATTATTCAAGTTTGATCTGTTTTTATTAAAGTTTCATACATTTGTTCTAAATTAACCAAAAGTTATTATGTAT
The DNA here is from genome assembly GCA_035045145.1 of Drosophila meridionalis. Lineage (NCBI taxonomy): Eukaryota > Metazoa > Arthropoda > Insecta > Diptera > Drosophilidae > Drosophila > Drosophila meridionalis. Next base: position 899,674 of record JAWNPG010000060.1, read on the forward strand.
ATGCCTTTAATAAATGCATAAAATTCATATTTTCCAAATTAAAAGTTGGTATTAAATAAATAAAGGTGCTTCATATCATTAATTAACATGTTAAACTTTATAGAAACTTTTTTTCAATTGATATCAAATTTGAAATGCATTTGGTGGCATTTATAGTTTAAGCCAGTTTGTTTTAACATGTTTTCTTTTTTGGTGGCTCCTTATTGTGTTTGCTTCATTCACAGCAATCTCAAGCAATGATTCGTCCTTAATTCCTTTATCTTTAAACAACTCTTGCAAATCATCATTCGCCATGTCGTCGAAACCTTCGCCTTCAAGTGAGCAAGGTCTAATATATCCTGGAATCCACGTTTTGGCACTTCTATTTCATGGCTTTTAACAACCTCTGGCCATAATTTCCACCAGCATATATTTAATGTTGACACCTTAATCTCGTTAATCGACAGCAAAAAAAATATATATCAATATTTTTTGCATTCGTGTAAGAACGAGGTTTTTAGTGTCTTAAAAGGGGGATGGGAGTAAATTTTTAACCGTGTAAGACCGAGTTCGTACCAAGTGTATATGTATGTATGCATACAAGAAGAGTAGAATGATTGGAATAATGGCTCTTCACAGAGTTCAGGGTATCTCCTAGTCGAGTAGAGCACTCTTACTTATTTAACTCTGTTCCCGATGAGAAAGAGTATATTGGTTTTGTGTAATGTCCGTCTTGATGTTCGTCGGCCTGTCCGTCTGTCCGTATGAATGCAATTTTTATCTACGCTATTGAAGCTAGAGACTTGAACTCGTGTATGCCTTAGAATTATAAATTGTCAAGATTTACCCAATACACCCACTAGGGGTGTTGCAAATCGACAAATGATTGCGCCAATAGGCCAGAAATCATATTAGTTGAAGAGCTAGAGAGTTGCAATTTGGAATGTACACTCGCGTTGACCACCGAAGGGCAAAAAATGGCGGATATATGAATGCTCATTGGGAGCGTGACAAATCGGGTAAACTGTCTCATCACCAGTTTTAAAGCTAGAGCTTCAATACGTAAGTTAATGCTCCCATTTTATAAAGATTGATTAACAAAATTTCTGTCTACGCTTACTAGGGGCGTGGTAAATCGTATACGAATATATAGTGCTTTTTAAAATTATATATTTTGTATATTTTGGGCATTATTGATGCTAGAGAAATATGATAAATATGATAGTACACATAAGCTATCAGCGTACAGAAATGAAAATTTGCTCACGAGTCGCAAATCTCTACGATACCATTTCTTCTTTTTTGAGTAAGAAACAGGCAACAAGTCTATCGAAATTGTTTAGTCGAACAGTTGCAGGTATTAGATCTTGTGGACTTTTTTTCCACTCCAGATATGAGCATTGTCTGCGCTGAAAAAAATTTTGCAGTCTATGTATTGCGTGCAAATACTTGTTAACCGTTTGAACTGACACCCTTCGCTCATGAGATCATCCCAAAAAACCATACAAGCTGGCTCCCACTCTAAGCAAGACTTTTTACTTCGCTTTGGTTATCGGTTGGCCGTTTTTGAGCCATGTGCGTTTCACTCTTTGCACGCTTCTCAGTAAGTGAGCAGAAAAAATAAAAGCCCATTAAAACGGTCTTCGCATGAATTTCGGTTGTAAGAAAAATTAAATGATTTTTATTTTAATTTTTTTTTTATTATTGGCAAATTTGTGTTATGCATTACATATTTAGCTTAATTAATAATAATAATTAATCGCTTAAATGACTTATTATTTCATTTAAAATTAAATATATGAACGGGCATTTTCCTATTCGACAGACACTTGAGTTGTCGGTGTAACCAATCTTGGGTGAAATTATTAAAAAAGTATAATATATTATATTTAAAAGCATACAGAACTTTTATTCATCAGCACAGATCTTGACAAGTTGCAATTTGCAATTGTTCTGTAAGAATGCAATTGGTTTGCTTAACGAAAACAACCTTCGCATGCAAGTTAACACATAAGAATTGTCTTTAACTATTGAAAAAGTATATCGTTCAAACAGTGCCAAATGCTACAGACCTAATTCGCTGATGCATAAGTTCACTGACCCAACCGCGACGGTGGGCAATGGTAATCCGATACTTGACTATGTGCAAGTGTTCGCGTTACCGTTAATGCTGAGTCAGCTTACCGACTGTAGTTTTGTAGCTTAGCAATAATCTTCAGCTTATGCCATAGGTTATAATTCAGTTCTGTAACAGACATTGGAGAATAAAGTCTACCAGTGCTCCTACACTCGATACAAACTTTGCCGTAATTCATTGCACTTTTGAGCCAGGTAGCCAGTAGTGAAGAGAGCTTTAGTATGCTCTCCACCGTAATCGTCATAAATTCTACTTAACAAGGATTGCGGAGTCTATAGATTCCAAGACAAACAACTTAACTGGCGTCCAACGGGCTAAAACTTACAACCATAGAAGCTAGAGTCTCAAACACCATGTAAGTTTGTTTGAAAAAGTATTCAAATCTATAAATAAATCATTAAATCACAACAGAAGCACAACAGTGCTGTTATAAGAATTAAAATTAGCATACTTAAAATATTTATTAAAAAACAAGTAAGAAAGCTCTAGTCGGAGGTGCCCGACTAGGAGATACCCTGAGCGCTGTCCAATTTGCATTGTTTAACACGCTCCATAGCTTGTATATAACATTAAATTTTCCAAAATTAAATTACAATTTTGAAATTTTATTCAACTAGAATGTATGTAAATCAAAAATAAATAAATAATTAAAAAAATAAACAAATTAAAAAAAAGAAGAAAAACAAACATCACCGCACCTGGACTCGAACCTGCATCTATTTACTACATATGTATCGTTAAGCACATCATCTCAACTAGCACAACCACTTTATGTTTATAAATTTAAAAAATTACGCTGTCATCACTGAGTTTCGAACTCGCGACCTTTCGCTTACGCGCTTTGCGTCTATTCACTACACCACACCAGTACTGCATTGGTTGTTGGCAAAACGCAAACTAGTACTACAAGGGCGATATGTGACAAATACAAAACTAAAGAAGCTAAAGAAGCAGATCAATCGCAATTGAAAATCTTAGAATATGCTGAAATGCGGGCATATGAACGTTTTGTATGTGTACATACCAAAACGGGTGTCGTTTGAATGTATGCGTGTAAAGGGCGATATATAACAAATACAAAACTATAGAAGTGGCTGAAAATGCAAACACAGATTTGGTTGAAGAATATGCTAGAATAAATAACCTTGAATTTATTTGTGCACATGCATTTTAGACGCGCCTGCACGTTTCAATATATGTGTATGTGTAAATGTTTTTTGCTGCGTGTCGTTGCTTGCCACGTGCGTGTGTTAATTGGCCAAACGTTTTGTTTAATAGATTGGGACTGACTTAACGGAATTTGATGAAACTTTCAGCATTTGATTCTATTGAATTTGTTGCATTTTATAAAAAGGTAATTTATTCACATGGTTATATTTGGAACAGACTCTCAATGGGAAGTGTGGGGGGGAGAGGGGTGGGTGGGTGTGGGTGCACTTCGTAAAAAGAACTGATAAAATATGAAAAAAATAGAAATTGCATAAAATTCACATAAATCTATATGCTAAATTTCTACGGTCTAGGTCTAGCTCTAAAAGTGTGGGAGATATAATTTTATAACCTGTTTTCGATAAGGTTTAGAATCGATAACATTGCAACAAAAATAGATATCGTTTTTTGGTACCAAACTTGACCTGCGCATGCTATCCACGGACCCAACAAAAAATTCAAGTCTCTAGCTTGTCTAGATGTTTCAATCGACGCGTTCAAACATACGGACAGACGAACGGATGGACGGACGAACGGACGGACGAACGAACGGACAGACAGACGGACAGGGCTAAATCGACTCAGCTCGTCGCCCTGATCAGGAATATATATACTTTGTGGGGTCTGACACGCCTCCTTCTGCGTGTTACATACAGTTAACAAAACCATTATACCGTGATTTCCCATTTTCAATGGGCTCAGGGTATACACAAAAAAAATTAAACAAAAAAAAAAGTGTGACACTTGTTCATCGGACCATCGACGCAGTTTAAAAACGATCATACGAACAAATTCGATTTAGCAAGACACATTTAAATAGAGTGTGAATCTGATAGCGAATCAGACTGGGAAGCGGATAACATTAATTGATAAAAAAAACCCAGTGTCCCTCAGTCAAGAACACAGCCAAGACATCATGGACGCAAACCAGGTTCAAGCACTGATCATGAGCGCTGTTAGCAAAGCTTTGGCCCAGCAAGAAGAAATGTTCCAGTCTCAGCTAAACGTCATGACAACAAAGATAGATAGATTAAACGTTGATACACCACAAATAGAAAGTTATCAAAGAATTTAGGTTCTGCCGGACTGCACTGTCCCTCTTGATATTATAAAATCTGTCCATGAATTTAGTAAGGGCTCCGACGACTACGTCGCAGGGAGAGAGTCAGTATTCGATGCCTACGAACTATTTAGGCCCTTTAATGGCAGCTGCGCACACTACCAAGCAGTCGTTATAATCAGAAAAAAAAATTAGAAGGCAGCAAGGGCAATCTTAGTGTCTCACAACATAGTGTTAAGTTTCGACGCCATAATTGGATTAGATTGTTTATGCAGACAAAACGTCGCTGCGTCTCTTAAGACAAGGACTAGAGATGGTTGGGCAAGGCGATTTAAGCCTCGCTCAGTATTATGACGAGGTAGAAAACAAACTAACCCTCGTCACAAATAAAATTGTTATGTCACATGAGCCAGAGCAAGTCACAGTGCTCGACGAAGAAGTGAGGGCAGCTGTACTTCACGCATTCATATCAGTATTGAGGAAACCACTTAGAATTGCGGTTTTCCCAGCACAGCCGAAAAATTTGCCATCGACATTAGCGCTTGCCACAGAAGCCGAGTTAAGCATGGAGCGAAGTAGGATGTCGGTCACATATACCAAGGCTGTAGCCGACAGAGAACATATGAGAAAACAAATATAACAAATATAACCCAAAGCAAAACAAGGTTCAGGAAAAAAACCCCCACTATATTAAAAAACAGCCCAACAGTTACCAAGAGAAGAGTAGAAGAGAAGAGGCGAGCCCGAGCCTTGAACCAATGGATGGACCTCTAAAGTCAATCATGACAGATACACAGAAAAGGCGGAAGCCGCGCTTGCCGCTATCGATTATGACAGTGAGGCAGAATTAGATAATAATAAATAAATTTTTTAATGAGCACTCCCGGCTGTCCTCCATCACGCGGCAGCTGGGTGGAAAAACAATAAAAATTCTAATCGATACCGGGGCGGCAAAAAATTACGTCAAGCGCATAAAGGAGCTAAAAGCCGTAGTACCTGTCAAAAACCCATTTACCGTGAGTTCGGTACACGGTTCAACCAAGATAGGGCAAAAGTGCTTAATGAATGTGTTTGGCGAGGTTTGTCCATTCTACATTTTAGACACTCTCAGTTCAATTGATACAATTATAGAATTCGACTGCTAACGCGAGCAAAAGTAGCATTGCATTTGCAAGAGGAGGGCACGCTCACTTATCTAGACCAAAAAGAACAGTTAAACTATCACAAATGTGAAAGTGTAAACTTCACAGACGTTGATGACATAGAAGTACCAGCTAGGGTAAAATAAGAGTTCAACGCTATGATTTGAAGAGAATGAAGGCATTTTCGAAATCTAACGATGCATTGCACTTCAATACCTTTGTCATTGCCACTATTCGAAAATTAGATACTGAGCCGGTATATTCCAAATTTATACCCATACCCATAGGAGTTTCTGATTTCGTAAACACAGAAATCAAACTGTTCAGGCATGAACATGCAATATCAATAATTATGTGAACATGCTTTCTACGCACTCAACGGCTAACATGCAGTGCGATAAGAGCCATATGGGTAGACACTAAAAATGAACAGATGAACTATAACCATTGACCCTGACGCAATATATTTCGAATATATGAGAGATCAACGCTGAGCATTACAACCTCAGCGATAGAATAAGAATATGTAGACGAACGCTGAACTTTACAATATCAGCGATAATATTAGAATGCAATAGACCAATGCTGAGCTTTACACACTCAGCAATAGATACATTACATTTAAGAGTTGAAATTATGCATGAGTCTGCGTATATAAACGCAGCCTCAGAAGAATAAACGCTAGTATTCGACTAAACCCCAACATAGTCAGTGTATTCATTCATGGTCCTTCGATCCGTACCACCGACTACCAAACTTTGTGAAAAATGTTTTCAATAGTGAAAAATTGTATAAAAGAGTTGTTTTATTTGGCTTACCAATCCACGTTGTGAGTAGAGGCACAGCAAGATCAACCAAGCGATCAAAACAAAAAAACCTCCAACGGGTTAAGCCAAAGATCAACCATACAAGAACAACAAATACACAACAACAACAACAACAATATGATGTCCGTAAAATCTTTGGAATTGATCAAGAAGCAAGAGAAGATGAGTTAGCAGCCCTGGAAAAGTTGGCAGATGAATTTTCTGCCAACCACCTAGCGCTGGTTAAAATCGGTGTCATCAAGCATACATACTTTATGGACAAAATATATGATGTCACCATGGAAAAAATCAGGATCTACAAAGAGGCCCTGATGAAGGTCGAAGTTGCCGACCACCCTATGGACACCGATAAACCATCAACGAGCGAACATGGGCAATTGCGATTGGAAGCATCCAGGGAAAGACAGGAAAGTCCATTTTCACAAAAAAGTGCAAACCCAATGGATGTATTGGTAGAAGATGTAGAGAAAAAAACTCTAAAAGAAAGGGAGCACATGGAAGATGTACATGCCAACCTAGAGCGCAGAGATCAGGTAGAAACTGTTGTTTTGAAAGAAACATTATCTTTCTGGTGGAAAAAAGTCCAGCCTGCGTTCGCGGACTTAGAGGCAAGATATGGAAAATCTGCCTACGACAGCGACGAAATCGAGGAACTGGGGTGCAACGTCGATAAACTGTTAAATAAGCTTAACAGAAAAATAGGCGAATTCAACAATAAAAATGAAGACGTCCCAGATCTACCGAAATCGGATCTTCCTCATTTTGACGGAAATCACCAAAGACTGGTCATTCTTCAATTTGTTCTCCGATACAATTCACAAAAGAAAGGATATCAGCGACACAAGGAAGCTGAACTACCTCAAATCGTGTTTGAATGGAGAAGCCCAAATAGTAGTAAGCCACTTATTAAGTGGATCATCTGCTAGCTACAATTTGGCGTGGGAACTTATGTGCAAGCGCTACGAAAATATGCGCAAAAAACATCGCAAACGCCGTTAACCAACTAGTGGACATGGAAGGCAGGTTCCACAATTTCTTGGACACAGCAAACAAGAAAGGTCAAATTGGTAACGATGTTGGTATAGTAATCGCTCAGATATTGCTAAGAAGATTGTCGACGGAAGTGCTACAACTTTACGAGCAACATGTAAAGAAAGCCAGAGAAATCCAGTCCTTGAATAATGTGCTCGAGTTTATTGATCAACTACTCAGCACAGTAGACTCAGTGCAAAAAAGAGCCATCCAGAAGTCCATGGAAGCAAAGAGAACGAGCTACAAAATATGCCGTTTTAGCAAACTGGATGGCCACGAAATATCCAGGTGCCAAAAATTTAAAGCCGAGCTAGTTACAAAGCGCAAGAAATTTATAACTAAAACCGCTCTATGCTTTAAATGTCTAGGCATCCATTGCACTAAAGATTGCAATAAGAATTGGACATGCAACAAATACGGCAAACCACATAATAATTTGCTTTACGATAATGCAAATAAAAAAGAAACCTTCAGCAGCAATTGTCTTAAAGAAAACAAAGGAGAAGATACGTTGCTGGCAACTGCGCTCAATCGGATTAAAAATTAATCCGGAAAATACGAGCAACTAAAGGCCCTAATCGATGGAGGCTCACAAAAAACATTAATTTCGGAAGAAGCTGCACAACAGTTAAAACTTCACCGAATCAAGCGGAACGTGGAAGTTCAGGGAATTTCACAAAATGTTGAAATCCTGAAAAATAATATTTCAACGAGCCAAGCGGAATTGATGTCATCATTGGCGTTGATCTACTTCCCCTAATAATGTTGGGAAAAGTTAAGAAAATCAACGAAACGCTGGGAAAAACAACTGAGCTTGGATGGATTGTTTTCGGCAACATAGCTAGATCATCAAACAACAAGGTGATCAGCGCAGCAACAACGATGTGCTTATACGACCTCGAACGATTTTGGGAGCTGGAAAGCAACTCAGGCGATTCAGTTGATGGCAACGTTTGTGAGAAGACGGAAACAATCACAAAAGATAGTGAAGGTCGGTTAGTAGTCTCCATACCATTCAAAAAAGACTTTGAGTTGGGAAACTCTCGAAAACAGGCTATGGCACGTCTACTACAAATGAAAACAAATTCAAGAAGTAACCGAAAATCTTCATGGAATACAAGGCTTTCATTGAAGAATAAGAGAAACTAGGTCACATGGAACAAGTAAATACTATCCGCCAAAGCAAATACTACATGCCACATCAAGCAGTAGTGAGACCAAACAGCCTTACTACTAAATTAAGAGTAGTGTTCGATGCGTCAGCGAAACTTCCAATGGATTAAGTCTAAATGATGTGATGCTAGTTGGCCCCAAAATACAAAAAGATATTTTGGTCAAGTGGCGATAATGGAAGTATGTGATGACAGCGGACATCGAACAAATGTATCGCCAGATTAAGATTGTTAAAGCTGATCAGGATTTTTGGGCCGTCTCTCCATAGGATGTACTGCATCCTATGGAGAGACGGCCCAAAAATGCCAATCAAGGAGTACAAGCTATCTACAGTGACGTACGGGACTTCAGCTGCACCATTCTTAGCTGTTCAGGAATTGGCAAATCAACACTGTCAAGAGAACAACCAACTGATGAGAACAATCAAAGAAGATTTCTACATGGATGACCTCATCACTGGTGGCGATTCAACATACGACTGCATTAACAGTCAAACAGCACTTTTAAATATCATGGAAAAGGCTGGCATGCACCTACGAAAATGGGTGTCAAATGATGACACGATCATCGGAATTAAGGACGGAGACTCAACAGAAAAAATAATTATCAACAAAGATGAGTCAATTAAAACCCTCGGTCTACAATGGGACCCCGAAAAGGATGTTTTCACATTTGTTGTCGATTGCCCAAAATTAGTACGCATTACAAAACGTCTAATTTTATTCCAATTGGCAAGAATATTTGATCCACTAGGATGGCTTACGCCAGTCACACTGCAAGCAAAGTGCTTCATCCAAGAACTGTGGAAACTACAGCTAACTTGGGACGCAGAACTGGAGCCTAGTCTGGTCAACTACTGGCAAGAATCCTCAAACGCATTGCCAGAGTTAGCCAAAATTAATATACCACGCTGGTCTGGACAATCAAGCACTGATGCAACGGAACTACATGGGTTTTGCGACGCATCAGAAAAAGCATATGCAGCGGTGGTATATACCAAAGTTGGAGCCAAAGTTACTTTGCTAGCAGCAAAAAGCAAAGTGAACCCAATAAAAAATAAGAAGACAATTCCGAAATTAGAGCTATGTGCAGCTCATTTATTATGGAAGCTATTAGGAAAAGTACAAGCAATAGTTGGAAGTCACATAAAAACGCAAGCATGGAGTGACTCCCAAATTACGCTAGCTTGGATTAGGAACAAGCGTAGCAAAGATAAATTCGTCAAAACTAGAATCGACGAAATAATCAAAAAACTGCCTCACGTCGAATGGAAATACGTAAAATCAGCATACAACCCAGTAGATGTCGCTTCAAGAGGAATTGCCCCGAAGCACTTAGCAGCATGCGACATATGGTGGAATGGGTCTGAGTGGTGGAGAAAACAATCATCAAAGGAAAACTACCTGATCCCACTGCTAAAAAAATTCTCATCAATAAACAAGCTAACATATATTATGCTTTGTAGCAAAATTACGAGGAAAGGAGCATCAGGCGACGTATCTCACTGTCGAAGAAATAAAGAAGGCCAAAACAATCGTTGTAAAATTGCAACAAGAAATTGATTTTGGACACGAAATTAATCTGCTCAAGGCTGGGAAATCTCTGGAAGTTAAAAGTAAACTACAAGCGCTCAACCCCTTTCTGAATGGTGATAGAGTATTACGAGTAGGAGGCCGTCTTGAAAGTGCAATGGTCACATCTTGCTTGGCTGTTTACAAACAACGCACACAAAGAAACCTTACACGGCGGACTGAAGCTGATGAGAAACCTTGTCCAGCGGGAGTTCTGAATTTTTGGCTTATGGAATGCATTAAAAAGTACCTGCGGGAATGTATTACCTGCATTAGGTACAGACAGGAAATGACCAGCCAATTGATGGGAAATTTACCAGTGTATCGAGTAACTGACGACTGAAAACACTGGTATTGACTACGCTGGACCTTTTCAAATTTGGTGTTCCAAAGGAAGAGGTCATGGATGGTCATGCATGGCCATGAAGGCAATACATCTGGAAGCTGTCAGTGACTTATCATCAGATAAGTTCTTAGAAGCTCTACGCCGATTTTTTGCAAGACGCGGCAAAAGTGAACACATGTATTCAGATAACGGCACAAATTTTTTAGGTGCCGCTAGAATACTAGACAAGGATTTGGTCGTCGCTATTAAAGAAAATAGCAGTATTGCACCGGTACTGGAAAAAGAAGGCATCAAGTGGCATTTTATTGTGGGAAGACCACTCATTGGAGCTCCAGAGCACTTCGATGAGCATATTAAAATTGGGTCTTTAGACAGATGGAGACATATGCAACGCATTAGAGCAGAATTCTGCAGAAAATGGAAAGATGAATACTTAGCATCACTGCAACAGCGAACCAAATGGCGGCAAGAAAAATCAAACCTTACAGAAGGCCAACTTGTTCTATTGAAGCAAGAAAATACGCATCCCGCTAGATGGGAAACAACCCAAAAACTACAAAAGGACAAGATGATAAAGTTCGAATAGTAACTATACAAACAAATATGGGTGAGTCAAAAGATCAATAAACAAGACCTATTTGTTACCAACTCAAAATAAGGATAAGCAAGCCGACCCTCCAAAAGAACAAAGAAAAATACGATCAACAAAGTTTGCGACTGGAAAAGCGACAATTCTAAGCCTGCTAATGATATTGCAAGTAGCAAGTGCCACCATTATATCTTCTACAAACACAAACAAGATAAAAATCCAGGATATGGATCAGCTAACTGCAATGATAATGAACAAACTTGGAAAATTGGAAGTCGTCTCATCAAGCTGGCAGATGCCGGTTTACTACAACATGGAAGCATATTTCGAAGTGTTCAAGTGTTCATCACCCAAACGACGAATAGAAACAAACGGTTTATTATGTGCTTCGATATTGGCACTGCAAACAGATTAAAGAAAAACATGCAGACAATCATCAAAAACGAAAAACGCCTAAATGATTATGTCAGCAACCAGACAACAATAATCAATGCAACGGCAAACCTTATACAAGCTACTACAGAAGAGGTGAATAAAAACATTGAAAAAGTCACAATGGAAATAAACAAGATATCAAACACGATGAAAGAGCACTTCTTCGTATACAAAGAGTCCGTAATTGTGGATTGATAAAACAGAAGAAATTCAGGCAGCTGTGATTTCCCTTTTGACGGATATCAACCAAGGAAGAGTTCATCCGTCTCTGGTTGAACCAAATAAGATGTTGACCGAACTCGACGAGATCCAAAAGAAGCTACAAAGGAACCAACTTCTTCTTCCTGGCGAAAATTCTCCGAAGCGGCTTCAATTTATGAAAACCAACATGCCACTCTCTTCGAAACAGTACCTATACCACTCGCACTCAATGCAAGAAAGGTGATTCCGACAATTAAAACGAAATTCCTTATCTTCAACACTGAGATAAATGCATACCACTTAATGACTGAATCCATTTCAGTAAGTCATTGTCGACATGAAGACGAGGACACATACTTATGACGAGAGCTGTGAAATATCGCCTTTTAAGCCAAACAACAGGCAGCCGTGCAAGATAACCGACTACGAGGAAGATACCTTTATTAAAAAGCTGAACGCAAAAACAGGTGGCTCTTCAAAATATTTGAGAAGAAGTCAGCCCACATCATACGCGGAAACTACGAAGAGACGACGCTATTACCTAACTAAGGCATTATAGAGCTATATGCTGAATATTCAGCTAGGATAGGAAAATTCAAAATCGTAACGCCGCAGGAATTAGCATCTACAAACACTGTGAAGTACTCGCCACTTTTCCTCAAGATAATCGACCACAACAACACATGGGCTCCGACGCCACTCCACCACATTGTAGTAACTAATTCAGCTGAATTATAACGAGTACAACAAAGCATAAACGATCTGCACCGTAAAAAAGTACACATTGAGGACCTAGCCTTCCACACTATGAACGGACACATTTCTTTAGGCTTAGTAATAATTATAATAGTTCTTTTTGTCATATATATGATTAAGAGGATAAACCAGAGACAGCAATTACTGGCTGTCACATTTTCTGGCGCCCCGCAGAATGTTCAGGCATGAACATGGAATATCAATAATTATAGAATAAGAATATGTAGACGAACGCTGAACTTTACAATATCAGCGATAATATTAGAATGCAATAGACCAATGCTGAGCTTTACACACTCAGCAATAGATACATCACATTTAAGAGTTGAAATTATGCATGCGTCTGCGTATATAAACGCAGACTCAGAAGAATAAACGCTAGTATTCGACTAAACCCCAACATAGTCAGTGTATTCATTCACAAACAATTACTGAACGATGGCATTATCAGACCATCTAGGTCCCCATACAACAGCCCTTCCTGGGTCCTAGACAAAAAAAGATTCGACTCAAAGGAAGGAAAAAAAAGATGTTAGTAATAACCCTAAACTTAAAATCGGGTTATCATCAAATTTATTTAGCTGAGCACGATCGTGAAAGCACCTCATTCTCAGTCAATGGTGGCAAATACGACTTTTACCGATTGCCTTTCGGACTCAAAATGCCGTAAGCATTTTTCAAAGGGCAGTAGATGACGTTCTCAGAGTACACATTGAGGACCTAGCCTTCCACACTATGAACGGACACATTTCTTTAGGCTTAGTAATAATTATAATAGTTCTTTTTGTCATATATATGATTAAGAGGATAAACCAGAGACAGCAATTACTGGCTGTCACATTTTCTGGCGCCCCGCAGAATGTTCAGGCATGAACATGGAATATCAATAATTATAGAATAAGAATATGTAGACGAACGCTGAACTTTACAATATCAGCGATAATATTAGAATGCAATAGACCAATGCTGAGCTTTACACACTCAGCAATAGATACATCACATTTAAGAGTTGAAATTATGCATGCGTCTGCGTATATAAACGCAGACTCAGAAGAATAAACGCTAGTATTCGACTAAACCCCAACATAGTCAGTGTATTCATTCACAAACAATTACTGAACGATGGCATTATCAGACCATCTAGGTCCCCATACAACAGCCCTTCCTGGGTCCTAGACAAAAAAAGATTCGACTCAAAGGAAGGAAAAAAAAGATGTTAGTAATAACCCTAAACTTAAAATCGGGTTATCATCAAATTTATTTAGCTGAGCACGATCGTGAAAGCACCTCATTCTCAGTCAATGGTGGCAAATACGACTTTTACCGATTGCCTTTCGGACTCAAAATGCCGTAAGCATTTTTCAAAGGGCAGTAGATGACGTTCTCAGAGAACACATTGGGAAGATTTTTTACGTGTATGTCGATGACGTCATAATCTTTTCAAAAAACGAAAACGATCATGTGCAACACTTTGACACAGTGTTACATTGCTTATGCAATGCAAACATGCGTGCCGCCCAAGAAAAGACTAAATTTTTTAAAGAAAACATAGCTAAAACAGACCCCGAAAAAGTGAAAGCCACACAGCAATTCCCTGAACCATTACGCTACCAACGAGAGGGAGTTACTAGCTATTGTCTGGGCCTTAGGGAAGCTTCAGCACTATCTATATGGAACTAGGGAAATTAACATATTCACTGACCATCAACCCCTCACCTTCACTGTCTCCGACAGAAACACAAATGCAAAAATCAAAAGATGGAAAGCATATATTGACGAACACAACGCCAAAGTATTCTATAAACCAGGGAAAGAAAATGTTGTTGCTAACGCCCTCTCCAGGCAAAACCTATAAGACGAGCCTTCGGCAGACGCTGCAACAATTCACAGCGAAATCTCACTAACCTACACGGTAGAGACAACTGACAAGCCACTGAATTGCTACAAAAACCAAATCGTCTTAGAAGAGGCACAATTCCAGCTACAAAGGAAATTTATAATCTCCAGCAACAAAATTCGCCACATCATTAATTTCGTAAATAGAAATTCGCTTTTAGAAACATTAAAACCAATCATCATTCCAGATGCAGTTAACGCACTACATTGCGACCTTCCCACATTAGCTAGTTTCCAGCATGAACTTATTTCAAAATTCCCATCCACAAAAAAGCAAAAGAAACTGTAATTAATTGCAAAATATGCACCAAATTGAAATATGACTGGCATCCACCAAAACAACAATTGGGAGCTTCACCAATTCCGTCTTATGCTGGCGAAATTCTACATATAGACATTTTCTCAACTGACAAAAAACTCTTCCTCACTTGCATAGACAAGTTTTTTAATTTCGCTGTAGTCCAACCAATCCCGTCACGGACAATGGTAGACTTAAAAATGCCCATTATTCAGATTGTCAATTTGTTCCCAAAAACTAAAACGATTTACTACGACAATGAAGCAGCATTCAACTCGGAAACAATAACATCATTACTTAAAAATATCTACAATATAGATATTGTTACCGCACCACCATTGCATAGTGTTTCCAATGGCCAAGCAGAAAAGTTCCATAGCACACTAACCAACACAACGAGAAGCTTAAAATGGATAAGAAAGCTAGTGATACGGTTGAGCTAATATTAAGAGCAACAGTAGAATACAACAAATCAATCCATTTAGTTATCCATTTAGTACCTAAAACCAATTGACATCATACATTCCTCGATAATTGAATTCAGACAAGGCATTAAAGGGAGAATAGAACAAGCACAGCAAGCTGTACTCCAAAGATGCAACGCGGACAGACAGAACAGAGTTTTCGAAGTGGGCGAAAAAGTATTCGTTAAGAATGATACAAGGTTAGACAATAAGCTAACAGCGCTTTGTACGGAGGAAAGAATCCAAGCAGACCTGGGAAGGCCTGTTCTTATTAAAGGGAGAATGGTCCATAAAGACAACCTGAAATGGCACCTAAAAAGTTACTTAAACAAAGATTAGATTACTAATCGCGTAATAACCCTCTCTGTTCTCTACAGGGTTCAACTAGCAATTCTGTTATTATGGGGAACGGCACAGAGTCGTAATATCGACTATTCGCACTCCAACTACATTCCAATCATAGATGGAAAGGTATTGGTGTGGGAGCATAGAGGTTATTTAAGGCATTCTAGCAACTTAACGGAATTCAATTTAATAGCAGATGAAACCGTAAAGTTGACAGAACATGCCCCCTGTAGTATGTTGCATGCCAAATGAGCATATGCCCACAGTATTGTAGAGTATTCAATATAACAAGTACATACATATACATAAGCATATTGGCACATATGTACTGCAACTCTCTCTCTATCTCTCTGCCGACGCTTTTAGCGGCAGAGCTCACTTAGAATATTGTATGTAATAAGTCAAATATATAATTGAATAAAACGGAGAGAACACTCTCGATCAAGACTTGAAATGAAAAAGACGTGTTTCACTTTACATGATTGACCGTGACAAGTGTCACGAACTTGTGATCTGTGATAATTTGCAAAAGTGATTGCAAAAACCCGTCAAAGGCCTGATGCACCTGTTTCCTGCCCCAATCGGAATCGAAATCATATAGCATAATGCGGCACGCACGCGCCTTTGGCTGCGCATAAAAATGTGAAGTGCATAACAAAAGAAACAAGTAAGAAAACTCTAGTCGAGAGTGCTCGACTAGAAAATACCCTGAACCCTTGGAAGTATTTATTCTTAATACTTTAATTTATTAATATATATTAAAAATACAATATTTAATTATTTAATACTCCTTAACATTAATAATTATTTTCTACAATATCTAAAAACTAAATTATTATTTATATATGCACACTATCAATCCCTATCCTGAACACTTACGGAAATACCACTGTGATAACTAAAAATAGTTTCAAATGTTTTAGCGGAAATGTCCTCACTGGATAGATTTGAAAACGCCCAATCTATATGTGAATCACAATTGGTTGTAGACGTTTTCAAATCTAACAAGCTTCTAAAGCTTTTATTTATCAAATTATTATAAAAGCTTCTCGATGTTTCAATCCTGCTCAAACATAAATTGAAATCTCCAACAATAACACAGTTACCAGTCAAAAATGAGTGTTGTAAAAAGATTTCCTCAAATTCAGTTTTAAAACGTGTTAATGAATAAGACGAACTTTTATAAGCTACAATAAAGCTTAACGACTTATAACGAAATAGTGCATACTCAAAAACTGCTGTCCCACATATTTTTCTACCGCTTACGCAATTAGAAATGTTATTTAAAATTTCATTCCTAACATAAATAATAATACCCCTTTTGGTTCGTACAGTATTCGGTACTATATTGCAATCAAGGCGAACTATAATACTAAATCCTGGAATATCAACATTTTCGTTTGCATATGTGGAGGTCTCCACGAAACATAAAATTGACGATTTAAGCATTAGCATGTCTGACCGAATGTCTTGAGTATGACAATGAATGCTCTCAGTATTATGGAAGAATATGTCCAGGGTGGAACTGTTAAGCAAATGATCATAGTGTGATCGAAGTAGCTTAACAGTTCGCAATTGCAAAATTTCATTTTGGACCTTATCCTCATTTCTAGGGGTTTTCGGAGGCGCAAAATCTCCTACTATAAATAACCCTGATGCAGCTGTTGCTCTACTACATGCAACGTATATTGAAGCGCGCTGCATTCGAGGACAAGTGTGGACGACCACTTTGCGATATGTAGCTCCCTGACTTTTATGTATTGTTATTCCTTCTGCAGGTACAACTGGAAACTGCTTGCGGTCAATAGAAACTTGCTCGTTTCGTCGATACTGAAAACTTTTAACTGTTTTCTGAATAGGAGTCCATAAGTTTTCAGTATGATGTGTGCATTTTGATCGAGCTAGTATTCCTATATTCGCGTCCGAAAATTTCATCCATAACGTATTTGGAGTATTGGATGAATCCAAATCTATTTGCATTAACATGTTGCTGTTAACTGTTGCTCCGTTAACTAAACCATCTGCAGTATCTATATTGACCGTTATCATATACTTTGCAGTGGTTTTCAACAGAAGGGACATACACAAACCTTGTGTTTCCGAGCACCTAAAACTACTAACGGCTTCTAATATTCTTTGCCTATTTTCAGTAGTTAAATGATTTGCTTTCACAAAATCAACAGCGGTAGAAAAAAATGAAGCAGTTGGAATCATATTTAGTTTCGTAATATTAAAACTATCTGTCGCCGCATTAGTGTTAAATAGATGAATCGCATCATCGGGCACCTCTGATGGCTGACATATACGAGAGCGAACTAAACTAATATCATCGGATGTCATGGTTCCCGATGCCATATTATTCAGTGCCATAGCAAAGGAATGGTCTTCGCGCTGTCGCATAATTTCTGTAAGCTCAAAATATTTGAAAAGGTCCCATAGGGATGAAGCATAAATTGAACTATAGGGATCATTAGAATTGGATTCGAAAATCCAACGATCACCTACTGGTGAAAGTTGTCGTAAGTCTCCGAAAACTATTATTGAAATACCGCCAAATGGAGAAGTGTTTTTAAAAATCTGCCTTAATCGTGAGTCTAGCTGGGAAAACATTTTAGACCCCACCATTGAAATTTCGTCAATAATAATAATTTTGAGATCGATCAACCTTGAATGTAAAGTGTTCACTAAATCGTGACTTAAGGGTCTTAAACTCGAAACAGATTGATTTACTGGGAGGGAAAACATAGAATGCAGGGTTGATCCGCCTATTCCAAATGCAGCTTTACCTGTAGGGGCACACAGTAAAATCTTGACTGTTGGGTGACTTCCTGGCTTGCTATTGTACATGAAGGATAATGACTGATAAATAGCTAAAATCAGACGACTTTTTCCGACACCTGCACCACCTCCAACAAATTCATGAAATACAAAATGGTTCTTAGCATTGTGTAAATCATGATTAAAATACGTCTTTTGCTTTAAATTAAGTGACCTAACAATATCGGCCAGTGTTTCAGGCGAAACTAAAGGTGGAAGTTTGATTACTCGTACAGTATTATCTCCCAACTCTGTACTTTCATCACTTTCATTGATGTTAAGAACATTTAATTGGGGATTAATCTCAGGCAATCCCAATACTCTAAATCTCTCGTCTACTATTTGATTTTCCGCACTCTCCTCATTTTCGTCCTGTGCTACATTGTCAAGAGCATCTTGTAGCTCGCTATCATCTAAGCAATTATACTTTCGACGATTGTTATTAATTGTTTCCTTATTTAGACTACAAAATGTTTCACAATCCCTCAAAACTAGTTCTGTGTGCTCATTTCTCCTTCTAAAATAGTTACACCTATCAGTATTTATATTAAATCTTCTATATCTAATTATACTCGGACTTTTTCTTCTTCTAACGACGCCGCTGCCATCGCGTAGTGGTATATTCCTTATTTGCGAACTACTGGGTGTATCAACGTTATTGAAATCATCTCCATTTCGTCGAGTTCTTGTTTGTTGTTTACTAAATGTATAAAAAGCCGCAAAATCAGCTAAGCATACATTTTCTAGTGCATCAGGGCGTTGAACATAATGCTCTATAAGACCCAATAGAAATATATCGGTTGAATCATCGGGCAAATTTTGCAGCTATTGTCTAGACTTAAGTATCCTAACCTGTGATTACTGCTTTCGGATAAATGCATACCCAAACAACAGTAAACAGCTTCTTGGGCAGATATTTCTGTACCCGAAATAAACTTATGACCTATGTGTTGTAACTTTTGTTTAATAGTTACATTTCCCCTACTGATCTCACTCACTGCTTCTCGCATCAATTTTGAAATGCCTCTCTGGGACTTGTTAATATAATTTACAACGTAGCTACAACATGCATAGGGGTCTAAAATAAACTGAATATCAATGTTTGCTCGCTGTAAAAGAAGTAAGTGAGTGTTATATGCGTTAAGCTTAATAGCCGCAAAAGACCGCTTTAAAAATATTTTTGGCTTTTTTAAAGTCGACCTTAAAGCACTTATATAAGATTCATAAGAGAGGTTAAGCTGATTATGGGACAGGAAACTGTTGAAATCGCAAAGAATATCAATAGTTGCACGATCAAATGGATACTCTAATATGAACTGGAACTTTTCATAATTTCTGCGATGCACATCTAAATTCGGAACACCTTCCCCCAAGGGAAAAAGAATTTCAGTTTGGGGCATTGGTGGATATGGAATTCCAAATCTACATATTTTCTGTGCTCTAACCTCTCGTCTACATGAATGCCCGTGATTATGTAGTTGGTACTCCAGAAATGGAGCAACATCTGGGTTATTCACTTCAGTTGTAATAAACTGATCAACAAAGGTTTTTACTGAAAGATTGCTTGTCTCATTAGACAAGTCAAGCTTTGGGGCATCTTTCAGCCAAAACATTCCATGAATGTGGGGGGAGCCTCTCTGCTGAAACTCAACTCGCCAATAAAACCTAATAACGTGATGGCAGCCAAAAATACCACCTTCCATTTTCATTAACTTTAATATCTGCCTATAACGAAAATCAAAACATCTTGCGCAAGTAACAGGGTCAGATCTAATGAGGTGAGCCTTATCATCAAAACTTAAATTGGATGCTTGCTCTTCTGAAATTATTAAACTGTCTACATTTTTAGACAATAAAACTAAGAGCTCTGGCCATCTGGTTTCAGCTGCTGAAAAAGTTATGAAAAAAGTGGGTAAACCAAACTGCCTAATCATCGCCATAACTTTCTTTTTTTCTGCTTCCCAATGTGCAGGAGATGTCCTGATACCCTTTAAAACCCTATAGCCATCATCGTGACGAATTAAATTATTTAAATGGTCCTCATTAAGAGCATTTGCAGCAGAAATACTTCCATTGGCGCTATGCTTACGTAAGTAAATGGAGGTATTATTCCTAATATTTATAATTTCTAACTTTTTGTAGTTAAGAAATCATTTATCACTTCTACAGCCTCTCATATCAAAGTTTCTAAGCTCAGACCTGATAATTGTTGTAAAAGTTTCCTTACATTTTCTTTTAATACCAGCAAATATTGTTGGGAAGGATAGCTCCTCAGCATCACTATCCTGAATCATATCTAAAGGTCGTTGACCTTCCCCAGGAGCGATAACTATTCTCTGCATGGCAATATTTTCAACAGGAACATTTTCTAACAACGTTTCCTGGCCTCCCGGATTTAAGATTTCCTCTTGAATATCATTTTGCCCTTGTATACCAGCTTGGTTTGTTTGCTCTAAAAGTTGCGAAACTAAATCTCTATCATCCGTTGATGCAACAAATGGTACATTATCGGACGAAAAGGAAGACATCCACTGTTCGTTCACAGTAATTTGATGTTTCCTGTTAAGCTCTGTATTGACCAAATACCTAATAGCTCCTACAATTTTAGACGGCCTAATAGTTTCTGCCATGAAATCGTGGTTGTATTCCATTCTTCGCTTAAGGTGTATCTGAATAACCTCTGCTTCATGAAACGCCCTTGGAAGGGATGTTACCACATTGCCAATCGGAATGGGCACATTAACTAAAGCTCCTTTGATTGCAGTTTGACGACCATGCCCTAATGACTTGATTATCATGAAGGGAAGGCGGGGAGAAATAAGTCTTTCTTCTAATGGCGTTAAGCCCTTTAAGCATTCAGGGAGCTGTGGAAAATCTAGACCATTTGAAATTGCTGACTTTGGTTTTTTGCCCAATTTAATACTTGCACTACATGTTTTGCAAAAAATGTATTTATTATTGGTGGCGGGGAAAACTGAAGATAAACTTAAAATATCTTCACTTACTTTCCACAAAATCTCGAGCAATTTTGACAATTTGATGAGAAAACCATAAACCTTTACAGCATATGCAAACCTGATCTGGACCCTGCTTAACAACTATGTTAAAATTATTTATACATTCAGTTAAACTACTGACTATTCTTTGAACTTCCCTATACTCTGGAAGAGTTTCTGCCCGTACCTGTCTATTACGGGCAGCATTTCGCCGATTCTCATCTATTCTATTTTCATTGATATGCCTATATTGTGTAACCCGTTGAGACAAACTTCTATTAGCATCAAATGCCTCTTGGCGGGCTTGCAAACGCGCACTTCGCCTTGCACTTGTATTTCGAGCCTGTTCTATACGTCGACGAATAGTGTTATCCCTAGCCCGAGACCTCAACAGTCTGTCCCTTGTCCTTTCTAAAAGTCTTCGATCAAAACTTTGCCTATTTTGTGAGTGCTGTGCAGTATTTTGTTCTTGCTCTGTCGCTCTATATGCAGGATCTTGCCTACGTCTCTGTCGACGCGAAGTGTCGGCAATTTGCTCCTGTTCCCTAACAAGAGGATCAGTTCGGCGGCTAACGTGCTGGGCAGTATTTTGCTCTTGCTCTGTAGCCCTATATACAGGATCTTGCCTACGTCTCTGTCGACGCGAAGTGTCGGCAATTTGCTCCTGTTCCCTAACAAGAGGATCAGTTCGGCGGCTAACATGCTGGGATGTATTTTGTTCCTGCTCTGTCGCTCTATATACAGGATCTTGCCTACGTCTCTGTCGACGCGAAGTGTTGGCAATTTGCTCCTGTTCCCTAACAAGAGGATCAGTTCGGCGGCTAACGTGCTGGGCAGTATTTTGCTCTTGCTCTGTAGCCCTATATACAGGATCTTGCCTACGTCTTACTCGACGCGAAGTGTTGGCAATTTGCTCCTGTTCCCTAAGAAGAGGATCAGTTCGGCGGCTAACGTGCTGGGCAGTATTTTGCTCTTGCTCTGTAGCCCTATATACAGGATCTTGCCTACGTCTCTGTCGACGCGAAGTGTCGGCAATTTGCTCCTGTTCCCTAACAAGAGGATCAGTTCGGCGGCTAACGTGCTGGGCAGTATTTTGCTCTTGCTCTGTAGCCCTATATACAGGATCTTGCCTACGTCTCACTCGACGCGAAGTGTTGGCAATTTGCTCCTGTTCCCTAACAAGAGGATCAGTTCGGCGGCTAACGTGCTGGGCAGTATTTTGCTCTTGCTCTGTAGCCCTATATACAGGATCTTGCCGGCGTCTCACTCGACGCGAAGTGTTGGCAATTTGCTCCTGTTCCCTAAGAAGAGGATCAGTTCGGCAAATAGCACGATTTACAGTGTTTCCAATTTGCTCTTGAGTTCGAACTCTTAAGTTGTTCCTACGAGCCTGACGACGCTCACTATTGTTAATCTGCTCGGCTTGACTATATTCGATATTTTCCCTACGTTCTCTTTGAGAAAGTGTGTTATATTCCCTTTGCCTATCTATAGTATCTGGATTTGACCTATTCAATTGATTCCTAACTCTTTGCCTCTGAGATCTGATTGCAGCTGAAGGTTTCTTAACTCGTAGCATTATTAGAAACAATAATAAATAATTATAATATATAAAAAAAAAATAATAAAAATATAATAAAAAGTAATAAAGTATAGTTATGAGACAGAAAGTATAGTAAAGTATATATATAGATATATATATAAATATATATATATATATATATATATATATATATATATATATATATATATATATATATATATATATATATATATATATATAGATATATATATATTTAAATATATATATATATATATATATATAATTAATATGTAATTAAATATATAGTAAATATGGCTTAAATTATCAAAAAATTAATATAAGTATAATATAACTAAATGTTTGTACTAAGAAGTCTTGAAAAAGACTGTGTCAACAAATTAGGTAAGAAATAAGTTATTTAGAATATCCACTTACATTCAGTACCAGTAGTAATTGTTAAACACGAAATGATCGCAACGGGTTAAATTATAACGGAAAAGAACTTTACACAATGTACACGGCAGACAACTAACTATCACACACACTATACACTTCTCTTCACGGATTACAATTTACACGTTATTCACTTGTTCACAGTTTAATAATTACTAAAGAGGAAGAAACAATTTTAGGTAAAATATCAGTCCCAAAAAACCTAATCTGTTCATCCGTTTGGCAAAAAATCACACATTGCATTGCCATAAATGTACCTGTTGTAAGGGTACTCAGATTGTCAATGAATATTAATATGGAAAGTATGTAGGTACTTCATAACAGAAATAGTAAATAAAAAAAAAACGGAACTTAACGGGCGTGATGGAAATTTTTTTTGGCTACCTGCTGACCTTTTTGGAAGCATGCTAAAGGTCATAAAAAAGGCATAATTTGCATTTTCTGGTGTTGATGCAACTGCTTTAAGGGCATTTCCCAAAAATACATAATAGACGGACAACATTATATTTGCAAATTCTTTATTATATGCCGTCAACTAAAAATATTTTCATTTTTCTCGCGACTACGAACAATTTTACCTATTTCATCAACTTGAAATAGAATATATATTTTAACGTCCGCGTGCATATACATACATATGTATATATGTATATACATATACGCATGCATAAGCGCGCGCTCTGCCAACTGCGCAGTTGACGCAGCGACTTCGGCTGGGCTGCAATGTAGGCATTACTATGGTAACTTAATTGTTAAATAAGTTTTCTTAGCGATGGACTATGTTCTTCAAACTTTCACAACTTATTAATGGCATTAATATGTGTGTATATGCCAAAGCACAAGTCTCTAGTATTTGATTTGCGCTTTTTACAAATAGGAGGCTATTGAGGGCGAATGGGGAGTGGCATCCAAAATCTTAAGATTACGTAATCTCCGTATTCATTACACGCAACTACACAGCAAATTTGAAATCTCTAGCTCAAACGATGTACAAACCACGTCTTAAAAACATATTAAAATTATCGATAAATGCTCATAAAATCGAAATGGAATGAGTTATCGGAAAAATTTTATAAACTTGTGCAGCGTATGGTATTAACGAGTATTCATGTAAAATTTCAAGTCTCTACGTTGCGTACTTAAAAATATCTCAGCGTTCACACGGACGGACGGACAGACAGACGGACAGACGGACAGGGCAATATCAACTCGTCTTGTCGCGCTGATCAAGAATATATATACTTTATGGGGTGTGGCACGCCTCCTTCTGCCTGTTACATACATTTTCACAAAACCATTATACCCTGATTTCCCATTTTCAATGGGTTTAGGGTATAAAAACAGAAGTACAAAATTAAGAAAGAGAAAAAGAAAAACCATAAAATCAGAACAAAAAAAAAAACAAAAAAAAACAATAACAACAACAACAACAGCAACAGTGATCAACAACAACTGCAAAAGTGATCAACAACAACAACAGCAAAAATGATCAACAACAAAAACAGCAACAGTGATCAACAACAACAACAGAAGTAGCAGTAGCAGCAGCGGACAACAGAAGCAGCAACATCATTACGGCAGCAATTGACAGGCCAAGTTAAATCAAGGTACGGCTCAATGCGCAATGATACAGAGTAAATGGCTGGAAATACTAAGTAGAGGTGATGAGCAATGCCTAAAAATAGGCGCAGTGGAGTAAAGTAAAGGCTGAAGGAAAGAAACTATTATTTGCCCCCAACAGCACGATTAGTTGGGAAGCAGGCAATAAAATATAGGCTGAAATCGACAATATCGAGTCGATTCAGCAAAAATACAAAAGCTCAACCTCTACAATTGAAATCATTTTTAAAAAAATTCCATTAATAAACTCAAAAGTATTTCAACCAGCACCACAAAGGAAGGAACTCCACACTAAACCGGAGGAAAAATGCCCGATGGACTGCGCTGGACCGCCATACTGCAAATATACATGCATACTAGCACCGGCGCCCCAACAGCATAAGGAGACCAGCACCGGTGCCCCAACAGCCTGTGCGAGGACCAGCACCGGCACCGTCTAGCATACCAAGCTAGACCAGCAGGATCAAAAGACCGACAGCGCTACAAAGAGCGCGCAACTTAAATATAAGAATAATATATAGATATATAAAAAAAAATTAAATGTTAAAGAAATGTTTGTAATATTGAACGATAATTGCGTTGCTCGTAGTAGAGTATGGCCTGTGAAGCCAAACGAAACATTAGACAGGAGATCACTGCGTTGATCGATTAGGGATAAAACTAAAATTTAATAAAAAAAAAAAAAAATTAGAGGTTAAAGAAATTGTTGTAATACTGAGCGATAATTGCGTTGCTTGTAGTAGAGTATGGCCTGTAAAGCCATACGAAAGATTAGACAAGAGATCACTGCGTTGATCGAGTAGGAATAATAAAATAAAATAATATAAAAAAAATATCCATATATTTTTAAGTAATTACTAATTTAAATAAATACATTTGATAAAATATAAACACCTTCCCCCAAGGGAAAAAGAATTTCAGTTTGGGGCATTGGTGGATATGGAATTCCAAATCTACATATTTTCTGTGCTCTAACCTCTCGTCTACATGAATGCCCGTGATTATGTAGTTGGTACTCCAGAAATGGAGCAACATCTGGGTTATTCACTTCAGTTGTAATAAACTGATCAACAAAGGTTTTTACTGAAAGATTGCTTGTCTCATTAGACAAGTCAAGCTTTGGGGCATCTTTCAGCCAAAACATTCCATGAATGTGGGGGGAGCCTCTCTGCTGAAACTCAACTCGCCAATAAAACCTAATAACGTGATGGCAGCCAAAAATACCACCTTCCATTTTCATTAACTTTAATATCTGCCTATAACGAAAATCAAAACATCTTGCGCAAGTAACAGGGTCAGATCTAATGAGGCGAGCCTTATCATCAAAACTTAAATTGGATGCTTGCTCTTCTGAAATTATTAAACTGTCTACATTTTTAGACAATAAAACTAAGAGCTCTGGCCATCTGGTTTCAGCTGCTGAAAAAGTTATGAAAAAAGTGGGTAAACCAAACTGCCTAATCATCGCCATAACTTTCTTTTTTTCTGCTTCCCAATGTGCAGGAGATGTCCTGATACCCTTTAAAACCCTATAGCCATCATCGTGACGAATTAAATTATTTAAATGGTCCTCATTAAGAGCATTTGCAGCAGAAATACTTCCATTGGCGCTATGCTTACGTAAGCAAATGGAGGTATTATTCCTAATATTTATAATTTCTAACTTTTTGTAGTTAAGAAATCATTTATCACTTCTACAGCCTCTCATATCAAAGTTTCTAAGCTCAGACCTGATAATTGTTGTAAAAGTTTCCTTACATTTTCTTTTAATACCAGCAAATATTGTTGGGAAGGATAGCTCCTCAGCATCACTATCCTGAATCATATCTAAAGGTCGTTGACCTTCCCCAGGAGCGATAACTATTCTCTGCATGGCAATATTTTCAACAGGAACATTTTCTAACAACGTTTCCTGGCCTCCCGGATTTAAGATTTCCTCTTGAATATCATTTTGCCCTTGTATACCAGCTTGGTTTGTTTGCTCTAAAAGTTGCGAAACTAAATCTCTATCATCCGTTGATGCAACAAATGGTACATTATCGGACGAAAAGGAAGACATCCACTGTTCGTTCACAGTAATTTGATGTTTCCTGTTAAGCTCTGTATTGACCAAATACCTAATAGCTCCTACAATTTTAGACGGCCTAATAGTTTCTGCCATGAAATCGTGGTTGTATTCCATTCTTCGCTTAAGGTGTATCTGAATAACCTCTGCTTCATGAAACGCCCTTGGAAGGGATGTTACCACATTGCCAATCGGAATGGGCACATTAACTAAAGCTCCTTTGATTGCAGTTTGACGACCATGCCCTAATGACTTGATTATCATGAAGGGAAGGCGGGGAGAAATAAGTCTTTCTTCTAATGGCGTTAAGCCCTTTAAGCATTCAGGGAGCTGTGGAAAATCTAGACCATTTGAAATTGCTGACTTTGGTTTTTTGCCCAATTTAATACTTGCACTACATGTTTTGCAAAAAATGTATTTATTATTGGTGGCGGGGAAAACTGAAGATAAACTTAAAATATCTTCACTTACTTTCCACAAAATCTCGAGCAATTTTGACAATTTGATGAGAAAACCATAAACCTTTACAGCATATGCAAACCTGATCTGGACCCTGCTTAACAACTATGTTAAAATTATTTATACATTCAGTTAAACTACTGACTATTCTTTGAACTTCCCTATACTCTGGAAGAGTTTCTGCCCGTACCTGTCTATTACGGGCAGCATTTCGCCGATTCTCATCTATTCTATTTTCATTGATATGCCTATATTGTGTAACCCGTTGAGACAAACTTCTATTAGCATCAAATGCCTCTTGGCGGGCTTGCAAACGCGCACTTCGCCTTGCACTTGTATTTCGAGCCTGTTCTATACGTCGACGAATAGTGTTCTCCCTAGCCCGAGACCTCAACAGTCTGTCCCTTCTCCTTTCTAAAAGTCTTCGATCAAAACTTTGCCTATTTTGTGAGTGCTGTGCAGTATTTTGTTCTTGCTCTGTCGCTCTATATGCAGGATCTTGCCTACGTCTCTGTCGACGCGAAGTGTCGGCAATTTGCTCCTGTTCCCTAACAAGAGGATCAGTTCGGCGGCTAACGTGCTGGGCAGTATTTTGCTCTTGCTCTGTAGCCCTATATACAGGATCTTGCCTACGTCTCTGTCGACGCGAAGTGTTGGCAATTTGCTCCTGTTCCCTAACAAGAGGATCAGTTCGGCGGCTAACGTGCTGGGCAGTATTTTGCTCTTGCTCTGTAGCCCTATATACAGGATCTTGCCTACGTCTTACTCGACGCGAAGTGTTGGCAATTTGCTCCTGTTCCCTAACAAGATGATCAGTTCGGCGGCTAACGTGCTGGGCAGTATTTTGCTCTTGCTCTGTAGCCCTATATACAGGATCTTGCCTACGTCTCTGTCGACGCGAAGTGTCGGCAATTTGCTCCTGTTCCCTAACAAGAGGATCAGTTCGGCGGCTAACGTGCTGGGCAGTATTTTGCTCTTGCTCTGTAGCCCTATATACAGGATCTTGCCGGCGTCTCACTCGACGCGAAGTGTTGGCAATTTGCTCCTGTTCCCTAACAAGAGGATCAGTTCGGCGGCTAACGTGCTGGGCAGTATTTTGCTCTTGCTCTGTAGCCCTATATACAGGATCTTGCCTACGTCTCACTCGACGCGAAGTGTTGGCAATTTGCTCCTGTTCCCTAACAAGAGGATCAGTTCGACGGCTAACGTGCTGGGCAGTATTTTGCTCTTGCTCTGCAGCCCTATATACAGGATCTTGCCTACGTCTCACTCGACGCGAAGTGTTGGCAATTTGCTCCTGTTCCCTAACAAGAGGATCAGTTCGGCGGCTAACGTGCTGGGCAGTATTTTGCTCTTGCTCTGTAGCCCTATATACAGGATCTTGCCGGCGTCTCACTCGACGCGAAGTGTTGGCAATTTGCTCCTGTTCCCTAAGAAGAGGATCAGTTCGGCAAATAGCACGATTTACAGTGTTTCCAATTTGCTCTTGAGTTCGAACTCTTAAGTTGTTCCTACGAGCCTGACGACGCTCACTATTGTTAATCTGCTCGGCTTGACTATATTCGATATTTTCCCTACGTTCTCTTTGAGAAAGTGTGTTATATTCCCTTTGCCTATCTAAAGTATCTGGATTTGACCTATTCAATTGATTCCTAACTCTTTGCCTCTGAGATCTGATTGCAGCTGAAGGTTTCTTAACTCGTAGCATTATTAGAAACAATAATAAATAATTATAATATATAAAAAAAAAAATAATAAATATATAATAAAAAGTAATAAAGTATAGTTATGAGACAGAAAGTATAGTAAAGTATATATATAGATATATATATAAATATATATATATATATATATATATATATATATATATATATATATATATATATATATATATTATATATATTTAAATATATATATATATATATATATATAATTAATATGTAATTAAATATATAGTAAATATGGCTTAAATTATCAAAAAATTAATATAAGTATAATATAACTAAATGTTTGTACTAAGAAGTCTTGAAAAAGACTGTGTCAACAAATTAGGTAAGAAATAAGTTATTTAGAATATCCACTTACATTCAGTACCAGTAGTAATTGTTAAACACGAAATGATCGCAACGGGTTAAATTATAACGGAAAAGAACTTTACACAATGTACACGGCAGACAACTAACTATCACACACACTATACACTTCTCTTCACGGATTACAATTTACACGTTATTCACTTGTTCACAGTTTAATAATTACTAAAGAGGAAGCGAATGAAAATTAAGGTTAAATACCCCAAATTGGTCAACAATTTTAGGTAAAATATCAGTCCCAAAAAACCTAATCTGTTCATCCGTTGCATTGCCATAAATGTACCTGTTGTAAGGGTACTGAGATTGTCAATGAATATTAATATGGAAAGTATGTAGGTACTTTATAACAGAAATAGTAAATAAAAAAAAAACGGAACTTAACGGGCGTGATGGAAATTTTTTTTGGCTACCTGCTGACCTTTTTGGAAGCATGCTAAAGGTCATAAAAAAGGCATAATTTGCATTTTCTGGTGTTGATGCAACTGCTTTAAGGGCATTTCCCAAAAATACATAATAGACGGACAACATTATATTTGCAAATTCTTTATTATATGCCGTCAACTAAAAATATTTTCATTTTTCTCGCGACTACGAACAATTTTACCTATTTCATCAACTTGAAATAGAATATATATTTTAACGTCCGCGTGCATATACATACATATGTATATATGTATATACATATACGCATGCATAAGCGCGCGCTCTGCCAACTGCGCAGTTGACGCAGCGACTTCGGCTGGGCTGCAATGTAGGCATTACTATGGTAACTTAATTGTTAAATAAGTTTTCTTAGCGATGGACTATGTTCTTCAAACTTTCACAATTTATTAATGGCATTAATATGTGCCAAAGCACAAGTCTCTAGTATTTGATTTGCGCTTTTTACAAATAGGAGGCTATTGAGGGCGAATGGGGAGTGGCATCCAAAATCTAAAGATTACGTAATCTCCGTATTCATTACACGCAACTACACAGCAAATTTGAAATCTCTAGCTCAAACGATGTACAAACCACGTCTTAAAAACATATTAAAATTATCGATAAATGCTCATAAAATCGAAATGGAATGAGTTATCGGAAAAATTTTATAAACTTGTGCAGCGTATGGTATTAACGAGTATTCATGTAAAATTTCAAGTCTCTACGTTGCGTACTTAAAAATATCTCAGCGTTCACACGGACGGACGGACGGACAGACGGACAGACGGACAGGGCTATATCAACTCGTCTTGTCGCGCTGATCAAGAATATATATACTTTATGGGGTGTGGCACGCCTCCTTATGCCTGTTACATACATTTTCACAAAACCATTATACCCTGATTTCCCATTTTCAATGGGTTCAGGGTATAAAAACAGAAGTACAAAATTAAGAAAGAGAAAAAGAAAAACCATAAAACCTAAACAAAAAAAAAAAAAACAAAAAAAACAATAACAACAACAACAACAGCAACAGTGATCAACAACAACAACTGCAAAAGTGATCAACAACAACAACAGCAACAATGATCAACAACAAAAACAGCAACAGTGATCAACAACAACAACAGAAGTAGCAGTAGCAGCAGCGGACAACAGAAGCAGCAACATCATTACGGCAGCAATTGACAGGCCAAGTTAAATCAAGGCACGGCTCAATGCGCAATGATACACAGAAAATGGCTGGAAATACTAAGTAGAGGTGATGAGCAATGCCTAAAAATAGGCGTAGTGGAGTAAAGTAAAGGCTGAAGGAAAGAAACTGTTATTTGCCCCCAACAGCACGATTAGTTGGGAAGCAGGCAATAAAATATAGGCTGAAATCGACAATATCGAGTCGATTCAGCAAAAATACAAAAGCTCAACCTCTACAATTGAAATCATTTTTAAAAAAATTCCATTAATAAACTCAAAAGTATTTCAACCAGCACCACAAAGGAAGGAACTCCACACTAAACCGGAGGAAAAATGCCCGATGGACTGCGCTGGACCGCCATACTGCAAATATACATGCATACTAGCACCGGCGCCCCAACAGCATAAGGAGACCAGCACCGGTGCCCCAACAGCCTGTGCGAGGACCAGCACCGGCACCGTCTAGCATACCAAGCTAGACCAGCAGGATCAAAAGACCGACAGCGCTACAAAGAGCGTGCAACTTAAATATAAGAATAATATATAGATATATAAAAAAAAATTAAATGTTAAAGAAATGTTTGTAATATTGAATGATAATTGCGTTGCTCGTAGTAGAGTATGGCCTGTGAAGCCAAACGAAACATTAGACAGGAGATCACTGCGTTGATCGATTAGGGATAAAACTAAAATTTAATACAAAAAAAAAAAAATTAGAGGTTAAAGAAATTGTTGTAATACTGAGCGATAATTGCGTTGCTCGTAGTAGAGTATGGCCTGTAGAGCCATACGAAAGATTAGAGAAGAGATCACTGCGTTGATCGAGTAGGAATAATAAAATAAACTAATATAAAAAAAATATCCATATATTTTTAAGTAATTACTAATTTAAATAAATACATTTGATAAAATATAAACATATATGTATATATTCTTCAAAACAAAATTTTTTTAATGAAATTTAATGCTTTTGAATGCAATTTCAAAAAACGAAAATATATTAGTAGAAAATATGTTAGACCATAATTCGAAGGTAGCGGATTCCACCGCAAATGTTATTAACAATGTCAAAACAGCTTCAATCGACTTAAGGTTAATAACAGTCCTGCTAATTATGATGTTATTATGTGAGAATATATGTAAATGTGTTTTTCTGCGCGTCGCTGCTTGCCACGTGCGTGTTATTATTGGCCAAACGTTTTGTTTAATAGATTGGGACTGACTTAACGGAATTTGATGCAACTTTCAGCATATGATTCTATTGAATTTTTTACATTTTATAAAAATGCTAATTTATTTACATGGTTATATTTGCAACAGACTCTCCATGAGTGGAGAAGGGGAGGGGGAGGGGGGGTTAATTAGTAAAAAGAGCCGGTATCCAAAAAATAAAAAAAAATAGAAATTGCATAAAATTCACATGAATCTATATGCTAAATTTCTACGGTCTAGGTCTAGCTCTAAAGGTGTGGGAGATAGAATTTTATAACCTGTTTTCGATAAGGTTTAAAATCGATAACAAAACAACAAAAATATATATCGTTTTTTGGTAACAAACTTGACCTGCGCGTGCTATCCTCGGACCCAACAAAAAAAAATTCAAGTCTCTAGGTCGTCGTATAAAAATCGTATAAATGTATTAATAAAGATACAACAATACGAGTCGAAACACTCGTTCACGACATAACAATTCGTATTACGGAATATAATAATATAAGTGAATTAGTCTTTTCTGTTAAACACAGACTCACAAGTAAACATAATCCCCAGTGTACCAAATTATTGCGCTTATTAGTCACCAGACTAGAAAGCATAAGTGCTAGACGCAATATTAGATTAACATTTTCAAAAAACATTTATTTTCCAATAGAATTTGACCCAAATCAATTCCAAGATTTGGATGAATCAAAACCAATAATTAACACCGAATACTGAGATAGTAATACTGAGACCAATATTGATTCACTTGTGAAAACTAATACAAGTCTAAACATGGCACAAACGATAGAAAGTTTTCTTAAACTATGATCACAGATTTTAATGGTAAGGCTGATTCACTAATTCTAGTTGATTCACTAAAGGGAACTTATGAACATATCGCAATAAGCCTAATAAAGACAAAATTAAAAGGTCATGCTCGAAACCTAATTAGCAATGAGCAGACAACTGTTGATATTATCTCGCAATTGAAAGTCTGTAAAAGAAGAGTCAGTAGAAGTTATTTCTGCCAAGCTCCTAAACTTGCAACAAAAGAGCAAAACGGCAAACCAATATACCCAAGAGGTAGAGAAATTGACTAAGTCTCTAGATGGAGCTTATATAAATGATAGTTTGACACTTGATTTAGCTAATAAGTACAGCACAACACTTGCTGTCAAGGCTATGACCCAAAACTGCTCAATAGATAAGGTAAAACTTATTATGCAGGCAGGCACGTTCAATAATATGAATGATGCAATTTCTAATTTTGTAAACAGCTGTACTGAAGCAACAGGTCAAACAAATACTGTACTGTTCTACCAGCAGCATAAATATGCCAATAATAGAGGTAACCGAGGTAAATACCGAGGAAGAGGTAATTACCAAAACACCGGTTACCAAAATAACAATAATTACAATGGAAATTCCAACAGGGAAAATTTCAATAATATAAGAGTAACCCAAGATACTTGGGGAAACTCGCAGACACCTCCAGATACTCTAAATTAAATCTCAAAATATATACCGTCAACTTTAGTCTCAACAATTTCGTATCATTCAAAAATGTCGCAACAAATAAACAAATAACATTTTTCATACAGGTGCAGATATTTCAATTATTAAAGAAAATTCCGATGTCTTTCATGACATTAATTCAAAACAAAATAATAGACATACGAGGCATAGGAGAAGGAGTAATAAACTCCAAAGGATTAGCCTCAATCGAGCTCCAAACAGACAAATATGTTATTCCATATAAATTTTATTTACTTCATTCAGATTTCGCAATCCCATTCGATAGGATTAGATTTCATAAAAACATTTAATTGTCAATTAGATTACAATAGTTCCGAAGATTGGTTTATACTTAGACAACAAAATCTTACATACCCTATTTATGTTCCGATAATATTTAGTTCTGGTAATAATTCAGCAAGATCCTAAGTGGTACGAAAAATAGAGTTGTCTTCAGCAGAAGAAAACATTTTAATTCCAAATCAGGAAATTAAACTGGGTGTTTATGTTGCAAACACTATTTCTAGAGCAAACAATATTTTTGTGCGATTTTTAATTACCACAGATAAATGCCAAACAGTAGGCATTAATAACATAAAATTTAAATCACTTTCGAACTACAATGTAGTTCAACATCTAAAAGACAATAGAAAAGAGTCTGTAATTAATAAATTTAAGAACATTTTTCCAATTTTGTTAAAAAAACAACTCGAAGAAATATGCACCGAGTATAGTGATGTGTTCGGACTTGAAACCGAACCAATCACAACAAATAACTTCTATAAACAAAAAATTGAGACTTAAGAATGATGAGCCAGTATACGTTAAAAATTATCGATCTCCGCATAGCCAAATAGAAGAAATCCAGCATAAAGTTGGAAAGTTAATTGAACAAAATTGTTTATGTCAGATTCCATTAAACAGAACTGCTCCTCCCTCCACATCCCCATGCTATGCTATTAACAACTCTGTTAATAGCATAAGCTCCAACTCCAGCTCTCCTGCTGGTTCTCTGGAGTTTTTCTGTGTACTTTCCTCCTCTTTTCCTTTTTTTTTATACTTGACTCTATCTTCTGCCCGTGATTATGTAGTTGGTACTCCAGAAATGGAGCAACATCTGGGTTATTCACTTCAGTTGTAATAAACTGATCAACAAAGGTTTTTACTGAAAGATTGCTTGTCTCATTAGACAAGTCAAGCTTTGGGGCATCTTTCAGCCAAAACATTCCATGAATGTGGGGGGAGCCTCTCTGCTGAAACTCAACTCGCCAATAAAACCTAATAACGTGATGGCAGCCAAAAATACCACCTTCCATTTTCATTAACTTTAATATCTGCCTATAACGAAAATCAAAACATCTTGCGCAAGTAACAGGGTCAGATCTAATGAGGCGAGCCTTATCATCAAAACTTAAATTGGATGCTTGCTCTTCTGAAATTATTAAACTGTCTACATTTTTAGACAATAAAACTAAGAGCTCTGGCCATCTGGTTTCAGCTGCTGAAAAAGTTATGAAAAAAGTGGGTAAACCAAACTGCCTAATCATCGGCATAACTTTCTTTTTTTCTGCTTCCCAATGTGCAGGAGATGTCCTGATACCCTTTAAAACCCTATAGCCATCATCGTGACGAATTAAATTATTTAAATGGTCCTCATTAAGAGCATTTGCAGCAGAAATACTTCCATTGGCGCTATGCTTACGTAAGCAAATGGAGGTATTATTCCTAATATTTATAATTTCTAACTTTTTGTAGTTAAGAAATCATTTATCACTTCTACAGCCTCTCATATCAAAGTTTCTAAGCTCAGACCTGATAATTGTTGTAAAAGTTTCCTTACATTTTCTTTTAATACCAGCAAATATTGTTGGGAAGGATAGCTCCTCAGCATCACTATCCTGAATCATATCTAAAGGTCGTTGACCTTCCCCAGGAGCGATAACTATTCTCTGCATGGCAATATTTTCAACAGGAACATTTTCTAACAACGTTTCCTGGCCTCCCGGATTTAAGATTTCCTCTTGAATATCATTTTGCCCTTGTATACCAGCTTGGTTTGTTTGCTCTAAAAGTTGCGAAACTAAATCTCTATCATCCGTTGATGCAACAAATGGTACATTATCGGACGAAAAGGAAGACATCCACTGTTCGTTCACAGTAATTTGATGTTTCCTGTTAAGCTCTGTATTGACCAAATACCTAATAGCTCCTACAATTTTAGACGGCCTAATAGTTTCTGCCATGAAATCGTGGTTGTATTCCATTCTTCGCTTAAGGTGTATCTGAATAACCTCTGCTTCATGAAACGCCCTTGGAAGGGATGTTACCACATTGCCAATCGGAATGGGCACATTAACTAAAGCTCCTTTGATTGCAGTTTGACGACCATGCCCTAATGACTTGATTATCATGAAGGGAAGGCGGGGAGAAATAAGTCTTTCTTCTAATGGCGTTAAGCCCTTTAAGCATTCAGGGAGCTGTGGAAAATCTAGACCATTTGAAATTGCTGACTTTGGTTTTTTGCCCAATTTAATACTTGCACTACATGTTTTGCAAAAAATGTATTTATTATTGGTGGCGGGGAAAACTGAAGATAAACTTAAAATATCTTCACTTACTTTCCACAAAATCTCGAGCAATTTTGACAATTTGATGAGAAAACCATAAACCTTTACAGCATATGCAAACCTGATCTGGACCCTGCTTAACAACTATGTTAAAATTATTTATACATTCAGTTAAACTACTGACTATTCTTTGAACTTCCCTATACTCTGGAAGAGTTTCTGCCCGTACCTGTCTATTACGGGCAGCATTTCGCCGATTCTCATCTATTCTATTTTCATTGATATGCCTATATTGTGTAACCCGTTGAGACAAACTTCTATTAGCATCAAATGCCTCTTGGCGGGCTTGCAAACGCGCACTTCGCCTTGCACTTGTATTTCGAGCCTGTTCTATACGTCGACGAATAGTGTTCTCCCTAGCCCGAGACCTCAACAGTCTGTCCCTTCTCCTTTCTAAAAGTCTTCGATCAAAACTTTGCCTATTTTGTGAGTGCTGTGCAGTATTTTGTTCTTGCTCTGTCGCTCTATATGCAGGATCTTGCCTACGTCTCTGTCGACGCGAAGTGTCGGCAATTTGCTCCTGTTCCCTAACAAGAGGATCAGTTCGGCGGCTAACGTGCTGGGCAGTATTTTGCTCTTGGTCTGTAGCCCTATATACAGGATCTTGCCTACGTCTCTGTCGACGCGAAGTGTCGGCAATTTGCTCCTGTTCCCTAACAAGAGGATCAGTTCGGCGGCTAACATGCTGGGATGTATTTTGTTCCTGCTCTGTCGCTCTATATACAGGATCTTGCCTACGTCTCTGTCGACGCGAAGTGTCGGCAATTTGCTCCTGTTCCCTAACAAGAGGATCAGTTCGGCGGCTAACGTGCTGGGCAGTATTTTGCTCTTGCTCTGTAGCCCTATATACAGGATCTTGCCGGCGTCTCACTCGACGCGAAGTGTTGGCAATTTGCTCCTGTTCCCTAACAAGAGGATCAGTTCGGCGGCTAACGTGCTGGGCAGTATTTTGCTCTTGCTCTGTAGCCCTATATACAGGATCTTGCCTACGTCTCACTCGACGCGAAGTGTTGGCAATTTGCTCCTGTTCCCTAACAAGAGGATCAGTTCGACGGCTAACGTGCTGGGCAGTATTTGCTCTGCAGCCCTATATACAGGATCTTGCCTACGTCTCACTCGACGCGAAGTGTTGGCAATTTGCTCCTGTTCCCTAACAAGAGGATCAGTTCGGCGGCTAACGTGCTGGGCAGTATTTTGCTCTTGCTCTGTAGCCCTATATACAGGATCTTGCCGGCGTCTCACTCGACGCGAAGTGTTGGCAATTTGCTCCTGTTCCCTAAGAAGAGGATCAGTTCGGCAAATAGCACGATTTACAGTGTTTCCAATTTGCTCTTGAGTTCGAACTCTTAAGTTGTTCCTACGAGCCTGACGACGCTCACTATTGTTAATCTGCTCGGCTTGACTATATTCGATATTTTCCCTACGTTCTCTTTGAGAAAGTGTGTTATATTCCCTTTGCCTATCTAAAGTATCTGGATTTGACCTATTCAATTGATTCCTAACTCTTTGCCTCTGAGATCTGATTGCAGCTGAAGGTTTCTTAACTCGTAGCATTATTAGAAACAATAATAAATAATTATAATATATAAAAAAAAAAATAATAAATATATAATAAAAAGTAATAAAGTATAGTTATGAGACAGAAAGTATAGTAAAGTATATATATAGATATATATATAAATATATATATATATATATATATATATATATATATATATATATATATATATATATATATATATATATATATATATATTATATATATTTAAATATATATATATATATATATATATATATATAATATATAATTAATATGTAATTAAATATATAGTAAATATGGCTTAAATTATCAAAAAATTAATATAAGTATAATATAACTAAATGTTTGTACTAAGAAGTCTTGAAAAAGACTGTGTCAACAAATTAGGTAAGAAATAAGTTATTTAGAATATCCACTTACATTCAGTACCAGTAGTAATTGTTAAACACGAAATGATCGCAACGGGTTAAATTATAACGGAAAAGAACTTTACACAATGTACACGGCAGACAACTAACTATCACACACACTATACACTTCTCTTCACGGATTACAATTTACACGTTATTCACTTGTTCACAGTTTAATAATTACTAAAGAGGAAGCGAATGAAAATTAAGGTTAAATACCCCAAATTGGTCAACAATTTTAGGTAAAATATCAGTCCCAAAAAACCTAATCTGTTCATCCGTTGCATTGCCATAAATGTACCTGTTGTAAGGGTACTGAGATTGTCAATGAATATTAATATGGAAAGTATGTAGGTACTTTATAACAGAAATAGTAAATAAAAAAAAAACGGAACTTAACGGGCGTGATGGAAATTTTTTTTGGCTACCTGCTGACCTTTTTGGGAGCATGCTAAAGGTCATAAAAAAGGCATAATTTGCATTTTCTGGTGTTGATGCAACTGCTTTAAGGGCATTTCCCAAAAATACATAATAGACGGACAACATTATATTTGCAAATTCTTTATTATATGCCGTCAACTAAAAATATTTTCATTTTTCTCGCGACTACGAACAAT
The DNA here is from genome assembly GCA_035045145.1 of Drosophila meridionalis. Taxonomy (NCBI): domain Eukaryota; kingdom Metazoa; phylum Arthropoda; class Insecta; order Diptera; family Drosophilidae; genus Drosophila; species Drosophila meridionalis. The sequence goes on from JAWNPG010000060.1 coordinate 938,706, forward strand.
TTTACCTATTTCATCAACTTGAAATAGAATATATATTTTAACGTCCGCGTGCATATACATACATATGTATATATGTATATACATATACGCATGCATAAGCGCGCGCTCTGCCAACTGCGCAGTTGACGCAGCGACTTCGGCTGGGCTGCAATGTAGGCATTACTATGGTAACTTAATTGTTAAATAAGTTTTCTTAGCGATGGACTATGTTCTTCAAACTTTCACAATTTATTAATGGCATTAATATGTGCCAAAGCACAAGTCTCTAGTATTTGATTTGCGCTTTTTACAAATAGGAGGCTATTGAGGGCGAATGGGGAGTGGCATCCAAAATCTAAAGATTACGTAATCTCCGTATTCATTACACGCAACTACACAGCAAATTTGAAATCTCTAGCTCAAACGATGTACAAACCACGTCTTAAAAACATATTAAAATTATCGATAAATGCTCATAAAATCGAAATGGAATGAGTTATCGGAAAAATTTTATAAACTTGTGCAGCGTATGGTATTAACGAGTATTCATGTAAAATTTCAAGTCTCTACGTTGCGTACTTAAAAATATCTCAGCGTTCACACGGACGGACGGACGGACAGACGGACAGACGGACAGGGCTATATCAACTCGTCTTGTCGCGCTGATCAAGAATATATATACTTTATGGGGTGTGGCACGCCTCCTTATGCCTGTTACATACATTTTCACAAAACCATTATACCCTGATTTCCCATTTTCAATGGGTTCAGGGTATAAAAACAGAAGTACAAAATTAAGAAAGAGAAAAAGAAAAACCATAAAACCAAAACAAAAAAAAAAAAACAAAAAAAAACAATAACAACAACAGCAACAGTGATCAACAACAACAACTGCAAAAGTGATCAACAACAACAACAGCAACAATGATCAACAACAAAAACAGCAACAGTGATCAACAACAACAACAGAAGTAGCAGTAGCAGCAGCGGACAACAGAAGCAGCAACATCATTACGGCAGCAATTGACAGGCCAAGTTAAATCAAGGCACGGCTCAATGCGCAATGATACACAGAAAATGGCTGGAAATACTAAGTAGAGGTGATGAGCAATGCCTAAAAATAGGCGTAGTGGAGTAAAGTAAAGGCTGAAGGAAAGAAACTGTTATTTGCCCCCAACAGCACGATTAGTTGGGAAGCAGGCAATAAAATATAGGCTGAAATCGACAATATCGAGTCGATTCAGCAAAAATACAAAAGCTCAACCTCTACAATTGAAATCATTTTTAAAAAAATTCCATTAATAAACTCAAAAGTATTTCAACCAGCACCACAAAGGAAGGAACTCCACACTAAACCGGAGGAAAAATGCCCGATGGACTGCGCTGGACCGCCATACTGCAAATATACATGCATACTAGCACCGGCGCCCCAACAGCATAAGGAGACCAGCACCGGTGCCCCAACAGCCTGTGCGAGGACCAGCACCGGCACCGTCTAGCATACCAAGCTAGACCAGCAGGATCAAAAGACCGACAGCGCTACAAAGAGCGTGCAACTTAAATATAAGAATAATATATAGATATATAAAAAAAAATTAAATGTTAAAGAAATGTTTGTAATATTGAACGATAATTGCGTTGCTCGTAGTAGAGTATGGCCTGTGAAGCCAAACGAAACATTAGACAGGATCGTTGATCGATTAGGGATAAAACTAAAATTTAATACAAAAAAAAAAAAATTAGAGGTTAAAGAAATTGTTGTAATACTGAGCGATAATTGCGTTGCTCGTAGTAGAGTATGGCCTGTAGAGCCATACGAAAGATTAGAGAAGAGATCACTGCGTTGATCGAGTAGGAATAATAAAATAAACTAATATAAAAAAAATATCCATATATTTTGAAGTAATTACTAATTTAAATAAATACATTTGATAAAATATAAACATATATGTATATATTCTTCAAAACAAAATTTTTTTAATGAAATTTAATGCTTTTGAATGCAATTTCAAAAAACGAAAATATATTAGTAGAAAATATGTTAGACCATAATTCGAAGGTAGCGGATTCCACCGCAAATGTTATTAACAATGTCAAAACAGCTTCAATCGACTTAAGGTTAATAACAGTCCTGCTAATTATGATGTTATTATGTGAGAATATATGTAAATGTGTTTTTCTGCGCGTCGCTGCTTGCCACGTGCGTGTTATTATTGGCCAAACGTTTTGTTTAATAGATTGGGACTGACTTAACGGAATTTGATGCAACTTTCAGCATATGATTCTATTGAATTTTTTACATTTTATAAAAATGCTAATTTATTTACATGGTTATATTTGCAACAGACTCTCCATGAGTGGAGAAGGGGAGGGGGAGGGGGGGTTAATTAGTAAAAAGAGCCGGTATCCAAAAAATAAAAAAAAATAGAAATTGCATAAAATTCACATGAATCTATATGCTAAATTTCTACGGTCTAGGTCTAGCTCTAAAGGTGTGGGAGATAGAATTTTATAACCTGTTTTCGATAAGGTTTAAAATCGATAACAAAACAACAAAAATATATATCGTTTTTTGGTAACAAACTTGACCTGCGCGTGCTATCCTCGGACCCAACAAAAAAAATTCAAGTCTCTAGGTCAACTACGTTCTGAGATCGACGCGTTCAAACATACGGACAGACGGACGGACAGACAGACGGACAGGGCTAAATCGACTCAGCTCGTCGCCCTGATCAAGAATATATATACTTTGTGGGGTCTGACACGCCCCCTTCTGCCTGTTACATACATTTAACAAAGCCATTATACCCTGATTTCCCATTTTCAATGGGCTCAGGGTATAAAAATCGTATAAATGTATTAATAAAGATACAACAATACGAGTCGAAACACTCGTTCACGACATAACAATTCGTATTACGGAATATAATAATATAAGTGAATTAGTCTTTTCTGTTAAACACAGACTCACAAGTAAACATAATCCCCAGTGTACCAAATTATTGCGCTTATTAGTCACCAGACTAGAAAGCATAAGTGCTAGACGCAATATTAGATTAACATTTTCAAAAAACATTTATTTTCCAATAGAATTTGACCCAAATCAATTCCAAGATTTGGATGAATCAAAACCAATAATTAACACCGAATACTGAGATAGTAATACTGAGACCAATATTGATTCACTTGTGAAAACTAATACAAGTCTAAACATGGCACAAACGATAGAAAGTTTTCTTAAACTATGATCACAGATTTTAATGGTAAGGCTGATTCACTAATTCTAGTTGATTCACTAAAGGGAACTTATGAACATATCGCAATAAGCCTAATAAAGACAAAATTAAAAGGTCATGCTCGAAACCTAATTAGCAATGAGCAGACAACTGTTGATATTATCTCGCAATTGAAAGTCTGTAAAAGAAGAGTCAGTAGAAGTTATTTCTGCCAAGCTCCTAAACTTGCAACAAAAGAGCAAAACGGCAAACCAATATACCCAAGAGGTAGAGAAATTGACTAAGTCTCTAGATGGAGCTTATATAAATGATAGTTTGACACTTGATTTAGCTAATAAGTACAGCACAACACTTGCTGTCAAGGCTATGACTCAAAACTGCTCAATAGATAAGGTAAAACTTATTATGCAGGCAGGCACGTTCAATAATATGAATGATGCAATTTCTAATTTTGTAAACAGCTGTACTGAAGCAACAGGTCAAACAAATACTGTACTGTTCTACCAGCAGCATAAATATGCCAATAATAGAGGTAACCGAGGTAAATACCGAGGAAGAGGTAATTACCAAAACACCGGTTACCAAAATAACAATAATTACAATGGAAATTCCAACAGGGAAAATTTCAATAATATAAGAGTAACCCAAGATACTTGGGGAAACTCGCAGACACCTCCAGATACTCTAAATTAAATCTCAAAATATATACCGTCAACTTTAGTCTCAACAATTTCGTATCATTCAAAAATGTCGCAACAAATAAACAAATAACATTTTTCATACAGGTGCAGATATTTCAATTATTAAAGAAAATTCCGATGTCTTTCATGACATTAATTCAAAACAAAATAATAGACATACGAGGCATAGGAGAAGGAGTAATAAACTCCAAAGGATTAGCCTCAATCGAGCTCCAAACAGACAAATATGTTATTCCATATAAATTTTATTTACTTCATTCAGATTTCGCAATCCCATTCGATAGGATTAGATTTCATAAAAACATTTAATTGTCAATTAGATTACAATAGTTCCGAAGATTGGTTTATACTTAGACAACAAAATCTTACATACCCTATTTATGTTCCGATAATATTTAGTTCTGGTAATAATTCAGCAAGATCCTAAGTGGTACGAAAAATAGAGTTGTCTTCAGCAGAAGAAAACATTTTAATTCCAAATCAGGAAATTAAACTGGGTGTTTATGTTGCAAACACTATTTCTAGAGCAAACAATATTTTTGTGCGATTTTTAATTACCACAGATAAATGCCAAACAGTAGGCATTAATAACATAAAATTTGAATCACTTTCGAACTACAATGTAGTTCAACATCTAAAAGACAATAGAAAAGAGTCTGTAATTAATAAATTTAAGAAAATTTTTCCAATTTTGTTAAAAAAAACAACTCGAAGAAATATGCACCGAGTATAGTGATGTGTTCGGACTTGAAACCGAACCAATCACAACAAATAACTTCTATAAACAAAAAATTGAGACTTAAGAATGATGAGCCAGTATACGTTAAAAATTATCGATCTCCGCATAGCCAAATAGAAGAAATCCAGCATAAAGTTGGAAAGTTAATTGAACAAAATTGTTTATGTCAGATTCCATTAAACAGAACTGCTCCTCCCTCCACATCCCCATGCTATGCTATTAACAACTCTGTTAATAGCATAAGCTCCAACTCCAGCTCTCCTGCTGGTTCTCTGGAGTTTTTCTGTGTACTTTCCTCCTCTTTTCCTTTTTTTTTATACTTGACTCTGTCTTCTTTCCGCCGTGTACGCACACTGACTGTGCAATTTCATATTCAAATAAAAAGCGAAAGTAATTTAAAAAAACCCATAAGAAAAGTGTTTTATATTTATCTGCGACGCCCCCCTACAAACATTGGTCCTTCGAGCCGGCTATATCCAACGGATATCAACATATTTAACCCCAGCGATTCACAGGCAGCGAGATAAGTAACACTTTTCTTTTTCCTCCATTTCCGTGCACAGAGCGAACATATATAGTGGCACCTAATCCGCCATACTCTAAGTCTGTATATGCTCATAGTGCAAACGTTTCTATATCTATATATTCTTATAGATATAGATGCGTGTTAAATTTCTATTTGCACCAGCAGTCACTTCTTCGTGTGTGTGTGTATATGTAGGTCACTAACCGCGCGTCCGTCAAATACATATATATTTCTCCACAAATATATATGTATGTACTTGGTATATAACTCCTATATATCAGTCCGAACCGCAGTCCGACAATAAAGCGCAACTAACTGACTCCCGGTCAGCTTGCATGCGCATATATATATATATATATATATATATATATTTATATATATACATTGATGAATAATTAAACATATCTTTATTTTATTTGAACTATATCAGCCAATTGCTGTTACACTCAACTTGTCCGTTCGTTTGCTTACTCAATACTAACATAATTGTATCGACTTAACCGATAATTGATCTTGAAACAGCTGTTCATTCGCCGATAACAATTAAGGTTGCATATATACTAAAAATATCAAAAAATATGCTAAATAATAAAAATGTGCTAAATAATGACAAATGGTTCCTCAACATCCCGGCCCCCCCTGAAACTCTGTTTCAGAATGTGGTAAGGCTGCAATCTTCGTGATGGGTCGTATAATCTCTCCAGAAACGACCTTGAGCTTAACTGCCCGTACTAATCCATCCTCTCTTGAGTACACCTCGATTACGCGTCCTAGATTCCATGTTGCTGGAGGCGTATTCGAATCCTTGATGAGTACAATGTTTTCAAGGGATATGCAAGGTTGTCTTCTCCAGGATCCCAGGGCCGTCCAAGTACCTTTGCTGTTGTTGCTGACCTGTTGACTCTATCACCTTGCACGGTGCTCAATCGTGTGCTATTTGAGATCCATTTTCCCAATTCCAATTGTACAACTAACTCAGTTTGAATGCCATTCAGTTCTTCCTCTGTCATGGCTCCTGTTAATACATCATCCACGTAGAAATCCTCGAGCAATATCTTGGCTGCTCTAGGAAACTCATGCTCGTGGTCCTTGACGAGTTGCTCTAATACCCGGACTGCCAGGAATGGCGCAGACGCAGTCCCGCATGTAACTGTGCAGAGTCTGAAGTGCTGCAATGGTGCTGACGGATCTTCTTTCCATAATATTCGTTGGAAATCCTGATGTTTAGCTGCAACCAGAATCTGTCTAAACATCTTTGCAATATCAGCCGAAATTACAAACTTGTGCATTCGAAACCTCATGCATACGCTGAACAGATTGCGTTGTATACATGGTCCAATATGAAGTGCATCGTTAAGAGACCGGCCATCTTGGTCTTGATATGAGCCATCAAATATCACACGCAGCTTTGCACCTAGCACCGGATGGTGCGGCATGTAGAAAACCTTCTTCGGAGTGGCGTCTTCTTCTACATCCACCTCCTTCATGTGGTCCAGTTGTATGTACTCCCTCATGAATTGTACATACCTTGATCGCAAAGCTGCATCCTTCATTAAACGACGTTCAACTGCCAAGAAGCGAGACTTGGCTCCATGAAAGGTGTCTGCGAACTCTGGGTTGTCCTGCTTGAACGGTAGCTCGACTATGTATCTCCCTTCAGCATTACGGGAGTGTGTTTGGACAAAATGAGTCTCCACTGCATCATCTTCTGTATTTGCAGACGTGAACGGTGGAACTTCCTCCAGTTCCCAAAACCGTTGCAACAATGTGTTGATGTCCATGGTAGCTAAGAGTGACGTAGTTGTAGTTGTAGTTGCTCCTTCCACTGTTGTGATGATACATCCAAATATGGAATCGATTGCGATTGTGTTGCCCTGGGCATTACGCAACTTATCTCCAGTAAGAACCGTCCAAATGTGATCGTTACCAATCAGAATGTCGATTGATGCGTTGGTATTGAATGCGGCATCTGCTAGGGTGTGGCCGCTAAATATAGAGAGGTCTGCTGCGTCTATAGTTTCTCTCATCAGTGTCGAAGTAATGTTTCCAAGCACGTGCGCCTTGACCTCAAGCGATGCATCTGACACTCGCGACTTGATGTGTAGTGAACAGAGCCCTCTTGTCGTTTCTGCCTTGATTGATGAGATTCTAGATATGGAAATTCGAGAGTGTGAACGGGCCAGACCCAGTGTCTGGATACAGCGTTCCGAGACGTAGGACAACTCCGAGCCGCAGTCCGGTAATATGCGGCAAACAACGTCTTGTCCTCGATAATAGCGCATATACACCTGCGCCGTTGGCAGTGTACTTCTCATATTTGCACCCTTGCCACATTTCGCAATGTTCATGGCGTTCGTCAGTGCTACTACTGTGCTAGCACCTGGTGCCTCATTTGACTCATCCTTCTGGTGCTGCTGTGGCTCACCCTTGTATCTAGTGCTGCTTTGATCGAAATGCAAAAGTGAGTAATGTCGGCGCTTGCAATACTTACAGGATGACTTCGATGTACAAGTGCTCACTCCATGACCAAGTCTCAAACAATTAAAACATATGTGTTTGGACTTTACAATGGCATATCGTTGCTGAATAGATAGGTCCAAGAACTGTGTACATGTCATCAATGCGTGTTCCTTGTTGCACTTAGCACAGCGCTTTGAAGTAGCGAGTAGCGCATGCGCGTTCCTGGTACCTCTGTCCTGTCTAGGCTTGCTACTTGTCTGAGTTGCGGCACTGTCAAATAGATCCTTACACGCGTGCCCTTCCTTATAGTCTCCATCAAATGGTGCGATATGAATTCGCGGCAGTTCCCAATCCTTCGTTGATGGTCCTGCGACTTGCTGTGAGCCTGACGATGACTCGTTATCAACCTGCTGCGGTAGCAGTCGTTGCATTATGCGATCCATAGCCTCCCTATGCTTCTGGGATTGTTGCTGCATTTGTTGTAAAATACATTGGATGGTCGATTCATCCCTTTCCCCGAGCACATTAGATGTAGTATTGGCCTCTTTCAGTTTGCGGGGTTCGTACTCAGCGCGTAGTGCCTTAAGAAGGGCATAAGCTCGATCAACGCGCTCCTCGTATACCTCGTTGTCACTTGCTGGATCCATATATCCCTGCATATCTTCATATTTATAAAGTTCGTCGCCACGATTGACAAACTCGTTCCAAACCTGAACCAGCTTGTCCAATTTGGCATCAATATCGTAGAATGTGCAGCCATCAGGCGGATGTTCCGCGTATCCAGAAATGCGCGTAATCGTTGCCTTCAATCTACTTCTGGCTCTCAATAAAGTACGTAGATTTTCCATTGCAGCTTGCTGCGTTGCCCGCAGTCAATTCAAGTTGTTATCCAAAGTACCCAGTAGCACTTTTCCAATAGTGCGTACTGGTAATTACGTATGATGCCAAATATCGATACGTAATTCCAAGAATGTGCAAATGCTGCGTCGCCAGCAGCAAAAACACGACAAGACAAAACACGCACTTTTCCAATAGTGCGCGCCGTTTATTACGTATGATGCCAAATATCCATACGTAATTCCAAGAATGTGCAAATGCTGCGTCGCCAGCAGCAAAAACACGACAAGACAAAACACGCACTTTTCCAATAGTGCGCGGCGTTTATTACGTATGATGCCAAATATCGATACGTAATTCCAAGAATGTGCAAATGCTGCGTCGCCAGCAGCAAGAACACGACAAGACAAAACACGCACTTTTCCAATAGTGCGCGGCGTTTATTACGTATGATGCCAAATATCAATACGTAATTCCAAGAATGTGTAAATGCTGCGTCGCCAGCAGCAAGAACACGACAAGACAAAACACGCACTTTTCCAATAGTGCGCGGCGTTTATTACGTATGATGCCAAATATCGATACGTAATTCCAAGAATGTGCAAATGCTGCGTCGCCAGCAGCAAAAACACGACAAGACAAAACATGGCACTTTTCCAATAGTGCGCGCTGTTTTCCAATATCCAAAGTGAGTATTCAGTAGCAATGCCCAACGGATCCGGCTCGAAGGACCAAATTTTATGATGAATAATTAAACATATCTTTATTTTATTTGAACTATATCAGCCAATTGCTGTTACACTCAACTTGTCCGTTCGTTTGCTTACTCAATACTAACATAATTGTATCGACTTAACCGATAATTGATCTTGAAACAGCTGTTCATTCGCCGATAACAATTAAGGTTGCATATATACTAAAAATATCAAAAAATATGCTAAATAATAAAAATGTGCTAAATAATGACAAATGGTTCCTCAACATACATATATATGCAACTATTCCGTGCATAGGCAAACTTGCTCTCAGCTGTTCACGCAATTGCAGAGCCACAGCTGTTACGGTTGCGCACTTGTCACTTGCACGAACTTGCTTCCATGTTTTTCTGTAAGTCTGACCATATCGACATACATATAGCATGATTTATAGCACCTATATTTCACTCCCACTGCTGGTCCAACGTTACAGATTCCATATACCATATACACAAACACACACATATATATCCATACATATGTACATATGTATGTCGAAGCGTACTGTATGTACGCACTGTATGTGATTGTTGCTGCGTACTGCACGTACGCGCTGTATGTGGCTGTGTAAGCGTATGAGTATTCAGTGTTGGCTAATTCACCACAAGCATTCCAACACATTACTAATATTGCATCAGCTTCTAATTGTGTTGTGATTGGTCGCTTACATCCTGTCGCTTAAGCGGGGCAACAGCGTTGTGTCGCTGTCGCCGAGTGTGGTTCGGGGCTATGCTGAGGAATAACAGTGGCCTTGTCTGGCAGTTTAGAAAGAAACGTGGAAGCATACGCGCCGAAACTCGCTTCGCTGAGTGCGCGACTCCAAAATCAATGAAGTTCCGATATCAGAAGTGGGATCGGGCTCGGCACCTAACAACGAAGCTGAGACGTGAAAAGCACTAATAGAGTTGCAAAATAGAAACTTAACATATGTAGTAAAACATATCAAGCAACGATTTCCGAAAACACAAATAAAAACGCGGTTGCTCTGCCAAAATTCAATGCAGACCTTGTTGGCGCCGATGCGTCGGCATGGTGCTCTACGGCAAACATTATTTTGGTAGAAAATGATATAAAAGGTAGTGCCCTTGAGACGGTGTTAAGTGTAACTGTGCGAAGTTGTTAAACCTAGAGGAGAGATGGTTCATCAAGGAATGACATTTGCTACAACGTTTGACTCTGGCGCGGAGTGTTCATCAATCAACCAACAGATAAGTGCTAAGCTAGCTGGTAAAAGATTAAATAATGCCGTGAGGTTGGAGGGCATTGGCAATGGCAGCGTTTGCAGCACATTGTAAATACTTACCAACGTAAATATTAATAATTATCAAATTGAGATTTTGTTTCATGTTTTAGACAATAATTATATGAAAAATGACATAATTATTGGTCGAGAAATATTTTCGCTTGGATTTAATGTCATAATTTCACCAGGGAAATTTTTTATTAAAACAAAAACTGTTAATCATTGTGTTAACGAAGATAAATTTTATGACTTAGACACAGGTCTTGTTGGTGAAGACTGTGATGAATTAAAAAGTTTATTGGAAAATTATTCAAAATATTTTATAAATGGCATTCCTTTGTCTAGAGTTAGTTCGTGTAAAATGAAAATAAACTAAATGACCCAAGAAAAATTGTCCAAAGGAGGCCATACAGGCTCAGTCCAAGTGAGATTCTTGCTGTTGTCTTATCCATAAAACATTTTCTCCATTATTTACTGGGTAGAAATTTTGTTGTTTTTACTGACTGTAATTCCCTTAAGGCGTCAAGGACTAAACATGATCTCTCTCCCAGGGCGCAAAGATGGTGGGCTTATTTACAGTCGTTCTCATTTGATTTGCAGTATGGCTCATGCTGACTTCATTTCCAGAAATCTTCCATCCGCGGATGCGATTGATACTTGTAAAATTTCTGAGAAACGAGTCAATCTAGCAGAGATATCTAGTGAAGGGCTTATGGCTGAACAGCATAAAGATTCCGATCTTATTAATATTGTAACTAAATTAAAAGTTAATTCTCTTGCCGAGGACATTGCAAGAACTTACGAGCTAAGAGCAGGAATAATTTATCGGAAAATTCAGAGAAATGGTAGAACTCGTTCCTTGCCAATTGCTCCAAGAGCATTTAGATGGTCTGTAATAAATCAGATTCACGAGTCAATTATGCACTTAGGTTGGGAGAAGACTTTAGATAATGCTTATGATTATTATTGGTTTGATCACATGTCTAAGTACATACGAAAGTTTGTTGAAAACTGTATTACTTGCAAGATGTGAAAGTCATCATCCAGGCTAGATTTCATCCAATACCAAAAATTGACACACCTTGGCACACGATACACGTAGGCATAACTGGAAAGTTGAGTGGAAAGTCTGATAAAAAAGAGTATGTCATCGTTCAAGTAGATGCCTTTACTAAATTCGTATTGTTAACTCACACCCTTAAAATAGATGCTGAAAATTGCATAAATGCTGTAACGGCGGCAGCAATCTTTATTTGGAGTACCAAATCGTATAATAGCAGATCATGGTAGGTGTTTTGCCAACACTAGAGCACTGTACAAGAAAAGATAAATTTGCATTTGGTTGCAACCGGTGCAAGCAGAGCAAATGGGCAGGTTGAACGCACTATGGGTACTTTGAAAAATTTATTAACCGCAGTCGAAACTAGCAGCAGGTCTTGGCAAGATACATTGCGAGAAATCCACTTGGCCTTAAACTGTACGGTGAGTCGAGTCACGAAAGCAAGCCCCTTAGAATTGTTTATTGGTAAAGTTTCTCGACCATTGGGGTTGCTTCCACCATGTGACATGACACAAAAGGTTGATTTGGCGGAATCAAGAGCTCGAACGATGCAAAATATATCAGCAGCTGCAGCATATAGTAAAGACCACTTTTATAAAACCAAGGCTAAGGTTGTTGGATACAAAGTTGGAGATTTTGTGTTGTTAAAGAATGAAGAAAGGCATCAAACAAAATTAAGTCCAAAGTTTAGAGGTCCTTTAGATAGATATATACTTAGATCATTGACAAACAATAGAAAATATAAGTATGCTCGCGAAGATATAAGAAAATTGCCAGAGGAGTATGTACCAGTTGAACTAGAAAGTAGTGAAGAGGCTTTAAATGATATTGAAAAAGAAACTGTTGAAAGAGACAGTAATGAAATGGTTGAAAAAGAAACTGTTGAAAGAGTCAGTATTGAAATAATTGAAACTGTTGAAACAGACAGTAGTAGAAATGTTGAGAATGAAACTGTTGAAACAGACAGTAGTCAAAATGTTAAAAGTTAAACTGTTGAAATAGGCAGTACAGGTGCCTGAAGGGCTGGAAATGAAATATAAGAATGCACAAGTGCAAAACAATTGTTTTGATCACGGCGTGTGTTTTGATCACGGCGTGTAGAGCATAAGATATAATGTTTAAAATTTGTTAAGTTAATGATAATGAAAATATATGAATTATGTTGAAATAAAGTGTTTGTTTGAAAAAAAAAAAGAGAAAGATTGATTGAAGAAAGATTATTATTGAAAGTTGAATTAGTAAAATTAGGAAATATGATTTTTATGAAAGAAATGTTGAATTTTATCAAATATTGAGTTGGAAAAGTTGTCGATGCTACGTGTTGGTGCCTCGCATAGAATGCTTTAAACGAAAATGAGAATGAGAACAAATGTGGATGTTAATTGAAATGAATGAAAATGTTTAATAAATTGTTGTAAAAAAAAGAAGAAGAAAAAAAAAATTTTAATTGGTTAATGAAAATGCTTAAAAGAAAATGCTTGTTGGCAAGTTGAATTGTTAAAAGTTAAGTAAGAGAAATTCAGAAAGAAGGAAAGAATTTTAAGAAATTGGTTGATTGATTGAGTTATTGATATTGCGCTGTATTTGGTTTCTTTAATGAAGAAATGAGGTGTTGAAAATGTACGTAAGGATGGTCAATATTCCTGCCTACACGAGGTCGTGTAATGGTCAGGATGGCCGTATCGGTGCGTGCAGTTCGTGCTGTTTATGTATCGTCGCAGAGGGGCGGCAAGAGCCTGTTTAAATGTGGTATGATAAAATGGAAAGAGTACAAGCTACTGAATTTGAATGATATCCTGCCAAACTGACATTTGATGCAAAGTCAAATGAGCGAGTTGTTGCGGAAGAGTACGATGTACTTTGAAAATGTAAATGAGATATCCCTTAACACTTACATTTGATGAATGTTTTAGCTGTGGTACTAGAGAGGTAGTTGCCAATGAATGTTGTTGCTATGGCACTAGAGATGTAGTTGCCAATGAATGTTGTTGCTGTGGCACTAGAGATGTAGTTGCCAATGAATGTTGTTGCTGTGGCACCAGAGATGGTGTTGCCAATGAATGTATTGCTGAGACATCAGAGATGTAAATGTCAAGAATTGTATTTCTGAGACATCAGAGATGTGAATGTCAAGAATTGTATTGCTGAGACATCAGAGATGTGAATGTCAAGAATTGTATTGCTGAGACATCAGAGATGTGAATGTCAGAATGGTTATCCGTCTGAGAGAGACGATGGTTATCCGTCTATGAGAGACGATGGTTATTCGTCTGAGAGAGACGATGGTTATCCGTCTATGAGAGACGATGGTTATCCGTCTGAGAGAGACGATGGTTATCCGTCTATGAGAGACGATGGTTATCCGTCTATTAGAGACGATGGCTATCCGTCTATGAGAGACGATGGTTATCCGTCTATGAGAGACGATGGTTATCCGTCTGAGAGAGACGATGGTTATCCGTCTATGAGAGACGATGGTTATCCGTCTATGAGAGACGATGGTTATCCGTCTATGAGAGACGATGGTTATCCGTCTGAGAGAGACGATGGTTATCCGTCTAAGACAGACGATGAATTCAGTTTAGAATCTTTTGTTACGTAAGAAATTTGAATCTAAAATTGGCAGTACTACACGAGGACGTGTCAAGGTCAGGATGGCCGTGTCGGAGCCTACTGTATGTACGCACTGTATGTGATTGTTGCTGCGTACTGCACGTACGCGCTGTGTGTGGCTGTGTAAGCGTATGAGTATTCAGTGTTGGCTAATTCACCACAAGCATTCCAACACATTACTAATATTGCATCAGCTTCTAATTGTGTTGTGATTGGTCGCTTACATCCTGTCACTTAAGCGGGGCAACAGCGTTGTGTCGCTGTCGCCGAGTGTGGTTCGGGGCTATGCTGAGGAATAACACTGGCCTTGTCTGGCAGTTTAGAAAGAAACGTGGAAGCATACGCGCCGAAACTCGCTTCGCTGAGTGCGCGACTCCAAAATCAATGAAGTTCCGATATGTTCATATCTCATTCTTCGACTAAAGTTAATAAAGTATCCTCTGCGTTTTATTTACATATTTAACTTCAGTCGTTTAAATTATTTTCCGTAAGCCTTTCTGAAAGCTTTAAGTTCGTTCGAGTGTTGTGTTGATTTATGTGCTAATTGTGTCAGCTGTTTGTGCTATCGGCTGCTCGTATGTACATATGCACATACGCAGACTACAACAACACAATTAATACACAAGCAGTTGTCAAACTTATACATATCCACGTGCACAGCACATATCAACACATTCACAATATTATCCGAACACATAAGAGCACATAACAAAAAAAATTAAGCGCAGAATTAATAAGCTCGTTTGTTTTTGGTTCCAAGCGTTAGCGATCGTGCTTGCACGTCACAAACTATCGATAATTGTTCCGACACTCAATTCAGGGGTGGAACGTTCATTTTTGTGACGTCATTGCTCCAGCAAGTACACTCTAAGAGCAAATAAAAATAATAAAAAAATAATAAACAGTTTTTTTTACTTCTTTTTAAATAAAAAAATAAATAAATATAAATATATAATACATCAATATTTTCGTCTACCATTTTCTTTTTGTTTAAAATTCTTGTATACATATATATTTGTGTTATTTTCATTTTCAGTTTATTTATTTTTATTCTGTATTATAGTTTTTACTTATTTTATCTTATTGCTTCTCTTCGCTTCCGAAACGCGGTTTATCTGTATTTGTGCCCTGTTCGGTTGACAAAGCTTGCCATTTCGTCAACTTCTTTACTCACTCTCCGAGTATTCGTCTGTCCCTAGCGCAAACCTTTCCGACAGCTAACTTCTAGTAAGTCTCCATGTCAGATCGTTCTAGCCGATCGCAACTGAGTGCACCTCCTTCGCGTTTTATCAAGCGCAGTTCCTCTGCGTCTCCCATTCCGTCCGGGAAATAGCAGACTTCCAGCACACTCAAGCGTAGTCCGGTGGTAACTCGATCCGCTCCAATTGACCCACCATTCCATTGACTAAAATGTCGCTGTCCGAGTTAATTTCTACTGCGGACAGGCTCATTAAATTTGAGGCCCGCATCGACCATTCCGGAGAGACTGGCTCGACCCCTGCAGATCAGCTCCAGGCCTAAGAGATCCGACGGGATCGAGTCAAGGTCCTGTGGGAAAAAGCCGAGCTGCAATACGAAGCGTGTTCCAAAGAGATTAGTCAGGGGGCAGGCAGTGGAGAAGTTGAGGCCATGGAAGCCAAATTCGACCACTGCTATACAGTTTATGAGCGGAGTGCCGCCCAATTGAGCAGGCAAATTGCCGCCGTGTCCGCACCGAGTGCACCGCCCGCTCCTGTGTCCGCTATTGTTTCTTCGGGCGGCTGTCGCCTTCCTCCCATCGACACAGAAGTGTTCCACGGCGATTACTTGCGCTGGCCAACGTTTCGCGACCTCTTCACAGCCATATATATTGACAATCCCCGGCTGACTGCGGTGGAAAAACTCTTCCACCTTAATTCCAAAACCGCAGGCGATGCAAATGCTATAGTCGCAGAGTGTCCTCTCACCAACGACGGCTTTGCATCGGCTTGGGGCGCCTTGTGCGACCGGTTCGAGAATAAGTGGCTGCTAGTCAACAGCCAGCTGAAAATCATTCTCAACCTAACCAAGGTCCCCAAAGAATCAGGCGCGGCTCTCAGAGAGTTGTCTGGCACCATGACCAGATGTGTCACTGTGATCGAGCATGCTCAAATCTCCACGGAGAATTGGGACTGCATCCTTGTGTTCCTGTGCACTTCCAAATTTCCAGAACACACTTGATCTCTCTGGGAGCATTATCTGAAAAATAAGTCAGAAATTCCAGCTTGGCAGGACGTTAGTCGTTTTCTCAGCGAGTGTGCGCGAGCACTCGAAGCTATAGAAATTGACAGGTCTAGTTCTGCCGCGCCAACACCTGCCCCGAGGTCCGCGAACCCTGCCCCTTCCAAACGGCTGAACTCCTTTGAAGCTCACGTCACCACTGAGAGCAAAAAATGCGATCTGTGTTCAAAGGAGAACCACCCAGTCCGACTCTGCCCTCGCTTCCTCCAAATGTCTGTTCAACAGCGAGAGGCCTACATAAAGCAGAAGAAGCTGTGTCTGAACTGCTTCGCACGCGGTCATCTGCTGCACGGCTGCACCAGTGCGCACAGCTGCCAGAAATGCAACGGTCGGCATAACACCCTGCTCCATAAAGAGCATGAATCCGAGAATGGCGCTGCATCCGCAGCTGCCGTTCCCCTTCATTCGCCCAGAGATGTCTCACATGTCCAGACGTATTTCTCTACTAACACACAAGATGTCCTTCTTGGTACGGCAATAATCAATATATGTCATCTAGGAGCTACATATCCCGTGCGGACACTGATCGATTCGGGATCTGAGGCGACTTTCATTTCTGAGCGCCTGTTCCGTCTCATCAAATTGCCCTTCCGGTCTGTGCAGACGCGAGTGTCAAGCTTAGGCCAAGCTATAGCAGCCCGATCGCAAAAACTTTGCGATCTCCATATTGGAACTCCGCTGAAACCAAGACTACGGATTGAAGCATCTGCTCTCGTCCTTCCAAGTCTTACTGGCAACCTCCCTTCGTCTCCAATTCCGCACAACTTGTTGAACAAACTTCCTAATATTCAGCTAGCTGACCCCGAGTTCTACAAGAGTGCGAAAATTTATGTTCTTATAGGCGCGGATATCCTTCCGTCTATTATTCAGGGAGGTTTCCACCCTAATATCTGTGGATCCATTCTTGGCTTAGAGACTGTTTTCGGTTGGGTACTCACCGGCCCTCTTTCGCTAACATCACCGAAAATGGTCTCGTCCTTCACAGCTCAAGTTTCCGTTCCGAAAAAGCCAAAATTTGAGTTTCCGACAATCTCGTCTAGGTTACATGACTCATCTGTCGTAACTCTCCCAGTACGAGATCCCGACAGCATCACTACCAAAGTGAAGGTCGGCTGCAATGCACTCTGTCCAGCATTGAATGATAAGGGGCCCCGGTGTTCCCTGTGATGTCCAACCAACTTCCATGTTCGACAAGCCAGCCATTCATTGCCCCACACGTGTTTCTTCTTTCCAGGTTGATGTCATCCCCTCAAGCCAGCCAGCCATCCGGCGAAGATTCATTCCGGTGCCGCGTGTGCAGAGGTATCCACGCTCTGCGCAAATGCCGCCGTTTTCTGGGGCTTCCCGCGGAAAAGCGGTTGCGCGCGGTTCTAGCCAACCGGTACTGCGCGAACTGCTTGGCACACCACCACTCTGGGCAATCTTGCCGCAGCAACAAAGGCTGCAAGACGTGTGGCCACAACCACCACACGCTCCTGCACCTCCCGGGATCGCGCCGGAAGCGACGAGGCCCTACAAGTCGTCCCACTCCAGATCTTACACAGGCGGCCACTCCTCAGCAGACAACGCTGATGCAGCACAAGATGGTCAGCATTCTTCCTACGGCGATCATCGTGCTCCAAACGGCGACCAAGGATTTAGAAGTCAAGTCCCACCAGTCGAATCAACGCTTCCTTGGCAAAGACATTGGGTCTTTCCGTCACAAGCGTTGGTCCAGGGCAAGTCTGCACGAGTCTCATTCGGTCGAAGACCTAGCGCTTCGAGTTTGACGCGTTGTTCCAACTGGACCCCCAGTTGAACGTTCGGACGCCAATCCGGGCCATCGAGCGGGAAGCTGGGCCTCCAGGGATCACGCTCGCCGACAGCACCTGGTCACGTCCCGGATCGGTGTCAATTGTGCTGGGGGCTGACGTGTATCCTCACGTCATCCTTCCGGGGATCGTTCCCAGCACCGACGGCCTTCCAATGGCCCAAAACACCGTGTTTGGATGGGTCCTCTCGGGCGCCTGTTCATAGACCCAGCCCAGGTCTTGCAATCCTTGCAAGGGGGGGAGAATGTTTATATCAGATTCCATTAAACAGAACTGCTCCTCCCTCCACATCCCCATGCTATGCTATTAACAACTCTGTTAATAGCATAAGCTCCAACTCCAGCTCTCCTGCTGGTTCTCTGGAGTTTTTCTGTGTAATTTCCTCCTCTTTTCCTTTTTTTATACTTGACTCTATATTCTTTCCGCCGTGTACGCACACTGACTGTGCAATTTCATATTGCCCCATACGAAAAGTGTTTTATATTTATCTGCGACGCCCCCCTACAACCGTCTGTATCGCCCTATAATAGCCCACTCTTATTAGTCCCGAAGAAATCTCTTCCGGGCTCTAAAGAGAAAAAATGGCGATAAGTAATTGACTATCGCCAAATAATTAAAAAACTGCTGTCAGATAAATTTCCACTCCCCAGAATTGACGATATTCTTGATCAATTGGGTAGAGCTAAATATTTTTCATGCCTTGACTTAATGTCAGGTTTACACCAAATTGAGCTCGACGAAAGCTCAAGAAATATAACGTCTTTTTCAACGAGCAATGGCTCATATCGCTTCACGCAATTACCATTTGGTTTAAAAATAGCGCCAATTTCATTTCAGATATTGATGACAATAGTATTCTCAGGCCTAAAGCCTTCACAAGATTTCCTTTACATGGATGATTTAATCGTTATTGGTTGTTCTGAACAACATATGATTAAAAATTTAACAGATGTTTTCAAACTTTGTAGAAAACACATTCTGAAATTACATCCAGAAATATGTTTATTTTTAATGCACGAGGTGACGTTTTTAGGTCATAGATGCACAGATAAAGGAATCTCACCAGATGATAAAAAATTTGATGTTATAAATAACTATCCTGTCCCTACGGACGTAGACAGCGCTAGAAGATTCGAATATTCACGGCACATAACAAGATTATGTAAAAAGAATTTCCCATTTAAATGGACAACAGAATGTGAAAAAGCATTCCAGTATCTAAAAAATCAACTTGTTCAACCAAATTTATTGCAGTACCCAGATTTCAGCAAAGAATTTTGCATAATCACAGATGCAAGCAAGCAAGCATGTGGATCAGTTTTAACTCAAAACTATAATGGACTCCAACTCCCAGTTGCATATGCATCAAGAGCAAGGTGAAAGCAATAAGAGTACTACGGAACAAGAACTAGCAGCTATACACTGGGCAATAGCACATTTTCGACCATGTATATATGGCAAACATTTTATAGTAAGAACTGATCACAGACCTTTAACATATTTATTTTCCATGGTAAACCCAAGTTCCAAATTAACACGCATGCGACTCGAATTAGAAGAATATGATTTTACGGTAGAGTATCTGAGAGGGAAAGATAATTTTGTGGCAGACGCCCTGTCAAGGATAACAATATCCGACTTAATTGATATCAAAAAAGTCCTGAAAGTCACTACCAGGCACCAAAGTAGACAAAACAATTTCTGCGCAGAAAATAAACAAGAAATATTGCCAAAGCAAAGACTTGAAAAAGCTTCTAAGCCTAACGTATACGAAGTCATCACGTCATCATGACGAGGTACGAAAAGTAGTGACCTTGCGAATAACAGATTCGATATGTTTATTGAAACATGAAAAAAAAGTTATCGCAAGAATTAATGTTAGCGATTTGTACTCCAATGGAATTCTCGACTTAGGTCAGTTTTTCCAAAGACTTGAATGGCAAGCCGGTGTATCTAAAATCAGCCAACTAAATGTGGCACCGAGCCAAAAGATCTTTGAATCCATTTCAATAGACACTTTTAAACAATTGGGCAATGAAAATTTGAAATCATTAAGAGTAGCGCTACTCAAGCCGGTGTCTCTCATTCAAAATGAGAAAAAAAAGAAGAAATATTGTCTACATGCCATGAAGATCCAATTCAAGGAGGTCATACAGGCATAACAAAAACTTTGGCCAAAGTAAAAAGATATTATTATTGGAAAAATATGACACGTCATATAAAAGAGTACATAAATTAATGTCCAAAATGCCTGACGTCGAAAACGACGAAACATGTGAGATCACCTATGATAATCACCGAAACTCCACAATATGCTTTTGACAGAGTGATAGTAGATACAATTGGTCCACTACCACGTTCGGAAAATGGGAATGAATACGCAATCAATTTAACATGTGATTTGACAAAGTTTTTAGTAGCAATTCCTGTTGCAGACAAAAGTGCAGCAACTGTCGCAAAAGCCATATTCGAATCTTTTATTCTGAAGTACGGTCCAATGAAGACGTTCATTACGGACATGGGAACAGAATATAAGAATTCAATTATAAATGACGTGTGCAAATATTTAAAAGGAGACAACATAACATCTACCGCACACCACCACCAGACTTTAGGTACCGTTGAAAGAAGTCATAGAACTTTCAATGAATACATTAGATCACATATATCAGTTGATAAAACTGATTGGGACATATGGTTACAATACTTTGTGTATTGTTTTAATACAACACCTTCTGTAAGTCATAATTATTGTCCTTACGAACTTGTATTTGGTAAGCAAAACAACTTACCCATTCATTTCAATAGCATAGATAGAATAGAACCAGTCTATAACATAGACGACTATTCTAAAGAAGTTAAATTTAGATTAGAAAAGGCTTATAAAAGATCGCGTATACTTTTAGAAAAATATAAATTAAAACAAAAACAAATATACGATAAGAAATCATTGGATTTTAAACTAGAAATAGGAGACCAAGTTTTGTTAAAAAACGAAACAGGTCAGAAATTAGAACCTTCTTATATAGGACCATTTGAGGTCATTAGTGTAGAATACAATAATAATAATAAAGAGCAAGAAAAATAAGGAACAAAAAGTTCATAAGGATAGGCTAAAAAGGATTAATAAATGAAAAAAAGGAATAAGAATATATATATATATTTAAAAAAAAAATTTGTTTATATATAAAAAAAAAATGTTTATACAACATAGAAAATAAAATATATAAAAATAATACTAACATAATTTTTAAATTGAATAACTACAATATATTAAATTATTTTTTTAAAAAGGGAGGTGTAGTATGTTGCATGCCAAATGAGCATATGCCCACAGTATTGTAGAGTATACAATATAACAAGTGGTCATATGCCCAACTTAAAGTTAGAGTATCAACTCATAACATAATGACACTTTGTTGTTATGTTTATACAATCATAAAAATACGATCCATCGCTTATGCGGACGGGCCGCAGCGTGAGAGCGCTAGCCTAGAAGTGCTTGACTTCTTGAGTATGTACCATCTGTACATATATACGTATATATACATAAGCACATTGGCACATATGTATGTACTGAAACTCTTTCTCTATCTCTCTGCCGACGCTTTTAGCGGCAGAGCTCACTTAGAATATTGTATGTAATAAGTCAAATATATAATTGAATAAAACGGAGAGAACACTCTTGATCAAGGCTTGAAATGAAAAAGACGTGTTTCACTTTACACACCATTCGCATATTCGAAAGCTGTTAGACGCAGATATAGACCACACTAAAAGTTTATTGTCCAGGCCAGAAGCCTAGACAAGCAATTAATTATAAACTCAGAGGCGCAAAAACAAATCAATGGGCTAACTGACACAATAAACAAAGTAATAAAAGCTAAAAAGAACGACTTATTTGACACACCACACTTGTATGAAACACTATTATCAAGAAGCAGAATACCAATTAATCAGATATCAAACTTGATTCTTACAATTACCATGGCAAAAGGCGGCATAATAATCCCAACCATTATTGAACACAATGATTTGAAAACTATTTTAAATGAACATCCCATAGAAATTCCCATAGATAGTCTTACAGAAGCGTCTACAATTAAGGTCCGTCAGTCCGATAACATAGTCCACATATTAATAGCTTATCCTAGAGTAAAATTTTACTGCAAGAAGGTTACGATCTTCTATCCCACCAATACGCCGCGCTACAGCTACAAGATGACATCGCGGCCAACGACATCCTAGCAGTCAACGAGTGCGTAACAACGACGTACGCCTCCGTTTGTGAGCTGACAACACAGGACTCCTGCGCACGAGCACTACACGCTGGTAGCGTCTGCTCTTGTCGAACACAGCCAAGCCACCTGTCCATGGATAGATGACGGTGTGATTATTAGCACAGCAAAATGATCACCGACGATAACCCGGAGGTTATCACGAATGGGACACACCTCATAATGTTCCAGCTCTCCGAAATCTTCAATGATCTTGAGAAAGACACCAGGCATTGCGGGGTCACTGTTACTTAACATCATCGGGCATGACCCAGTACTGAGCATACCCCAACTCCACAGGATGAAGAACCACAATCTACAAGTCATCCAGAACTTCAGAAGCGAGTTGGCATCCGCCGAGTCTTCCAAGAACCTGGCCACGATCGGCGACTCCCTCAGTCTCGCTTTCAGTGGCTTTATCATCATTTGGCTGGGAGTAAGAAGATGGCAAACATGAAGGAAGGTGCAAGGAATCATCAATGGCTACAAGGTGTCCGGGGACGGTCAGAAGCTTGAGGGGGAGTAGTTAACACATAAGAATTGTCTTTAAGTATTGAATAAGTATATCGTTCAAACGCTGCTACAGCCCTTTTTCACTGATGCATAAGTTCACTGACCCAACCGCAACAGTGGGCAATGGTAATCCGATACTTGACTTTGTGCAAGTGTCCGCGTTACCGTTAATGCTGAGTCGGCTTGCCGACTGTAGTTTTGTAGCTTAGCAATAATCTTCAGCTTATGCCAAGGTTTATAATTCAGTTCTGTAACAGACATTGCACAGCAACGATACAAAACAACTTTTATTTTTAGCGTACACAACGAATAATTTAGGGAATAATCACAGCGAAAAAAACCCAAAGCACAACATTTCTATCTGTTAAAGAACGTTTACTATTTCCTTGTTAATGAATTATGATTTTACCAAAAATCATTTCATTAGTTTCTTTCAACAGTTTCACGTTTTTTCATTCATATCCTCGTCATAACTTTCCATTTCAACTGATATATACCACTCTGGCTACTTCCTTATATCATCATGAGGTCGGCTTTTTGCAAAGGCTTTTTGCAAAGGTCCTTTAAACTTTGGACTTCATTTGATTGTCTCTCTTAATTTTCCAATAACATAAATAATTTCCAATAATAAGCTTAGTCTTAGATTTTATCAAATTGAGCTTTGTTATATGTTTCGTTTGTTGAAATTTTTTCACTTCTTCCGTGTCACATTATGGAAGCAATCCCAACGGACGAGCAACGTTACCAATAAACACTTCCAAAGGGCTAGTTTTTGTCACTTGGCTTACTGTATTATTTAAGGTCCACTGAACCTCACCTAATTCTTCTTGCCAAGATCTTGGACTTAACTCAACTGCGGCTAGCAAATTTTTGAGCGTACTCATTAAGCGCTCAACTTATTAACTAGCACGACTAGCCACCGTCGCAACTAAATGAAGTTTAAAGTTATTTGAACAATAAAATTCTGAGAACTGACTGCTTGAAAAGCATCTACCCTGTTCAGCTATAATGCACGTTGGTATACCGAATAAGGTATAATTCTTCATAGACGCAAAATTTTTCTCTGTATCTATCTTGAGAATGTGATATATGTAGGTGTAAGAATCTTAAATATTACACTTACAAATTTACAGACATATTTATTCACTTTGTGTAACCAGTAGTTATAATAAGCTTTATCATAACTTGTTAAAATCTTGTTTTGCCCTTTTTCTGTATATTACGAAACAACATCTCATTTCGCAAAACATATGTATTAATTATATCTTCGGGCAACTTGTTGATACTTAGCTTACAAACAATGTAGACAATATCTGGGTAGACTTACTGTTCGGCCAACAACCAATTACTCGATATTTCTGGTATGTTTATTCGCTTTTGGGGAATTTTATCCAAATCTAGCTGTGATGTTAGAATAACTGTGTTTCGGGATAGAAAATCAACATGGGCCATACGCTTCCCTTCTACGCGTCTATATTGTAATTCGAAATTAGTGATGTCGGCATACAATGGCTTCTTTATTTGGGAAACTGCCGCTCATCAAAAACTGTCTGTTGGGGTAACGAAGATATCAATGCAGTAATTTTTCGCTTTATGACAAAATTAAAGTCTCGTTACGTGGAAAGGACTTAACATATACGACACGACATCTCTCTTTCTCAAACAATCTCTCTCTTTCTCTCTCTCTCGCCACTTCACAATCTCATGAGAGGCAAAATATGCAAGCTATACATTGCAAATCCATAAAAAGCTGATCGCGTTAACAAGAACAATAAAGATCAATCAATTTGTACAGCACGAGTAGTGGCGTCGCCCAACGAGGCCAACAACAATAACAATTAGATGAAACTACTAACCATACAACACATAGATTGGACATCGAAACAAAATTGCTCAGTGCTCAAAATTTGTGTCGGGGCTCCCAGTCAACTTCGTATTTGCTCGGCTCAGTTACTTCGGCTCCCGCAATAAAAATAGCAAAAAGCAGAATCATTGTACGCACCTTTTACTCATACATACAAACAACACATACATACATACAAACGCATGCACGCATAAGCGCGCTCTCTGCCAACTACGCAGTTGACGCAGCGATTGCGCTTGGGCTGCAGTGTGGGTGTTACTGTGGAAACTTAATTGTTTAATAACTTTTCTTAGCGATTGACTAACTGCTTCAAACTTTCACAACTTATTAATGGCATTCATATGTGTATAATTGCTAAAGCACAAGTCTCTAGTATTTGATTTACGATTTACTAAAGATTAATAAATTTCCGTATTTATTAGGAGCAACTACACAATTTGAAATCTCTAGCTCAAACGATGTACCAAACACTCCTTAAAAATTCATTAAAATTGTCGATAAATGCTCAAAAAATCGAAATGGAATGAGTTATCGAAAAAAAATTATAAGTATTCATGTAAAATTTCCAGTCTCTACGTTGCGTACTTAAAAATATCTCATCGTTCACACGGACGGAAGGACGGACGGACGGACAGACAGACAGAAAGGGCTAGAACGACTCGTCTAGTCGCGCTGATCAAGAATATATATACTTTATGGGGTGTGGCACGCATACTTCTGCCTGTTACATACATTTTCACAAAACCATTTTCCCTGATTTCCCATTTTCAATGGGCTCAGGGTATAAATAGAGAGTAACGGAGAGAGAGAGAGAGGGGAGAGCACGGAAAAACTGAGAATAGTGCGACTTTCAAGTATCAACCATTTCGGCCGAGAGTTCGAAGCGAAATAATTCTGTTTTTTGATATTGCTAGAGCCTAAAACGACTGAGCCGAGTATAGATAAAGTTCAGAGGTTCATAAAAATTTGATTTTAGTTAATAATCGTTTAAATTCGGCAAATAAGTTAATCTACTTACTGCCGAATATAATAGTTTTACGTTTAAAACTGTTAAAGTACAGTATTACCCGATTTGCCACGAGTTGTTCAATGGTCGTAGATATAATCGAAATATTTTTCAAAATTGCAGCCCTCTAGTTGTTTAACAAATATGATTTCTCGAGTATGGGACAAGCATTTCCCGATTTTAAACGCCCCTAATGGGCGTATCGTAACATTATTTCACGTGCCAAACTTCAAAGTTTTTGTTTTAAAAATTTTAAAAATATAGTTCTATTCGATTTGCCATGTTATTAAATGAATACACAAACTGTGGTGGTGTTTAGTCTGTACTGAACTTTATTATTCTGAGGTTATGTTTATATACCCAGCCTCATGCATTATTTCAATCCTTAAAACTAGTGTATATCCATTGCTGAGTTTGTAAGGCTCAACATTGGTCTATTGCATTCTTATATAATCTCTGAGGTTGTAGGGCTCAGCGTTCGTCTGGCTATTATTAGATTCCACAGATGTGGTCTTTATCTCTCTATCTCACTGCATGCTAGGCATTAGGTGCGTAGAAGGCATGTTTACATATTTATATATATTTTTAAGTTCATGCCTGAAAGTTCTGCCGGGGCCAGAAAATCGCTGTCTCTGGTTTCTTCTCTTAATCATATACAAGACAATGACAATTATTATTATTCCAATGCTTGTATTTTTTATGTTCGTGCCTGAACATTCTACGGAGCCCGGAAAATGTGATAGCCAGATGTGGTGGAATACTCAGCTGCTTCCTTTGTTTTTCTGCGCCGGTGGCGGTTCCCATTCCAAGTGAAGCCGGTTCACTTTCAAATGCGTACACTTTTTCTCGATGTCGTCAATTGTTGAGTCTGCGTAGGCGGTAGCCGCTTGCATCATTGCTACCGATGCTAAGGCGTCCATATGATGGTCGTCCACTTTTTAATGATGATGCTGATTTACCTTTAGAATGATATTGTTGCTGAAGCCCTCGACCGCCGATTTAATTGTCGATAATATATTTTGTTGTTTCAATTCCTCTGCTGAGGGCGCTAAAGCGGTGTTTCCTGAATTCGAGACGATATCATTGTTTTTATCTCCAGCTGTACTTTTAGTTGCAGTTGCAGTTGCTGCAGAATTTTTCTGGACTAAAGCCTGTGAGGCTTGCCAACGGGATGAAATGTCACATGCTGTACCGTTTTTCTGGTACTGGTTCCAGACCATTATTTATTATTTTAGTGGCGGCTTTTTGACTCACTAGCTTCTGATCAGCAGTGACTGTGTCCCTATTAATGAATGTGCTCACGAACTTGCGGATACTGCCTTTATCATTGCTCTTCAGTTCCTTATTCACTGTTTCGTTAAATGAGATATCAAATGGTTGACACCTTTTTGCATAGCGCTTGCACAAATAATCCCGTGCTGCATTGTAGTTTCCAGAAGCAATTAAGAAATGGCTTATGACCACCGTCGCGTCGCCATTGATACACATTTTTAGGGACATAAATTTAGTTTTATCGCCGATATCCTTCCTGTTGTGAATCATGTTGGAGAATATTTCGAAGAACGTTGGGCACTTTTTGGGATTCCCATAAAAATGAGAAACCTTTAGTTACCGGGGCTTGGAACTTCGGAAGGCCTTCTTCTTCTATGTTCTATGTTCTGCATGTTCTATAATGGTTTTGTAAAAATGTATGTAACAAGCAGAAGGAGCCGTGCCACACCCCATAAAGTATATATATTCTTGATCAGCGCGACTAGACGAGTCGATATAGCCCTTTCCGTCTGTCCGTCCGTGTGTGTGTGTGTGAACGCTGAAATATTTTTAAGTACGCAACGTAGAGACTTGAAGTTTTCGATATTCTCGAAAATACCATACGCTGCACAAGTTTATAAAATTTTTCCGATAACTCATTCCATCTCGATTTTATGAGCATTTATCGATAATTTTAATGTGTTTTTAAGGCGTGGTTTGTACATCGTTTGAGCTAGAGAAAAAATTTGCTGTGTAGTTGCGTGCAATAAATACGGAAATTACGTAATCTTTAGATTATGGATACCACGCCCCATTCGCCCCCAATAGCCCCCTATTTGTAAAAAGCTCAAAACAAATACTAGAGACTTGTGCTTTGGCAAATACACACATATGAATGCCATTAATAAGTTGTGCAAATTTGATGCACTTAGTCCACCGCTAAGAAAAGTTATTAAGCAATTAAGTTCCCATAGTAATGCCCACATTACGTCAACTGCGCAGTTGCCAGAGCGCGCGCTTATGCTTGCGTGCATATGTGTGTATGTGTATGTGTTGTTTATATGCATGCATAAAAGATGCGTAGCATGATTTGATATTTGGCTCTTCACAGGGCTCAGGGTATCTCCGTCTCGACTAGAGCACTCTTTCTCAATCTGTTAAGTTTATTTAACAGTCTGTCGAAGATTAATTCCAGTTCTCCTATATCGTCGCTGTCATAGGCAGATTTTCCATATCTTGCCAGTACATCCGTGAACGGTGTCTGGACTTTGTTCAATAGGAAGTTTAGCTTATCTTTATGTTCAAAGATTTCTTCCTGGGTGCTTGACTCTAGGTTTGCATACACTTCTTTGATGTACTGCCTTATCCACAAGCTTTACCAACTCATTGTTTGGACTCACACTTCTGTGTGAAAATATTAATTTGCTGTTGAAAATGTTTTTCCCTGGGTGTTTCCGGTCGCATTCGCCAATTTTTGCTGATAAATAGTTTAGCGGTGTCCATAGTGTGATCGGCAACTTAGACCTTCATCAGGGCCTCTTTCCTGATTGATTTGATAATCCAATCATATATTTTCTCTGTAAAATACAGATTGTTGATGACACCGCTTTGGCTCAGCAGTGAGTAATTGGCAGTGAATTCTGCTGCCAACTTATCCACAACTGCAAACTGTTTCTTTTTAGCTATGGCCTGCAGGGTGCTATCATATCATGATATCATGTCTGATTGCTTCTCTAGAATTTTTGTTAACAACATCTCTTTATTCTTTGGCTTGACCCGTTGGAGGATTTTTTGTTTTGATCACTTGGTTAATCTTGCTGTGCCTCTACTCATAGCGTGTGATGGTAAGCCAAAGATATTTTTTAAGCACTTCCCACAAACAGTTAGTAAATTTGTCGTTTCGGCTTTTATGACCGTGATCGAATATAGTGTACACTCAGCTGGAAGCACGCTGTACTTGACTGTATTGGTTTTCAGTCAATACTGCATCCGGCTTGAAGGACCATGAATGAATACCCTGACTATGTTGTAGTTTAGTCGAATACTCATTAATGAATAAACGAACTGTTGTGGTGTTTAGTCTGCACTGATCTTTATTCTCCTGAGGCTCGGTTAATTCGGTTAATATACCTAGCCTCATGCATTATTTCAACCCTTAAATCTAGTGTGTCTATTGCTGAGTTTGTAAGGCATTGGTCTATTACATTCTTATATTATTGATGAGGTTGTAGGGCTCAGCGTTCGTCTATTAGTTATTCTTATCCTATCGCTAAGGTTGTTGTCAGCGTTCATCTGGCTATTTTAAGATTCCACACATATGGCCTTTATCTATTTATCGTACTGCATGTTTGCATATTTATATATAATTGTATGTTCATGCCTGTTTAATCTGGAGTTTCTAACACGAGTATAATTTCCAACTTTCAACTGTCTAGCTCTTCAATGAATTTTCCGATTTCCACGTCCCTAGTGGGTTTATTAGGAAAATCTTGTATATTATTAAATTATTCGAGGGTACACATGAGTTAATGCTCGAAATTGAAAGGGTCTAGCTTTAATTGCGTAGAAATAGTGTGCACACATACGGATAAACGTACGGACGGATAGTAAGAATGACATTGCTGAAATCCAATATACTTTTTATACCGTAAGCCCATTGAAAATGGGAAATCAGGGTATAATGGTTTTGTTAAATGTATGTAACAGGCAGAAGAGGGCGTGTCAGACCCCACAAAGGGCGACGACTTGAATCGATTTAGCCCTGTCCGTCTGTCCGTCCGTCTGTCCGTCCGTCTGTCTGTCCGTCCGTCCGTATGTTTGAACGCGTCGCTCTCAGAACGTAGTTGACCTAGAGACTTGAATTTTTTTTGTTTGGTCCGTGGATAGCACGCGCAGGTCAAGTTTGTTACAAAAAAACGATATCTATTTTTGTTGTAATGTTATCGATTTTAAAAGTTGTTATCGTAAACAAGTTGTAAAATTCTATCTGCCATATCTTTAGACCTAGACCCAAATTTTGCATATAGATTAATGTGAATTTTATGCAATTTCTATTTTTTTTTATTTTTTGGATACCGGCTCTTATTTACTAATAACCACCGCCCCCCCCCCTCCCCTTCTCCAATCATGGAGAGTCTGTTATAAATATAACCATGTGAATTAATTAGCATTTTTATAATATGTAAAAATTCAATAGAATCATATGTTGAAAGTTTCATCAAATTCCGTTAAGTCAGTCCCGATTTATTAAACAAAACGTTTGGCCAATTAACATACGCACGTGGCAAGCAGCAACGCGCAGAAAAAAACATTTACACATACACATACATTGAAACGGGCAAGCGCGTCTACTACGCATGTGCACAAATAAATTCAAGGCTATTTATTCTAGCATATTCTTCAACCAAATCTGTGTTTGTATTTTCAGCCGCTTTTATAGTTTTGTATTTGTCACATACCGCCCTTGTAGTACTACTTTGGGTCTTGCCAACAGCCAACGCAATGTTGGTGTGGCGTAGTGGATAGACGCAAAGCGCGTAAGCAAAAGGTCTCGAGTTCGAAACTCAGAGACGACGACGGCGTAACTTTTTTTTTTATTTATAAATATGAAGTGGTGCGCTTTAAAGTTACATATGTAGTAAATAGACGCAGGTTCGAGTCCAGGTGCGGTGATGTTTGTTTTTCTTCTTTTTATACTCGTTTCCCAAAGGGAAAAAGAGTATATTGGTTTTGTGAAATGTCCGTCTGTCCGTCTGTCCGTCTGTCCGTATGAATGCAATATTTTTCTACGCTATTGAAGCTAGAGACTTGAAATTTGGAACATATACTCGTGTATACCCTCGAATTATAAAGTGTCAAGATTTTCCGGATACGCCCACTAGGGGCGTGGCAAATCGGAAAATGGTTGCGCCCATAGTTAATAGAAATCATAGAAATCATATTAGTTGAAGAGCTAGAGAGTTGAAATTTGGAATGTATACTTGCGTTGACCACCCAAGTTCAAAAAGATATGGCGGATATATCTACGCCCATTGGGGGCGTGGCAAATCGGGAAAACTGTAACTTCTACAGTTTTAAAGCTAGAATGCTGAAATTTGGCACGTATCTTAACGCTTCGATTCTATAAAGATTGATAAAAAAATTTTATGTCCACGCCCACTGGGGGCGTGGCAAATCGGATCTGAATATAGAGTGATTTTACAAATTCAGCTATATTTTGAGCACTATTGATGCTAGAGACTTGAAATTTGATATATATACTCGGATAAGCAACCCAAGATCAAAAAGATATGGCGGACATACCTACGCCTTCAGGGGGCGTGGCAAATCGGAAAAAGCTTATAGCTCCTACAGTTTTAGAGCTAGACGATTCCAAATTGGATGTTTGTGTTACTGGGGGCCTCCTCTATTGATTCCCCAAAAATAAATCTTACGCCGCTTTGGGGGCGTGGTATATCGAAAAAATACCCTGTAACTTTCACATTTTTGGAGTGTAAGCATCCAAACTTTGCAGTTACGTTACCCTAGACTCCTTCTAGGAACTTGCCAAATATGATATGTCTACGCCTACTGGGGGCGTGGCAAATTGGCAACAAAATTTGTAACGCCCAGCTGCAAAATTCATATGCCTGTGCCACCTATATAAATAAGCTTAATAAGAATTGCTAAGACGACAAACGGCATTTCTGAGAAATATATGTAATTTGATTTAATGTTGAAGTTCTGCAAATAATTTATCTGCTAAAATTATCATTTTTCGTATAGCCTAGGTCAGTTATGTTATTTTATTTTTGTGTGTGTGACCCTGACAAAAAATGTAAACATCAAATACCGATATTTGTGTAATCGACTTAGTCCGAACAAAATTATTAACGCACAAAAAAATTGACGATAGGTCCCATCAGGTATGTATGCATGTAGGCACGAACAGCTGTGCAACTATTTTCATGCCGTCGCCGCCGCGTCTCGAACGCGGACCCTTTTGCTTACACGCTTTTCATCTACCTGCTGCGCCACATCAGTTTTGCATTGCCTGCTGGCAAATCCGAAACTACTTCACTACAAGGGCGACTATTGACAAATACAAAACTATAGAAGCTGCCGTTAATGCAAACACAATATAAACATAAATCAATCGCAATTGTGATTCTTAGAAAAAGCTGAAATGCGCGCATATGAACGTATGTATTTATATGTGTACATACAAAACGGTGGTCGGTTAAATGTATGCGTATAAAGGGCGATATTTGACAAATACAAAACTAAAGAAGCGGCTGAAAATGCAAACACAACTCAATAACAATTTTGGTTGAAGAATATGCTAGAATGAATGGCGCTGAATTTATTTGTGACCGTGCATAAGCAAACGCGCATGCACGTTTCAATGTATGTACATATGTGTAAATGTAAATATATTTTGCTGTCGCTGCTTAACGCGTGCGTGTCATAATTGGCCAAACGTTTTGTTTAATAGATTGCGACTGACTTAACGGAACTTGATGAAACATATGATTCTATTGCATTTTTTACATTTTATAAAAATGCTAATTCATTCACATAGTTATATTTGCAAAAATTGAAATTGCAGAAAATTCACGTGAATCTACATAAATGCAAAATTTGAGATAAATTATTAAATTTAAAATACCAGATGCCCATGTGGGAAACGAGTATGACGCTGTAGGTCTCGCCCTAAAGCAACGTTCTTACTTGTTTTTTGTTGATTTGTTTATTTATATAATTATTTATTTAGTTTTGATTTAAATAAATTCTAGATGAATAAAATTTCAAAATTATAATTCAGTTTTGGAAAATTTAATGCAAGCTATGGAGCGTATTAAACAATCCAAGTCGGACGGGGCTCAGGGTATCTCCTAGTCGGGCACCTCCGACTAGAGTTTTCTTACTTGTTTCATTTTAGGAACAGAATAAATAATCAATGAGATTATTAACTGCAATATTGATAGCGAGATTATATGAAACCGATCTTATTTATTACGTTTTCCTGTTCACTTTTGTCCAATTGCTAATTCTTTGTTTTGGTTGTCTCTATTATACAATATTTAGTGACCTAGTAGCTGGGGAATAAATATTAAACAAATATAACATTGACTCCTTGGTGGTACCGTACACCGTACTGACATTGTCTCCTAATGCTAGCGAGGAGACGATTTTTATTAACTATACCTGTTGATATTGCTATAGATATTCATTATTAAACCAATTATTATTTGAATGAAAAAATTACTTTTCTGTTGTTATTGTGTTTGCACACCTACTTTTTCTTGACCGGAAATAAACATATACAATATCATACTAACACAATTTTAATTTATAATTAATGCGTTATTTATTCAATACAACATCTTGTCAATAGCATACCTACAAGTCACTTTTTACCATCAAAGTTGTGCATTGAGCATATTGTAATCATATACATATATTCTGGCAAGTGTATGCATATATTCACATAAGACACATTACATGTGAAACAAGTAAGAACGTTGCCTTAGGGCGAGACCTAATGCGTGATACTCGTTTCCCACAGGGGCATCTGGTATTTTAAATTTAATAATTTATCTCAAATTTTGCATTTATGTAGATTCATGTGAATTTTATGCAATTTTAATTTTTGCAAATATAACTATGTGAATGAATTAGCATTATTATAACATTTAAAAAATTCAATAGAATCATATGCTGAACGTTTCATCAAGTTCCGTTAAGTCAGTCGCAATCTACTAAACAAAACGTTTGGCCAATTATGACACGCACGCGTTAAGCAGCGACAGCAAAATATATTTACATTTACACATATGTACATACATTGAAACGTGCAAGCGCGTTTGCTTATGCACGGTCACAATTAAATTCAGCGCCATTCATTCTAGCATATTCTTCAACCAAAATTGTTATTTAGTTGTGTTTGCATTTTCAGCCGCTTCTTTTGTATTTCTCAAATATCGCCGTTTATACGCATACATTCAACCGACCACCGTTTTGTATGTACACATATAAATACATACGTTCATATGCGCGCATTTCAGCTTTTTCTAAGAATCACAATTGCGATTGATTTATGTTTATATTGTGTTTGCATTAACAGCAGCTTCTATAGTTTTGTATTTGTCAATAGTCGCCCTTGTAGTGAAGTAGTTTCGGATTTGCCAACAGGCAATGCAAAACTGATGTGGCGCAGCAGGTAGATGAAAAGCGTGTAAGCAACAGGGTCCGCGTTCGAGACGCGGAGGCGACGGCATGAAAATAGTTGCGCAGCTGTTCGTGCCTAGATACATACATACCTGATGGGACCTATCGTCAATTTTTTTGTGTGTGAATAATTTTGTTCGGACTAAGTCGATTACACAAATATCGGTATTTGATATTTACATTTTTTTGTCAGGGTCACACACACAAAAAGAAAATAACATAACTGACCTAGGCTATAAGAAAAATGATAATTTTAGCAGATAAATTATTTGCAGAACTTCAACATTAAATCGAACTACATATATTTCTCAGAAGTGCCGTTTGTCGTCTTAGCAATTCTTACTAAGCTTATTTATATAGGTGGCACAGGCATATGAATTTTGCAGCTGGGCGTTACAAATTTTGCTGCCAATTTGCCACGCCCCAGTAGGCGTAGACATATCATATTTGGCAAGTTCCTAGAAGGAGTCTAGGGTAACGTAATTGCGAAGTTTGGATGCTTACACTCCAAAAATGTGAAAGTTACAGGGTATTTTTTCGATATACCACGCCCCCAAAGCGGCGTAAGATTTATTTTTGGGGAATCAATAGAGGAGGCCCCCAGTAACACAAACATCTAATTTGGAATCGTCTAGCTCTAAAACTGTAGGAGGTATAAGCTTTTTGCGATTTGCCACGCCCCTTGAAGGCGTAGGTATGTCCGCCATATCTTTCTGATCTTGGGTTGCTTATCCGAGTATATATATATCAAATTTCAAGTCTCTAGTATCAATAGTGCTCAAAATATAGCTGATCTTGTAAAATCACTATATATTCAGATCAGATTTGCCACGCCCCCAGTGGGCGTAGACATAAAATCTTTTTATGAATATTTATAGAATCGTAGCGTTAAGCTACGTGCCAAATTTCAGCATTCTAGCTTTAAAACTGTAGAAGTTACAGTTTTCCCGATTTGCCACGCCCCCAATGGGTGTAGATATATCAGAGAGTTCTCAGTTGAGAGTGTTGACACGTATTTTTTTGTGCTCTTGAGTTTTAATTAAATTATCACTTATTATTTCACTATAATTGTCACACTATCGCGTTCGGTTAACTTTGGATAACTATCATTACATTGCTGTGCAAGGTTTGATCCGCTGTGCTTTGTGCTTCAGTTATTACCGATTTTAATTTTCGGTTTTGGTGCATCGGCGATTTTGATTTCTATTATCGTTTTTGTTTTGCGTCGCTGTTTGCCGGCTTTCTGTTTCATCTGCTCTCACTTGTTGTTCTATGTTACATTTTGCTTGCATACACACTTGTGTCTGTATTTGCTCTCATTAGTTTGTTTTGTGCACAGTATTCTTATTTGTGCGCGATTCTTATTAGTATTGCCGCTCTTTTTGTTGTTGTTTGTTTTTAGTGCTCTCAACACGTTCCTATCTCTTTTAGTTTTGCATTCTTTCGCTTTTTGTTTTTTTTCTCGCTTCAATTTTGTTTAACCCCAATTGCCAATATGACATGCTGTAAAAAATCATGTTCTTTTAGGCAGGTTGTTGACTCTGCACAAGCACAATTTGTTAATTGATGCTTGATGCACACTAAATGTGCTGGCCTCACTGGGCGTGACTATGACAAAATCATGTCCACTACCAAAATTGCTTGCGTTGGTTTACGTTGGTCTTGCCCGAGTTGCTTGGAAAAACAAATTAATTTTTCCAAAATGTATAATTCGGTGAGAGTTCAATTTTTAAAACTGTGCAATATTTCAAAACAGCTTTCTAGTGATATAGAAGCTGGTGAAGAAATATTAAAACAGTATAATTTTGAAACTCCACACAATCTAATGGAGACTACAACATTATTGGTACCAACTTCTGTACCAATGTTGTCTCCAAATTCTTTAGCTCCTACTTCACCTAATCCAGACTCTATTTCCAACCCACCTTCTGTAGAGTTGTCTACACCACCTGGTGCTACTGGTACTTCTAATAAAACTGTCGAGCCTAATCAAAGTCCCACTATAAAAGTAAGAGCGTCCCCGGTTGTTGTTCAAACAGTGAATATCAATCTGTTAGCGACCTCTGAACCCATGGTGCCCACTTTATCAGTTGTGTCTCCTCGAAAGCAGGTTTTTTTTATCCAGGCTTTCATCACACACGACGTGCGAAGCAATATCAGCGTTTATCGCAAGTGAGTCTGCAGCAAATGTTTTTATCTCGAAGTCTAATTTCGCAACACCACGTGAAATTGCTTCGTTTAAAATCAGTGTGCCGCTTGAGCACTTCACAACTATATGTGATGCCAAGTTTTGGCCACCGCATATAGTTGTACATGAATTCAAGCCTAAGAATCGAAGCCGATTACCTCCAGTATCATTGAACCCTACTTCAGTACAAACTTCAGCTAATATTGTATCAAAAAACTAAATAGTATAAATTCTTTACCGAATCTGTCTTTGGGATATCAAAACGTTCGAGGCCTTAATTCCAAACTTAATGGTTTATTTTTGAGCAGTTTCAGTTTTCAATATGATGTCATTGTGTTCACTGAAACGTGGCTTAGTCCTAAAATTTATAATAGTGAGTGTTGGAAGCTGCCGAGCTTTTTCGGCAACTCTGGCTCCAATCATTTACGAAGGCAAATAATAAAACCACGATTTAATTTAGCTTATTATTTATTAATTTAATGCCTAGTCCGCGATGATAGTATAGGCAAAGTTAATGCAATTACAATAGAGATAGGTGTTGCTCGCTTGAAGGTGATTTTCGAACTTAAAGAATAGAATACAAAATGATAAGCAAGTGACCGAGCAGCATAAATTTACATATGTATGTGTGTGACAGTTTCTTTTTGTGCCTAATTGCACTATGAGCGAATGAGAATGTGATAAAGAGCAGATGGCTTTAGAGAGGCTTATTTAAGAGCAATTATTAGCTGCTGCGCCGAACATCCTCCCCCCCGTTGAAAGACCAAGTCTTTTAACAGGATCATCAACCGGAAGGACGCACAGCTTATTGACAGCTCGACGTGTAGTTCCAGTGGGTGTGCGCAGAACAGCGACTCTCACAGCACCATCAGCTCCAGCGATGGTCTCAACGACTCGAGCTAATGGCCATTTCAACGGCGGCAAGTTTTCGTCCTTCACACATACGACATCATTGATCTTGACCGGAGACTGCGAGGTGACCCATTTTCCACGCTGTTGAAGAATAGTAAGGTACTCCTCACTCCAGCGCTTCCAGAACAATTGCCGTATGTAAGCAATGCGTTGCCATTGACCGAGGCGATTGTGGTCGAGCCCAGTTACGTCTGGCTCGGGAAAATCGATGAGTGGTCGACCAATCAAAAAATGTCCTGGAGTGAGAACTCCAAGATCATCGGGATTTTCTGAAAGTGGAACAAGAGGACGAGAATTGATTATAGCCTGAATTTGGCATACCAAGGTGCGAAGTTCATCGAAGCCGAGAAGTGATGATCCCATAGCGCGGTATAGATGACTCTTTGCGGTCTTCACAGCTGCTTCCCATAGGCCACCGAAATGTGGCGAGCGAGGAGGTATGAACTTCCAATCAAAACTGTTGTTGATGCAGTAGTTCTGAACTTCAGTGCGATATTCCTGGCTCAACAATAAACGTTTCAGATCCGCTAGCTCGTTCCGTGCACCCACAAAGTTAGTAGCGTTGTCAGACCAAATGCATCTTGGAATGCCGTGCGTACTGATGAAACGCTTGAGGGCGCCCAAGAAAGCTGCGGTCGACAGATCCTTTGCGAGCTCCAACCATACAGCCTTAGTTGCGAAGCAAACGAATACGCAGATGTAGCATTTTATTGAAGTTCGGTTTCGTCCATCGAGTTTGTAGTAAAATGGTCCACAGTAGTCGATTCCAGTGACAGTAAATGCCGGTGAAAACTGTATACGATCCTTAGGCAAGTCCGCCATTATATGCTCCAGTAGACGAGGCCGGGATCTACAGCATATGATACATTTTCGCAATGCTCGGGAGACAGTTTTCATGCCGCCTATGGGCCAAAAGTGGAGTCGAATTACTCCAAGCAAGGCCTGCGGTCCTGCATGATGATGCGCCAGATGAAGATGAGATACTATAGAGAAGTTCAAGGGATGTTCTTTGGGCAAGATAATTGGGTGGCGCGCATCGAAGCCGAGAGTAGAGTGCCGCAAGCGGCCACCAACTCGAAGTAGAGCAAAGTCATCCATAAACGGAGAGAGCGAAAGAATGGCGCTTGCCGAATGGACATTCTTTCCATTTCGTAGTGCAGAGAATTCTCGGTGCAGCTGAGTTCTTTGAACAAGACGACACAATATGTGCGATCCTTGACGAAGATCGTCCGCTGACAATCCAGGTGCCTTTGTTACGTCGCTGCCGTCATCGAGTTTGAGAAAACTTTCCTGTTCAGTTTCTGGAACTCCGCGTGGTGCGTCCCTTGAATTGGAACACCATTTTCTCAACTTAAAGTTTCCTCGAGCAAGAAGTCCTGTGGTTTGTTGCATTATGTCGCGAACTTCTTCAACTGAATTGCCTCCTGAGATCAGGTCATCAACGTAGAAATCTCGCAAAACCGTTTTGGATCCTAATGGGTATGCCGACGACTCATCTTTTGCTAGTTGATGCATTGCACGAATGGGCAAAAATGAAGCGGGTTTGGTCCCATAAGTGCCAGTATTCAATTTGAAGACTTCGATAGCATCGTCTGATGAGTTTCGCCATAAAATGCACTGGAGCATAGAATCAGGCTCCACGACCTTCACACACCTATACATTTTACCAATATCACCAGTAAGTGCAATCGAAAATGTACGAAAACGAACGAGTGTGTGAAACAAGGTAGCTTGAATAGTCGGTCCTGACATAAGCAAATCGTTTAATGAGAAACCAGATGTGGTAGCGGCCGAGCCATCAAAGACAACTCTTAGCTTTGTTGTCGAACTCTCTTCTTTGTATACGCAATGATGAGGTAAGAAATATTTGCATTCATTGATCTCTTCGCTGGGAACCAAAGACATATGATTGAGATCAATATACTCCTTTATAAATGCTGAGTATTTCTCCTTTAACGATTGATTTCGAGCGAACTTACGCTCTAAATTCAACAATCGACGCTTGGCCTGCAAATAGGAATCGCCCAAAGATTCAACGCCTTGCTTTTTTGGCAAACAGACTGAATATTCCCCAGAAGGTAATCGACGATAGTTTGTAATGAAATGCTGCTCGCAATTAAGTTCTTCTGTGGTTACCTTGGCAATAGGCTCGAAAACGTGTTCCACTTCCCAAAACTAACGCACCAACTCATCAAGCCGAGTGCTGTGATTGGCGTGATCCGAATTTCTTTGGGTTGCGATAAACGAACAGAGTTTGGGGGCATGTTGCCCGCCACCTGAAATGATCCAGCCGAGCTGCGTTTTCTGCACAACTGGTAATCCAGGTGCCAACTGAATTTGCCCAACACACATCAGCTCGAAGAAGAGACCAGCTCCGATGAGAAGATCAATCCGTTGTGACTTATGGAACAAGGGATCAGCTAGCTGTAAGTTTGAGGGTATATTCCAAGTGTTAGTAGAAATTGAGATGCCAGGCTGGTTGTCAGTAATAGTCTGGGCGACGATGGCAATGATGGAGGCAGAATAATCAGAAATCCGCGATTTCAGAACGAGATTGACTGAATATCCTTCAGTTGAGAAGCTGGCATCTCCAATGCCAGACACTGCAGTCAGTGATTTACATTTTCGAAGCTGAAGCTGATTTGCAAACCGACTGGTGACGAAGTGAAGTTGAGATCCTGAGTCCAAGAGTGCACGACACGGAACGAATTTGCCAGCTCGGTTCTTGACAAGGATTATAGCAGTGGCTAGAAGCACCACATCAGACGAGTTAGGAGATATGTGGACTTGAGGAAGAGAAGGTGACATTGCAACCATGGCAGTGGGATGTATTGCATTTGCTTGTTGTTTAAGTTGAGGGACTACGTTCGATGTAACTGTTGAAGACTGATTGTAATGCAATAAAGTATGGTGCTTCAATTGGCAGGTACGGCAGGAACCAGATTTGCAATCCTTCAGCTGATGTCCTTTTCTTAGGCAATTGAGGCAAAGGGCGAGCTTCTTGGCCTCCTTATGCCTTGCCATTGGGGACAATTGCTCAAAACGCTTACATTGGAATAGCGCGTGAATTGGATCGTCAAAAAGACACAACGAATAGGAGTCTTCGAAGCAACAAATCTTTCCTGACTTGCCAACCTGACCATCCTGCAAGACTTGATCCACATTTTCAAGGACTCGACACCGTCCTTGCAAGAATTCTGACAATCTCGACCAAGATGGCAACTCATTAGTAGATGAGCCTTCCTCCCATTTAGCCTGAGTAACCTTGTCCAGCTTTTGCAACACTGTTTGCACGATGACACAGTCAGCAACTTCTTCCCGCGATGCTAAAGAATCCATAGCCCGAATGTGAGACGTAACTTTATCCACCAACTGCCTCAGCCTGCCCACAGATGCATCAACTTTCTCAAGCCGGAATATTGCTCTGATGTGTGCCTGTACAATAAAGCGTTTATTATCAAATCGACGTTGAAGAATATCCAGAGCGACGAGATAGTTGGCTTTGTTGATTTCCAATGAGCTGATGGTATCCAAGGCAGAACCACTTAAGCAGGATCGAAGGTGCTGGAACTTCTCAATAGGACTGAGATCCGGATCAGCATCTATTATCGTCTTAAACATAGAGTAGAAGTTTTCCCACTCAGTGTAGACTCCACTAAATTTTGGCAGCTCCAGCTGCGGCAAACGCGATCGATTAGCCATGACGAGTGTTGGATGAGCATTTGAACCACTTGTATTAAGCGTCGACGAAAGTTGTTGATCCGACCGATTTCCTAGTTCACGTTGAAGCAAGGCTTTCAACTTTAACAAGGTTGATTCAAACCGCGCAGGTAAATCACTAGATATGGACTCAAAGTTAGATTCTTCTAGGCTAGTATGGACTGAATCAAAGTTTGACTCTAACTTGGTTAGCGAATCCAAAAGCACACGTAAATCACACGAGTCCATGTGACTTAATTTGTCAATGTCCATATCGGCATATAACCTTTCAAGTCTATCGAAAAGCGCGTTTGTTTTGAGTTTTAAGAAAGTAACCTGAGATGCAGGCACTTGATCAACATTCGACTCTGAGTTATTCATTAGAGTCTGTTTACTCGCGAAAAAACACGTTTGGTTACAAAATTAATGCACAAGCTGATATACTCTCTAATGCACTTCGAGTTTAGCTGATCTAATATGCAGGTTCACTCTTTCACTGTAAATGCGTGTGTTTGTATGTGTGTATTCGACACAGCTATTTTCGGATTAGCGGGCCTTCTATGCAAACGCTGCACAAAGAAGCGCCAAAAACCGCGACAAACAACCGACGAACAAGAAGTCGATAAAGATAAGCACAACGCAAGCGCGACCGCAAGCTTATCTGAGCTTTTATATATGTCTGTATGTGTGTCTTCTATGATTGACACAGCTTTTTCGGCTTAGCGGGCCCTAAATGCAGACGATGCACAGCAGGCGCCAAACGCGACGAACGAAACAGACGATTAAAGAGGAATAAGAAAAACTCAAGATAATGTATGTGTGTTATTAATTTGAATGCACTATTTTGCACACATGTTTATGATTCACACCGTTGTACTTCGACGAAGTTGAGTACTAACTTGATACACTAAACGAAACACCACGGAGTGTATAAATCACGTCGGGGTCACCAAAATGTTGGAAGCTGCCGAGCTTTTTCGGCAACTCTGGCTCCAATCATTTACGAAGGCAAATAATAAAACCACGATTTAATTTAGCTTATTATTTATTAATTTAATGCCTAGTCCGCGATGATCGTATAGGCAAAGTTAATGCAATTACAATAGAGATAGGCGTTGCTCGCTTGAAGGTGATCTTCGAACTTAAAGAATAGAATACAAAATGATAAGCAAGTGATCGAGCAGCATAAATTTACATATGTATGTGTGTGACAGTTTCTTTTTGTGCCTAACTGCACTATGAACGAATGAGAATGTGATAAAGAGCAGATGGCTTAAGAGAGGCTTATTTAAGAGCA
This sequence comes from Drosophila meridionalis, assembly GCA_035045145.1. NCBI lineage: Eukaryota > Metazoa > Arthropoda > Insecta > Diptera > Drosophilidae > Drosophila > Drosophila meridionalis. The sequence goes on from JAWNPG010000060.1 coordinate 981,141, forward strand.
ATTATTAGCTGCTGCGCCGAACAGTGAGATTCTCTCTAATAACTTCACTATTTATAGATGTGATCGATTGATTCGCAGAGGAGGTGGTGTCTTAATAGCTGTTAAGGCTGATATCCTCTCCGAATCATTAAGTTTCAAAGCACTTCATGATGCTGAGATTATTGGGGTTAAAATAACTCTCCCATTTCTTTGCATATATGTCACTTGCTCATATGTTCCTCCCTCATCTGATATACAAGTCTATGCACAACATATAAATTGTATTAAAGAAATTTTTAAGCATGTAAATGATAATGACTTATTTATAGTGCTAGGTGACTTTAATATACCTGACACTACTTGGTCGTCAGCTCCCAATATTAACTACCTTTTTCCGTCTACAGATCATTATCTTTTTGATGAACTGTTTAGTCTATCAATGTTTCAAATGAACTCTATTTTGAATCATTTGAATCGTTCACTTGATCTGGTTTTTATTAATGATGATTCTGTCATTAATGTTACCAGAACAACCCCTATCTGTATGCCAGAAGATTTGCATCATCCCACCTTAGATGTCTTGTTTTCCATAAAGATGTCACCTATTTCTGCCCCGATTCCCCAAATAAGGCGTCGCTTTTTTTATAAATGCAATTTTGTCTTGCTTAATGATTTAATTAATGCAAATGACTGGACGCTTTTATACGACTCAGTTGATGTAAATTTGGCAGATAACATTTTCTATGAAACTCTAAGCTCAAAACTATATCCTTGATGTCTGTGGCCCTAGGCCTGCTTCTAATAAGCCCCCCTGGTTAAAACCAAATGTTTTAAGAATTTAAAAAAGTCTGGTTCAATTGTTGACTGACTCTAAATACTCAATAGCCTAGTCAAATTTTAATCTTTTAAATGCTAGGTGTTATGAGAATTACCTTTTACGTTGTAAAAGGAAATTCGTTCGTGATCCGAAGCAATTTTATTCGTTTGTAAACTCGAAGCGTAAATCATACAATTTACCTTCCATGTTTTTCTTTGGAGAGGAAAAAACTTGTAATGATCAAGATTCCTCAGATCTTTTTGCAAAATTTTTTCCATCCACTTATTCTTCCGATGTCTCACACGCCCCGTCGTACTCATTTGAAAGTCCTGCAACGAATATTATCAATGTTCCAAGTGTTTTCCTTGTGTCTCTGGTTTCAGCCATTCGGACATTGAAATCATCTTTTTCTCCTGGTGCTGATAATATTCCAAGTTGTGTTATAAAGGAATGCAGTGCTTCGTTACAGTTACCTTTATTAAAACTATTCAATTTGTCCCATGAGACTTCTGTTTTTCCATCTATTTGGAAAGAATCATTTATTATTCCATTACATAAAAAAGGTGGAAGGTCTGACATTTCAAACTATAGAGGCATAGCTGAACTGTCTGTTATCCCAAAATTATTTGAGAAAATTTTAACATCAAACTTACAACACTTTTGTAAATCGATTATTTCGCCATCTCAACATGGTTTTTTCCAGAATCGATCAACTTCAACTAATTTATTAGAATTTTCTTCTCTAATCAACTATAGCTTTTTAAATAAAATGCAAACTGATGTTATTTATACTGATTTCAGCAAAGCATTTGATTCAGTTAATCATAATATCTTAATTTGCAAACTTGATCATTTAGGATTTCACCCTAAACTTGTGTCTTGGATTTCATCCTATTTGAAAGGCAGGACTCAAAGGGTATTGTTGCGGACATCAATTTCGAAGCTTATCTCTGTTTCATCAGGCGTACCGCAGGGCAGTCATTTAGGACCGCTGCTTTTTACCCTCTTTATCAATGATCTTCCTAGCTGTATTGTTCACTCCAAAATTTTTATGTATGCAGATGATGTTAAGCTCTGCCTTTCATACTCCAACTTACTTGACCATCTTCTCCTACAAGATGATCTTAATTCCTTTCAGCGTTGGTGTGTGACTAATCAGTTGCATTTTAATTGCTCTAAGTGTATGACAATGACCTTCAGTCGTACCATCCCACATATTGTTAATTACACTATTAACAACATTTCCTTGCAACGAATTTTAACTGTCAAAGATCTGGGTGTTATTTTTGACACAAAATTTTCTTTCAATCTTCATGTCTCTACTATCGTAAATGAAGCTAAAGGTGCTCTTGGTTTTATTAAACGCTGGTCAAAGGAGTTTAAAGATCCCTTTATCACAAAACTATTATATACTTCGCTGGTTCGACCTATTTTAGAATATTGTTCAATTATTTGGTCTCCACAGCATAAACTGTATCAGGATCGTATCGAATCGGTCCAGAAACAGTTTCTTATTTTTGCGTTGCGTGATTTAAACTGGGATCGTAATCTTCGTTTACAGTCTTATCAGAGTAGGCTTCTTCTTATTACTCTTCCATAATTAATCAATCGTAGAACAATTCTGGGGATTGTTTTCCTACATAATTTGATTATGGGTAAAATTGATTCGCCATGTTTCTTAATTCAACTTAATTTTTGTGTTGTCTGGTTGTTCTGGAGGCAACCAGACACTTTCGTCCGTTGTATTTACCTTTATGCACATCGGATTATTCTTTGCATAGCGCGTTTCACGTGTTATGTAGTAATTATAATAAATATTATCATGTGTTCTCCTCTGAACTCTCTCTTCCCTTAATAAAATCATTGCTTGCAGGTCATCTTCGTGGTAGCTTTAAATTTGTACTTATATCTAAGACTATAATTAATTTAATTTGTAAGTTTCCCACAAATACTCTCTATCTTGTATAGCTTCTATAATATCACTGACTAAAATGGCTGTGAATTGGGGCATAGCTGGCCGTACTGGCAAATAAAGTACCCCCACCGAGTTGGTGGTATTATTGATAATTTATGTTATTTTAGGCTTTATAATTATATAAATATTTTTATTGTTTACATTTAAGTTGTCTCCAGTTTTATCAATGTTTTTTTAATAATAAATAAATAAATAAATATCCGCCATATCTTTTTGAGCTTGGGTGGTCAACGCAAGTATACATTCCAAATTTCAACTCTCTAGCTCTTCAACTAATATGATTTCTACGATTTCTATTAACTATGGGCGCAACCATTTTCCGATTTGCCACGCCCCTAGTGGGCGTATCCGGAAAATCTTGACACTATATAATTAGAGGGTATACACGAGTATATGTTCCAAATTTCAATTCTCTAGCTTCAATAACGTAGAAAAATATTGCATTCATACGGACAGACGGACAGACGGCCAGACGGACAGACGGGCAGCAAGACGGACATTTCACAAAACCAATATACTCTTTTTCCCTTTAGGAAACGAGTATAAAAATATCAATATCTCTTTCACTCTGTAGTAACTTCATGAGCAGAACGTTTTCATGTGACGCATTCATCTTCCAGTCAAATAATAAGTTCATAAATTAATGTGTTACAGATAAATATTTATTTAAATTAATAACTTTTTATATATTGACTTACTTATGTTAAGAATGGAATAAATATCATTTTAATTGCAATAAACCCATTTCAAATTAGTTAACGAATAAAAAACAAGTAAGAGTGCTCTAGTCGAGACTACTCGACTAGGGGATACCCTGAGCCCTGTGAAGAGCCAAATATCAAATCATACATACAAACATACATACATATTGACGCACGCATAAGCGCGCGTTCTGCCAACTGCGCAGTTGACGCAGCGACTGCGCTTGGGCTGCAATGTGGGCATTACTATGGAAACTTAATTGTTTAATAACTTTTCATAGCGATGGACTAAGTGCATCAAACTTCCACAACTTATTTATGACATTCATATGTGTGTATGTGCCAAAGCACAACTCTCTAGTATTTGATTTGCGCTTTTTACAAATAGGGGGCTATTAGAGGCGAATGGGGCGTGGCATCCAAAACCTAAAGATAACGTTATCTCCGTATTTATACAGCTAAAACATTCATCAGCAACTACATCTCTGGTGCCACAGCTAAAATATTCATCAGCAACTACATCTCTGGTGCCACATTCAGCGGCAACTACATCTCTGGTGCTACAGTTAAAACATTCATCAAATATCAGTGTTACGGGATATCTCATTTACATTTTCAAAGTACACCGTACTCTTCCGCAACAACTCGCTCATTTGGCTATCCATCAAATGTCAGTTTGGCAGGATATCATTTAAATTCAGTAGCTTGTACTCTTCAGCGACAAACCCGAATATTTGGCTTTCCATTTTATCATACCACAGTTAAACAGGCTCTTGCCGCCACTCTGCGACGATATGCACCACTGGTACCATCATCTCTCACTAGATCAACTGTCCGCCATGTACAATGTCACCTTTCACCAGTATGACCATTGACACTTGATTCTAGCCCCTGTGTATGATGTCCTCAACACCTTCTAGGTGGCAGACGTAACTTTTAGACTAGCGTCTTTTTCACCGTGGTCAATATTCTCAAACATTTCCAAACCTGGGATCCAACTTAGTCTGAAGCTCTCTTTTTATCATACTCATGATGCGCTCTACTTGCCCATTAGCCTGACTGGCACTAGTTCCAAATTTATTTTCAGGCCATTACAAGACTCGCGAAAGTTAGAGGTTGTAAAACATCGTGATCATTTTGCAGTTTTCTGAGTCAATCTGCGTAGTGTGATATAACAAAACATATTTAGTGAACGAATCAATTAAGACAATTACGTATTTCTTAACGTCGCTTTTCCCACTTTACTTTCTTGTTATCAGTTCGGTGTGATCTGCCAAACTGTACGCACGTGTGAGCGCATCGCGATAGCGAAATTCTTATCTTTCACTTTCGACTTAAAACAAAAACAAAATTAAGAGAACAGTTAGTCTGGCTGGCGTCGCTATGTCGCCAACACAGAGCAGAAAAGTTCCAAAAACGGACACTGGTCAACGGCAGAGCAACAACAACTATTATCAACCGTTACAAGCGCTGGATGACGAAACTGATAACGACAACTGTGAGGAAGTAATTGTCAACAAAGCCAAAACTCACATTCCTCCTATTACGGTACTTAAAACTACTGCTGAACAACTGCATGGTATTTGCAAATTACTGAATGTCAAAGACTACTCAATTAGAAAAATTTCTATTGGAGTTAAATTACACTGCGAAGAAGAGGTGGATTTTGCCAATGTCTGCACCCATCTGCAAAACTCTAAAAATGAGTTTTTCTCCTTTGCAAAAAAACACAATAAACCATACAAAGCGGTGCTTACGGGACTTGATGACACTCCGGCTGATGAGGTTAGGAACAAGCTTACACAAATGGGACTTCAATGTACAGATGTCAAGTTTATCCAAAGGAAATGAGCCAACAATAGTAATTTCTCGCTGTATGTAGTTTACTTTGTCAACAAATCAACAAGTCTAAACGAGCTGAAGAAAAACTACTCTGTCATTGACCATATCAGAGTCAAATGGGACTACCAAAGACGCAGACCAAACACCGTGACTCAGTGCTATAACTGCCAGATGTTCGGGCACGGATCTTCCTATTGTAGTGTAAAACCATACTGTATGAATTGCGCAGGAAACCATAAAACTATTGAGTGTTCAGAAAAGTTACCTGTTAAGTGTGCAAATTGTCACGGCTCTCATAAGTCTAATTCAGTGGAATGCCCAGGCAGAATAAATTATATAAAGGCAAGGGATAGGGGCGTCACCAAAGCACGGGTAGTCAGAACACCATTACAGTCTCCACAGATAAACTGCGTAAAAACCTTCCCAACTCTTAATGGACAGATATCTGAACCATTAAAGACAACCTGGGCCAGGCAACCAGAGTTAAGCAGTGATCTCTTTTCGCTAGACGAGCTAAAAAGTCTTACTTTTGAGCTCATTAGTAATCTCAGAAATTGTAAATCCAAGACTGATGAGTTTGAGGTAATAACCTCACTTGCCTTCAAATTTCTTTCTTAATGATAGACAAAGTAAAGATCATTGCGTGGAATGCCAGGGGCATTCAAAACAAAAAAGAAGAATTTTGTCACTTCCTGTTTGACAACGACATTGACATCTGCCTTGTATCTGAAACCTGGTTAAAAAATAGTATTTTCCTCAAGATTCGTAATTATAGCTGTTACAGAAACGACCGTACGACTAGTAGAGGAGGAGGGGTAGCAATTTTTATTAAAAAAAATATCCGCCACTCTTTGCTACCTCTCCCAAATACTAAAATTATTGAAACAATTGGCGTAAGAATCTTCATTAGTGATGGCATTGAGACGTCCATTCACTCATGCTATTTCCCAGGGGGCCGCGAAAATTCCTCTAAAAAACAGCTTTTTCAGGCCGATTTACATAAGTTGTGTAGTGCAAATGGAACATTTATTCTGGGAGGGGATTTTAATTGCAGACATCAGTCATGGGGATGCTCTAGAGCGAACTCGTGGGGTAATCTACTTAAATCTAAGGTAGACTGCAGGAACTTTTATCTAATGCATCCCTCTGAACATACATATTACCCTGCAGGAAGTCACGGGCAACCCTCAACTTTAGATTTTTTCCTTACCAATCGTCCTGGTTATCTAGCTAGCCCACGTGTGCTACACACATTAAACTCTGATCACCTTCCAGTGTTGCTTGAGGTATCTGTCAATTCTGCCACTACCGCAAACTACTTTTACTTCGATGTAAAAAGAGCAAACTGGGTAAGATTCGCCCGTTTTGTCAAAAATTCGCTTCCACCCCTAAACTCCAACTTAATGTGCCGCACAGAAGATGTTGATGATATGATTAATGTTTTTAGTGATGTCCTTCGTGAAGCCAAAGATATTAGCATCCCCAAAAAACAAATCAAATTTTCTCGAAAACCACTGCCGCAAAACATTCTCAACCTTATAAAGAGTAGGAACATACGACGGCGCACCTGGCTGAGATATCGTCACCAGTCCGATCTCATCCTTTTAAAATGGTTATATAAACTAATCTCCAAAGCGATACTAGAATTTAGAAATAAATCCTGGAATATCACTCTTGCAGCCTTAGATAAAGGTTCTTCCCCTTTTTGGAAACTCTCCAAAATTGTTAGAAAGAAACACTTAAATATTCCAACATTAGTCAATAATAACATCAGTCACACGACAGAAGAAGAAAAGGCTGAGGCGTTAGCTCAATCCTTTCGACTAAATCATATCGTAGCTGCTGGGCTCGGTGATCCGCTAACTAAAGCCGCTGTCGATGCCTCAATCCTCTCAGTCGCGCAATTATCTATAGAGCCGCTGAATGATTACTTTGTTAGCTCCAGCGTCATAAAAGGTATACTGAAAAAGCTGAAGAAGAAGAAATCTCCAGGTATTGATAAAATTGACAATATATGCTTAAAAACCCTACCTACGATGGGAATAAAGTTTATTACTTACATAGTCAATAAATGCCTAGAGCTATGTTATTTCCCTTCTGTCTGGAAATGTGCTAAAGTTGTTCCTATTCCAAAACAAAATAAGCCTGTCGAGTTGCTCTCATCATACAGGCCTATTAGTCTTTTGTCGGCAGTCAGCAAAATACTAGAGAAGGTTATCCAAGATAAATTAACTCATTTTGTTGAATCCAATAATATCCTTCCAAGTCACCAGTTTGGATTTAGAAGCGAACACAATACTGTTCAGCCCCTTTGTAGAATTAAAAAAATCATTAAAGATAATTTTTCTAGTTCTATGTCAACGGGAATGGTACTGCTAGATATCAAAGCCGCATTTGATTCAGTGTGGCATGACGGCATAATACACAAAATGTTACATCTTAATTTCCCACCTGCGGCCATAAAGATAATCCAAAGTTATCTAAAAAACGGATCTTTTATTGTATATTTAGGAAATGCTTCACAGCAGTTAACATTTCAGCAGGCTGTCCCCAAGGCTCATGCCTATCCCCTATTCTATATAATATATATACCTCTGATCTCTCAATATTACCTCATTGCACAACCTCGGTCTTTGCGGACGACACAGCAATTCTTTGTGGTGGAATTCTTTCTGCAGATATAGTTCGAAACCTCCAAGCAGCATATGACTCTTTAGGTACATATTTTTCCCAATGAAAAATTTTAGTCTGCCCAGAAAAGACCAAGGCAACATTTTTCACAAAAAAACGAAAGGACATCTACGTGCCAATAACAGACATTAGATTGGGCTCGGAATATATAAAGTGGGATCCAAATGTTAGGTACTTGGGTATTACACTGGACAAAAGACTTACATTCAAGGACCATATAACCAATACAAACAAAAAGTCAAACATATACTCCGTACGCTATATCTCTTTATAAATAGAAACTAGAGGCTAAGCATAGAAAACAAAATGTTTTTGTTTAGGTCAATTTTCCAATCAGTTACGTTTTACGGTGCACCTGTCTGGTCAGATATAGCCAAATGTCACATAAGTCAATTGCAAATCGCACAAAATAAAGTCTTGAAGCTTATTTTGAATCTTCCTTGGCATCATTCCACGTTAGATCTACACTGTCGAGCCAATGTTGAATTGGTAGATATTAGATTATCGCGACTATCGCAAAATTTCATAACCAAATGTCATGAATCAACATATTCACATATAAATGAACTGGCATAGCCATTTAATTACCCAAGTATTATTTAGTGTTTAAGTTAGTTTGTAATAAATAACCTCGGGGTTTTCTATTTCTTTGATTTTTCCCCCAAATAATTAAGTCATATTATATACCATGTCATATTTCTAAGTAAATATCTAAGCAGAAAAGGCCTAGTTCCTAGTCTAAACTCTTTAATTATTGTAAGATACCATTCACAAAAAAACTGTAATTATAACAAAGAGTGAAATAAATTGAAATTGAAACTTTCTTGTTATATCAATGTGCAGAGTATGCCATGGAATCTCAATAGTGCAACTTTCAACAAATTTTCGTACGTATTTTGACATATTGTTATACCAATAATGGCAATAGCAGTCCGTAAATAGTACGAAATCATTGCCAAGTAAGGAGTGGCGGAAATGCTTCACTGCATTAAACACAGCCAATATCTCCAACTCGTAAGACTGATGCTTCGACTCAGCAGGAGAAGTTCTTTTGCTAAAAAACTCGAGTACGTTCCGCATATGTTTAATTTTGTGCAGTAAAATTGCAACATACTCGTCAATACTTCAATGAGGATCAAATATAATTAATACAGGCTTTCTTGTTAAAATTAAAATAACTCGTTGTCTGATTTCTTCGTGTTGTCCATTCCATTCAAATTCAAATTCTGAATAAAAATAGTTATTCAGAAGTTCTAAAAGGGGCTTCATTATTTCTGAGAATTTTAGTGTTAATTGACGAAAATAGGAGGCAAGTCCTATAAACTGTCTAACTTGTGTAACTGATTGCGGTGGAGATAGCCCCTGTAGTAGAGCTGTTATCTTTCGTTCATTAGGCCTAATCTGTCCACACGAGATCTCAAGAACGAGCACTTAGAGATATTGAAAGAAAACCCCGCTTTCGTTTGCAACCTTTCTTATACTTATTCTTTGGTCTGTGCAATAATGAAAATATCGTCAATATAGACGATGTCGTATGAATAGGACAGGTCACCTAATGCCTTAATGACAGCACGTTGGAAAACTGACGGAGCATCCGAATGGCATCACCAAAAACTCGTATTGCCCTTCCAGCGTTACAAAGACTGGTCGCTGTACTGAGTCTGGATGTGCAGGAATTTGATAGAATCTGCTTGCCATATCTAAGCAAGAAAAGCCCACTGGGTACTTTAATCCTGAAATCTGGTCTGCAATTAAAGATAGCGGATACGTGTCGTATACAGTATTCAAGTTTAATTCTCGATAATCGACGCACAAACGGTTAGAACCGTTGTTCTTTCGCACAATCCACATTGGACTGGGAAATGAAGAGCAGCTTGGACGTATTATGTTATTTGCCAACAGCTCATTGACTTTTCGAATATTATATTTCGAATATCACTACAAGCGATTCGGTTGCGTCACAAAGGCAATCAATAATTGATATTGATTGCTTTTGTGACGCAACCGAATCGCTTGTAGTGGATACGATATTTTTCTTTGAAATTGTCTTGTTGATGAAGCTCTCAACCACCGAGTTAATTGTATTTGTATTTAAAATTGTGAGCTTTTCTGTACCTCCTTCGGGCTGCTTACACTGGAAGTAACATCCATCAATTGATCCGCCAAGGGGATATCTTTTGATTTACTTTCAGCGGTACAAGCGGATGTTAACGTCGACGATGTGGCAGCAATAACACTCTCGCCTCATCTTCCATGTCCTCCTGCTCTTGCGGTTGATGCATTATCGGAGTTGGCAGTCCACAGATCTTATTGTTTGCTTTGGATATTTTTTCCACTAACCGTTTAGCTTCTCCTAATCTGTGGGGGCTTGCCGTGTGGGCTGAAATGCCACATGCTGTTCCGTTTTTCTGGCACTGGTTCCAGACCATTATTTACTATTTTAGCGACGGCTTTTTGACTCACTAGCTTCTGATCAGCAGTGACGGTGTCCCTATTAATGAAGGTGCTCACGAACTTGCGGATACTACCTTTATCATTGCTCTTCAGTTCCTTGTTCACTATTTCGTTAAATGAGATATCAAATGGTTGGCACCTTTTTGCATAGCACTTGCACAAATAGTCTCACGCTGCATTGTAGTTTCCAGAAGCAATGCAGAAATCGCTTATGAGGAAGCTTTCTTGGGCTTTGGAGCTTGGAACTTCGGAAGGTCTTCTTCTATATTCTGCAAGTCACTTATTATAAATAATAAAGATTGTGAAAATATAAAAATAGCTCGCGACGCCTCATCGAGATCCGGGCTACAACAATTAGTAATTTATACCATACGCTGCAAAAGCTTATCACATATTTTTCAATAACTCGTCCCATTTTATTTTTATCCGCATGTTTCGATCATTTTAATTCGTTTTTAAGGTGTGGTTTGTACGTTGTTTCTGCTAGAGCAAATTTGCTTTGTAGTTGCATGTAATGAATACGGAGATAATGTAGTCTTAAGATCTTGGATGCCACGCCCCATTTGTCCCCAATCGCCCCTATTTGCAAGATACGCAATTCAAATACTTGTGCTTTAGCAGATTCACACATATGAATGTCATTAATAAGTTGTGAAAGTTTGATGAAGAATGTCTATCGCTAAGAAAAGTTATTAAACAATTTAATTCCCATAGTAATGCCCAAATTGCAGCCCAAGCGCAATCGCTGCGTCAACTGCGCAAATCTAAAGATAACGTAATCTCCGTATTCATTACACGTAACTAGACAGCAAATTTTAAGTCTCTAGCTCAATCGATGTACAAACCAAGCCTTAAAAACACATAGACAAAATTAACGATAAATGCTTCCTTCTGCCTGTTACATACATTTTCACAAAACCATTATACCCTGTGAATGAATACACTTGACTATGTTGGGGTTTAGTCGAATACTGTACTGATCTTTATTCTTCTGAGGCTGGGTATATATACCCAGCCTCATGCATAATTTCAACCCTTAAAGCTAGTGTGTCTATTGCTGAGTTTGTAAGGCTCAGTATTGGTCTATTGCATTCTTATTATTATCGCTGAGGTTGTAGGGCTCAGCGTTCGTCTATCAGGATCAGCGTTCATCCTGCTATTCTTAAATTCCACACATGTGCTAGTCGTTGAGTGTGTAGCAGGTAGGGTTACATATTTATGTATTCTATGTTCGTGCCTGAACATTCTGCGGGGCGCCAGAAAATGCGACAGCCAGTAATTGCTGTCTCTGGTTTATCCTCTTAATCATATACATGACAAAATAACTATTATAATTATTACTAAGCCTAAAGAAATGTGTCCGTTCATAGTGTGGAAGGCTAGGTCCTCAATGTGTACTTTTTTACGGTGCAGATCGTTTATGCTTTGTTGTACTCGTTATAGTTCAGCTGAATTAGTTACTACAATGTGGTGGAGTGGCGTCGGAGCCCATGTGTTGTTGTGGTCGATTATCTTGAGGAAAAGTGGCGAGTACTTCACAGTGTTTGTAGATGCTAATTCCTGCGGCGTTACGATTTTGAATTTTCCTATCCTGGCTGAGCATCCAGCATATAGCTCAATAATGCCTTGGTTAGGTAATAGCGTCATCTCCTCATAGTTTCCGCATATGATGTGGGCTGACTTCTTCTCAAATATTTTGAAGAGCCACCTGTTTTTTCCGTTCAGCCTTTTAATGAAAGTATTTTCCTCGTACTCGGTCATCTTGCACGGGTTCTGGTTGTTTGGCTTAAGAGGCGATATTTCACAACTCTCGTCATCTGCATCTTCCCACGCCCAACTTCCTTCGCATAAGTATGTGTCCTCGTCTTCATGTCGACAACGACTTACTTCCATTTCAGTCATTGAGTGGTATGCATTTATCTTAGTGTTGAAGATCAGGAATTTTGTTTTAATTGTCGGAATCACCTTTCTTCCATTGAGTGCGAATGGTATAGGTACTGTTTCGAAGAGTGTGGCATGTTGGTTTACATAAATTGGCAGCCTTGCGTCTATGACAAGGACGTTGTCTTTAAATATTGCTTGTGCTTTCATAAGATTATATATTAATTGAAGCCGCTTCGGGGAATTTCCGCCAGGAAGAAGTTGGTTCCTTTGTAGCTTCTTTTGAATCTCGTCGAGTTCGGTCAACATCTTATTTGTTTATTTCAACCAGGGACGGATGAACTCTTCCTTGGTTGATATCCGTCAAAAGGGCAATCACAGCTGCCTGAATTTCTTCTGTTTCATCAATCCAGTTTCGCACTTGGGTGATCAACATGAAGAACTTCACGGACTCCTTGTATACGAAGAAGTGCTCTTTCATCGTGTTTGAGATCTTGTTTATCTCTATTGTGACTTTTTCAAAGTTCTTATTCACCTCTTCTGTAGTAGCTTGCATAAGGTTTGCCGTTGCATTGATTATTGTTGTCTGGTTGCTGACATAATCATTTAGGCGTTTTTCGTTTTTGATGATTGTCTACATGTTTTTAGTTAATCTGTTTGCAGTGCCAATATCGAAGCACATAATAAACCGTTTGTTTCTATTCGTCGTTTGGGTGATGATTTAATTTTTTTAGCAGTGGGAGCAGGTAGTTTTCCTTTGATGTTATAGTTGTTACTATAACTGTTTCTGGCTCTTCAAATTGTGGCCACTGATCTGAGTGTTTTGTCAACCACTCAGGCCCATTCCACTATATGTCGCATGCTGCTAAGTGCTTCGGGGCAATTCCTCTTGAAGAAACATCTGCTGGGTTGTCTGCTGATTTTACGTATTTCCATTCGACGTGAGGCAGTTTTTTGTTTATTTCGTCGAATATAGTTTTGACGAATTTATCTTTGCTACGCTTGTTCTTAATCCAAGCTAGCGTAATTTGCGAGTCACTCCATGCTTGCGTTTTTATGTGACTTCCAGCTATTGCTTGTACCTTTGCCAATAGCTTGCATAATAAATGAGCTGCACATAGCTCTAATTTCGGAATTGTCTTCTTATTTTTTATTGGGTTCACTTTGCTTTTTGCTGCTAGCAAAGTGACTTTGGCTCCAACTTTGGTATATACCACCGCTGCATATGCTTTTTCTGATGCGTCGCAAAACCCATGTAGTTCCGTTGCATCAGTGCTTGATTGTCCAGACCAGCGTGGTATATTAATTTTGGCTAACTCTGGCAATGCGTTTGAGGATTCTTGCCAGTAGTTGACCAGACTAGGCTCCAGTTCTGCGTCCCAAGTTAGCTGTAGTTTCCATAGTTCTTGGATGAAGCACTTTCCTTGCAGTGCGACTGGCGTAAGCCATCAAATATTCTTGCCAATTGGGATAAAATTAGACGTTTTGTAATGCATACTAATTTTGGGCAATCGACAACAAATGTGAAAACATCCTTTTCGGGGTCCCATTGTAGACCGAGGGTTTTAATTGACTCATCTTTGTTGATAATTATTTTTTCTGTTGAGTCTCCGTCCTTAATTCCAGCGATGATCGTGTCATCATTTGACACCCATTTTCGTAGGTGCATGCAAGCCTTTTCCATGATATTTAAAAGTGCTGTTTGACTGTTAATGCAGTCGTATGTTGAATCGCCACCAGTTATGAGGTCATCCATGTAGAAGTCTTCTTTGATTGTTCTCATCAGTTGGTTGTTCTCTTTTCAGTGTTGATTTGCCAATTCCTGAAGGCAACGAACAGCTAAGAATGGTGCAGCTGAAGTCCCGTACGTCACTGTAGTTAGCTTGTACTCTTTGATTGGCATTTTTGGGCCGTCTCTCCATTGGATGTACTGATATTCCTGATCAGCTTTAGCAATCTTAATCTGGCGATACATTTTTTCGATGTCGGCTGTCATCACACACTTCCATTATCGCCACTTGACCAAAATTTCGAAAATATCTTTTTTTATTTTGGGGCCGACTAGCTTCACATCATTTAGACTTAATCCATTGGAAGTTTTGCTGACGCATCGAACACTACTCTTAATTTAGTAGTAAGGCTGTTTGGTCTCACTACTGCTTGATGTGGCATGTAGTATTTGCTTTGGCGGATAGTGTTCAGTTGTTCCATGTGACCTAGTTTCTCTTATTCTTCAATGAAAGCCTTGTATTCCATGAAGATTTTCGGATACTTCTTGAATTTGTTTTCCATTTGTAGTAGACGTGCCATAGCCTGTTTTCGAGAGTTTCCCAACTCGAAGTCTTTTTTGAATGGTATGGAGACTACTAACCGACCTTCACTATCTTTTGTGATTGTTTCCCGTCTTCTCACAAACGTTGCCATCTTCTGAAGCGCCTGAGTTGTTTTCCAGCTCCCAGAATCGTTCGAGGTCGTCTAGGCACATCGCTGTTGCTGCGCTGATCACCTTGTTCTTTGATGATCTAGCTATGTTGCCGGAAACAATCCATCCAAGCTCAGTTGTTTGTCCCAGCGTTTCGTTGATTTTCTTAACTTTTCCCAACATTATTAGGGGAAGTAGATCAACGCCAATGATGACATCAATTCCGCTTGGCTCGTTGAAATATGGGTCTGCTAGCTCGCAGCCCATCCAATCTTTATTGACATTCATGTAAATTTTCTTGCTCGGTAGATCTCTTTGTAGTTTTGGTATGACAAGAGACTGCGTTGTGGTGATGAATTTACTTAACATTCTTGGTTTGATTGTCAAGTAAACACTATTTTTCAGGATTTCAACATTTTGTGAAATTCCTTGAACTTCCACGTTCCACTTGATTTGGTGAAGTTTTAACTGTTGTGCAGCTTCTTCCGAAATTAATGTTTTTTGTGAGCCTCCATCGATTAGGGCCCTAAGTTGCTCGTATTTTCCGGATTAATTTTTAATCCGATTGAGCGCAGTTGCCAGCAACGTATCTTCTCCTTTGTTTTCTTTAATACAATTGCTGCTGAAGGTTTCTTTTTTATTTGCATTATCGTAAAGCAAATTATTATGTGGTTTGCCGTATTTGTTGCATGTCCAATTCTTATTGCAATCTTTAGTGCAATGGATGCCTAGATATTTAAAGCATAGAGCGGTTTTAGTTATAAATTTCTTGCGCTTTGTAACTAGCTCGGCTTTAAATTTTTGGCACCTGGATATTTCGTGGCCATCCAGTTTGCTAAAACGGCATATTTTGTAGCTCGTTCTCTTTGCTTCCATAGACTTCTGGATGGCTCTTTTTTGCACTGAGTCTACTGTGCTGAGTTGTTGATCAATAAACTCGAGCACATTATTCAAGGACTGGATTTCTCTGGCTTTCTTTACATGTTGCTCGTAAAGTTGTAGCACTTCCGTCGACAATATTCTTAGCAATATCTGAGCGATTACTATATCAACATCGTTACCAATTTGACCTTTTTTGTTTGCTGTGTCCAAGAAATTGCGGATCCTGCCTTCATGTCCACTAGTTGGTTAACGGCGTTTGCGATGTTCTTTGCGCATATTTTAGTAGCGCTTGCACATAAGTTCCCACGCCGAATTGTAGCTAGCAGATGATCCACTTAATAAGTGGCTTACTACCATTTGGGCTTCCCCATTCAAATACGATTTGAGGTAGTTCAGCTTCCTTGTGTCGCTGATATCCTTCCTTTTGTGAATTGTGTCGGATAATAAATTGAAGAATGTTGACCAGTCTTTGGTGATTTCCGTCAAAATGAGGAAGATCCGATTTCGGTAGATCTGGGACGTCTTCATTTTTATTGTTGAACTCGCCTATTTTTCTGTTAAGCTTATTTAACAGTTTATCGACGTTGAACTCCAGTTCCTCGATTTCGTCGCTGTCGTAGGCAGATTTTCCATATCTTGCCTCTTAATCCGCGAACGCTGACTGGACTTTTTTCCACCAGAAAGATAATGTCTCCTTGAAGACAACAGTTTCTTCCTAATCGCTGCGCTCTAGGTTGGCATGCACATTTTCCATGTGCTCCCTTACTTTTAGATCTTTCTTCTCCACATCTTCTACCAATACATCCATTAGGTTTGCACTTCTTTGTGAAAATGGACTTTCCTGTCTTTCCCTGGATGCTTCCAACCGCAGTTGCCCATGTTCGCTCGTTGACGGTTTATCGGTGTCCATAGGTTGGTCGGCAACTTCGACCTTCATCAGGGCCTCTTTGTAGATATATATATATAATATAAATAATAATTATATTTAGCATTACTTACCGTTTCTTTTGCAACTTCTGTGAAGCTTGAATCTTCGTCCTCAAAAGTATTTATACCATCGACAAAAAATTTCTGATTTTGAAGGAACGATAGATAGTCGAAATACCATATACTTGGTCTGTATATGTCGTCAGCCCCGACTCCAGACTTTTCGCTTCTTCTTATTTTTTGCAGCTCACGCCGATAGGCCGCGCGCAGAGAATTAACTTTTTTTTCACTGATTGCACCGTTGCGCTTTCATCATGCTCTTTGTATTTTAGAACAAGAGTTTCCCAAGATTTGGTTCTCTTATTCTTATCCTTGTAACACTCGTTTTTATTTTGCCACAAGCATGGCTAATTTTTAAGACATTCAAGGAATTCCTCAAGAAATGCTTTGCTCATTTTGCACGTGTTGATTTCACAAGTATTTTTTTCAAATGATGTTCGTGCGGTCATGTCAATCCATTGTCGAACATGTTCGCACGAACCCGCGTAAGATAGAAACATTTCTATTCTTCGCGAACACCGTCGGCGAACAAAATATTCGTGCGAACACCACCATCCACTTGCAAACATTCGACGAACACAACATGTTCGGCGAACATGTTCGCAAGTGGATGGGCCCCTTTAATAACTTTCCTTAGCGATGGACTAACTTCAACAAACTTTCACAACTTATTAATGGCATTTATATGTGTGTATTTGCCACAGCACAAGTCTCTAGTATTTGACTTGCGCTTTTTACGAATAGGGGACTATTGGGGGCGAATGGGGCGTGGCATCCAAAATCTAAAGATTACGTAATCTCCGTATTAATTACACGCACCTACACAGCAAATTTGAAGTCTCTAGCTCAAACAATGTACAAACTAAACTTCAAAAACTTATTTCCGATAAGCATTAAAATCGATAACATCACAACAAAAATAGTTATCGTTCATACGAAGCAAACTTGACCTGCGCGTGCTATACACGGACCTACAAAAAAATTTTAGCTGTCTAGCTCGTCTACGTTCTGGGATCGACGCGTTCAAACATACGGACAGACGGACGGACGGACGGACGAACGGACGGACGGACAGACAGACGGACAGGGCTAAATCGACTCAGCTCGCCGCCCTGATCAAGAATATATATACTTTGTGGGGTCTGCCACGCCTCCTTCTGCCTGTTACATACATTTAACAAAACCATTATACCCTGATTTCCCATTTTCAATGGGCTCAGGGTATAAAAATAATACTGTAAATGAAGTTGTTTTCCTTAAAAAAAATATTTGTTTGAGTGCATATGTATTAATATTAACCATACAACACATAGACTCGTCATTCAAAACAAAATTATTCCACACAAAAAAAAATTGCCGATTGGGCCTCAGCTCAGTCTCATAACGTTCCTTCGAGAAATCGGTCGAACAGCAACGCACAAGAATTGAATTTTCTGTGTTGAGATTCCATTTCTTTGCTGCTGTGTGAAGAGTATGCCGTATTCTTGAAAGCGTTTGCCATGCTCATGCTCATGTTCGATTTTTCATGATTATTATACCCTGAGCCCACTGAAAATGGGAAATCAGGGTGTTCAGGCACGAACATAGAATACATAAATATGTAACCCTACTTGCTACACACTCAACGACTAGCACATGTGTGGAATTTAAGAATAGCAGGATGAACGCTGATCCTGACCCCCAGCGATAAGATAAGAATAGATAATAGACGAACGCTGAGCCCTACAACCTCAGCGATAATAATAAGAATGCAATAGACCAATGCTGAGCCTTAAAAAAAAAAAATATGCTGTCCGCAAAATCTTTGGAATTGCTCAAGAACCAAAAGAAGATTTATGAATGCATTCTGCAGGCCATAGCTGATCAGAATGAGCTAGCAGCCCTGGAAAACTTGGAAGCAGAATTCACTGCCAACGCCCTAGCGCTGGTTAAAATCGATGTCATCAAGCATACATACTTTATGGACAAAATATATGATGTCACCATGGAAAAAATCAGAATCTACAAAGAGGCCCTGATGAAGGTCGAAGTTGCCGACCATCCTATGGACACCGATAAACCGTCAACGAGCGAACATGGGCAACTGCGGTTGGAAGCATCCAGGGAAAGACAGGAAAGTCCATTTTCACAAAGAAGTGCAAACCTAATGGATGTATTGGTAGAAGATGTGGAGAAGAAAGATCTAAAAGTAAGGGAGCACATGGAAAATGTGCATGCCAACCTAGAGCGCAGCGATTAGGAAGAAACTGTTGTCTTCAAGGAGACATTATCTTTCTGGTGGAAAAAAGTCCAGTCAGCGTTCGCGGATTTAGAGGCAAGATATGGAAAATCTGCCTACGACAGCGACGAAATCGAGGAACTGGAGTTCAACGTCGATAAACTGTTAAATAAGCTTAACAGAAAAATAGGCGAGTTCAACAATAAAAATGAAGACGTCCCAGATCTACCGAAATCGGATCTTCCTCATTTTGACGGAAATCTCAAAGACTGGTCAACGTTGAATGGAGAAGCCCAAATGGTAGTAAGCCACTTATTAAGTGGATCATCTGAAATTTTTTGTCGATGGTATAAATACTTTTGAGGACGAAGATTCAAGCTTCACAGAAGTTGCAAAAGAAACGGTAAGTAATGCTAAATATAATTATTATTTATATTATATATATATATATATATATATATATATATATATATATATATATATATATATATATATATATATATATATATATATATATATATGTATAATGTAAATGTATATAATGTAAATATATATGTATAATATAGATTTTAAAATCGATCCCTTTGCCAAGACACTGGTCCTTCATTATTAAAATATTTACAAAAATCACTTTGGCATTCTTTGTCGCATTGCCTCTTGCAGGCTCCAGATCATCCAAACGCTGCTCAGACTGCGAAGCTTCACCAGCTGTATTCAATTCAGTAGAGTTTCCAAAATAAATTGCCGAGTTTTTTTTTTATAAGAAGGTGTGTAAATAACAGCAGCAGAGCACAATAATGGAACATTTTTCAGGCTGCAGTGAAATGGTTGTTAACAAAATTCGAAATCTGTTGGCCAAAATGCCAAAAGTATTTTCAACAACGCGCCGAGCTCTTGAAAGGCGGTAATTAAAAACAAGTTCCTCTTTCGTTAGGCTATGACGACTGTATGGCTTCATTAAATTTGTTGAAAGTGGAAATGCATCATCTCCTACCAACACATACGGAAGCTCATACTCTGTAATTGGAACATTTTTAAGCTTGGGCAATTTAAATAAATTCGCATCGAGCCGTCTTTTAAATTCAGATTGAGCATACACTCCAGAATCTGATGCCCTTCCATTAGCTCCAACCTCAACACACAAAAATTCATAGTTTGGATTAACTATAGCCAATAATACATTGCTAAACGCCTTCTTATAGTTGTAATAGAAGGACCCAGATGAATCAGGCTTTCTTATATGTACGTGTTTTCCATCAATTGCGCCAATACAATTGGCGAAATTCCACTGACATTCAAAGTTTATTGCAATTTCCTTCCAGTCCTCTTCATTTGCAGGCATCTGAAAAATGATTGATTAATTAATATGTATCAATTTCAGAGCAAACCAAAGAAGCGAAAGAGTGCTGACAGCAATGAGTTCCTTGCAAAAGCGATGAAACACTTGGAAAAAGATATCGCTGATATATATGCAGAATCCTGGGCCGCAACATTCATGCAGTTGCCAGCGGATCAGCAAATTTTTGCAAAAAAGGGAATTGAGGAACTGCTATTCCAAGGCCAACTGGGTATGCTGACGTTTCAAAGCGTAGCTCAACGTGAATACCAATCTAGCACACAAGTTACTGCTAGACCAATGCATTCACTTCGATATCATCGGACCAGCACACCAACAGACTCTACATCTGTTTTCTCGGGGTTTTCCACCTTTTCGGCTCACGGAAACCCTCCACAAATTATTCAAAACATCGAGGTGTTACCCAATTCATTTGCGGATATATTTAGCAATGCAGACTATACCCATCCATTCGAAGAAAATTCTTCAAGTCCAGGGGGGAGGTTTCGTTCAGCTCTTTTAACAATTTTGTGTGAGTGAATTTTCCTCGCTTTGCGTACCACTCTTTCATCCACATATTATGCTTTCTTTTATTTGTTTTCTCTTTTTCTATTTTTAAGTAAACACTTATTGCCATTAGGGCAACGATTTTATTTCGCTCCTCAGACATGTTTCCCTCTCGAAAGATTTTATAAAATGATGTTCGACGAACAATCTTTGCCATGTCGGTGGGCAAACTAATTGTGTTCGGCGAACATGTTCGAAAGTGGATGGGCCCCTTAAGCAATTAAGTCGCTGCGTCAACTGCGCAGTTGGCAGAGCGCGTGCCTATGCGTGTGTACATATGTATGCATGCGTGTGTATATGTTGTTTTTATGCATGCTTAAAAAGAACGTAGAATGATATGATATTTGGCTCTTCACAGGGCTCAAGATATCTCCTAGTCGAGCAGTCTCGACTAAAGCACTCTTACTTGTTAGTTTTTGTAACTGTTAAAAGATTATGTAAAAATAAAAAAATAATAACCTCCTATCGTTCATGGAGTGATACAATGAGTATATGTAGCTTAGCGAAATCTCGCTCCAAGCTAATTTAATTGCAGCAGTTAGTATTTTTTTGTCTTCGTATTGTTAATCCCCTTCATCCATCCCCAAATATTTTCAATTATGTTGAGATCTGGGGAATCTGGCGGCCAAGTCATGACATTTTCACTCGCAAAAAATGTTTTCACAAATCGAGCGTTATGGATCGGATCATTATTTTGTTGGAAAACTTCGAAAATTGATGTACGCGTAATTCAATGACCAGCCGAAAAGCCATGTGACTGTAGTCTTCCAATGTACAGTAATTTTTTCGAATATAAACGAACTATGAACAGATGTTTTTCGAACGTGACTCGAACTTTGATAAAACAAAATAGTTTCGGTAACCAAGACATGCCTCATAAATAAATAAAAATTAATAAAAAAGAAATACATTAATTTCGTCTGGAACATAGAAAGGTTAAACAATTCTACAAAAATTGAAAATATGGGTGCGTGCATTCGTGTATGTACATGCGTTGTTTGTATGCATGCATAAAATAAGAGCAGAATAATTGGAATATTAACTCCTCAAATGTTCAGGTTATATACACGTGTCTGATTCATAATTCGAGTGTACAAACTCTTTATTTCTTATTTATGTTCTAAGAGAATTTGTATACTCTGTACCCATTAAAAATGGGAAATCTAGGTATAATAGTTTTGTTAAAATGTATATTAAAGATAGCAGGAGGCATTGCAGACTCCATAAAGTATATATATGAGAAAGTCGAACTAAGTCATTGTATCCACTTCGTTTATCCCTCCATGAGAGCGCAGCTAAGCCACGAAATCAAGAATTTTAAAATATACACATTTGTATACCATACGAAGAACGTGCTTATCGTTTTTTATGGATACATTTCCTTACTAAAGATACAAGTTTCATATTTGATTTTTTTTTTAATTAAACTAGAATACCGAAATAAAGTAAGAGCAATATAGTTTAATTCCATGATTTACTGTAATGGTTGGTCTAATAATCGTCCTAGTCAAGAGCATACTGCAGGCCAAGCGCAACTACTACTTTTCTGTACAATGAGCAGAGCACCGATTGATTCAATCCGATTGAATGATAGTGTCATTTAACAGTGATCAGAGCCTGTGTCTATGTGTCCATGCATGTACATTTATATGGTACATACAAATGTATAAATAAAGCGTAGATTTGATCATCAGCTCTTCGCAGGGCTTAGGGTGTTTTGTAGTCGGGCAATCTATACATCTTATTTTGGACGTCGATTATGTACTTTGGCTTTAAAAGAATTCTGTATCAACGCTGTCAACATTTTAATAGTGATCTTTGATAAGAAACAATAATAGTTGACATTTTATAAACATGAAAAGAGCAATACAGAACCTAATTTTTTCTGCTACGTTGCCGGCCCTTGTAGCATTTTCATCTACTTTTGAGAAAAATAATTTGGAAAGACAAAATACAAACTCACCAAATTTTGTTCGACTTGTAATTATGCGATTGATATATGGCATTGCGTATACAATGGGATTTGAAGATCAACTAGAAGACGTATTTAATGGAGCTTTTATACCCCCCAGTGCTAACAATGTGTTTGGCATAGGAGATGACAACGAAGATGATGAAGAAGTACTTAGCAACATTTTTGAGGGCGATGATTATTTATAATTATAAAAAAACGTACTTTCCACTCTATGCTGGACTGATGCTGTCAAATATAATATAGGAAGCACACACAACAGTTTATATTGTTATTTATTATTATTTTAAATATTTTTTTTAATTATGTAGCTACATCTAATAAAAAAGTAATATAATTGTATTGTTTCATAAAATATAATGTACATATCTTTTAATTTTAAATAAGTGCGATCTTCATATTTTAGAACTAGTGAAAACATTAATTGTGCATACGTATGTATGTATAAATGTGTTTAACCACAAGTGCTGGCTACTCTTCAGGGCTTGAATTAGTCAGAACACTAACCATATAACATATTGACTAGTCATCTAGAACAAAATTACTCCACGCAAAAAAATGAGCATTGAGGTCAAGCCAACTTCGTTTCTGCTCGGCACACTCGCTTTATGTTCGTCCAAAAAAAAAAAAAAATAGCAAGAAGCACAATCATTCTGCTTCGAGCCGAATAGCAACGAACACGAATTAAAATTTGCCGTCATGAGATTTTATTTTCTTGATTCTGAGTGAAGAGTATGGCGAATTCTTGAAGGGTTTGCTATGCTTATGTAAATTGTTTGCGTTTTTATGATTATTTTTATGCAGCGTAGGAAAGCGTTGGTGCGCTTAACGAATATTTATTTATTTATTTATTTATTATTAAAAATATTGACAAAACTAGAGTCAACTTAAACATAAACAGTGATATGTATATATATAAAGCCTGAAGTAACATTAATTATCAATAATACCACCAACTCGGTGGGACTACTTTATTTTCCAGTACCCCAATTCACAACCATTTTAGTCAGTGATATTATTGAAGCTGTACAAGATAGAGCGTAATTGCAGGAAACTTACAAATTAAATAAACTAGTCTTAGATATAAGTAAAAATCTAAGGACTACAGGCTCAATTAGTTATACCACGAAGATGACCTGTAAGCAATGATTTTATTAAGGGAAGAGAGCGTTCAGAGGAGAGTACATGATAAAATTTATTATAATTAATACATAACACGTGGAACGCGTTATGAAAAGAATAATCCGATGTGCATAAAGGTAAATACAACGGACGAAAGTGTCTGGTTGCCTCCAGAACAACCAGACAACACAAAAATTAAGTTGAATTAAGAAACATGGCGAATCAATTTTACCCATAATCAAATTATGTAGGAAAACAATCCCCAGAATTGTTCTACGATCGATTAAATATGGAAGAGTAATAAGAAGAAGCCTACTCTGATAAGACGGTAAACGAAGATTACGATCCCAGTTTTGATCACGCAACGCAAAAATAAGAAACTGTTTCTGGACCGATTCAATACGATCCTGATACAGTTTATGCTGCGGAGACCAATTAATTAAACAATATTCTAAAATATATCGAGCCACCGAAGTATATAATAGTTTTGTGATAAAGGGATCTTTAAACTCCTTTGACCAGCGTTTAATAAAACCAAGAGCACCTTTAGCTTAATATAAGATAGTAGAGACATGAAGATTAAAGGGAATTAAGATCATCTTGTAGACGAAGATAATCAAATAAGTTTGAGTATGAAAGGCAGATCTTAACATCGTCTGCATACATAAAAATTTTCGAGTGAATAATATAGCTAGGAAGATCATTTATAAAAAGGGAAATCAGCAGCGGTCCTAAATGTCTGCCCTGAGGTACGCCTGAAGAAACAGAGATAAGCTTCGAAATTGATGTCCTCAACAATACCCTTTGTGACCTACCTTTCAAATAGGATGAAATCCAAGACAAAAGTTTGGGGTGAAATCCTAAGTCATCAAGCTTGCAAATTAAGATGTTATGATTAACTGAATCAAATGCTTTGCTGAAATCAGTATAAATAACATCAGTTTGCATTTTGTTTAAAAAGCTATAGTTGATTAGAGAAGAAAATTCTAATAAATTAGTGGAAGTTGATCGATTCTGGAAAAAACTACGTTGAGATGGCGAAATAATCGATTTACAAAAATGTTGTAAGTTTAAAGTTATGATTTTTTCAAATAATTTCGGGATAACAGACAGTTTAGCTATACCTCTATAACTTGAAATGTCAGACCTCCCACCTTTCTTATGTAATGGGATAATAAATGATTCCTTCCAAATAGAGGGAAACACAGAAGTTTCCAGGGACAAATTGAATAGTTTTAATAAAGGTAACTGTAAAGAAGCACTGCATTCCTTTATAACACAGCTTGGAATATTATCAGCACCAGGCGAAAAAGATGATTTCAAAGTCCGAATGGCAGAAACCAAAGAAGCAAGGGAAACACTAGGAACATTGATAATATTCGTTGCAGGACTTCCAAATGAGTACGAAGGAGTGTGGGAGTCATTAGATGAATAAGTGGATTGAAAAAAATTTGCAAAAAGATCAGCAGCATTTGGATCATTACAAGATTTTTTCTCTCCAACGAAAAACATGGAAGGTAAATTAGAAGATTTACGCTTAGAGTTTACAAATGAATAAAATTGCTTCGGATCACGAACGAATTTCCTTTTGCACCGTAAAAGGTAATTCTTATAACACCTAGCATTTAAAAGATTAAAATTTAACTTGGCTATTTAGTATTTAGACCAGTCAACAATCGAACCAGACTTTGTAAAATTCTTAAAACATTTGATTTTAATATTTCTAAAATTGGAAAGAGTCTGAGTAAGTCAGGGGGCTTATTAGAATCAGGCATAGAGAGATACAAAAGGACACAGACATCAAGGATAGAGCTTAGAGTTTCATAGAAAATGTTCGCTGCCAAATTAATATCAACTGAGTCGTATAAAAGCGGCCAGGTAGTTGCACTAATTAAATCATTAAGCAAGACAAAATTTCATTTATGAAAACAGCGACGGTATATTTTAGGAATCGGAGTAGAAATAGGTGTCTTTATGGAAAAAATGACATCTAAGGTGGGATGATGCAAATCTTGAGGAGTACAGATAGGAGTTGATGTGGTAACATTAATGACAGAGTCATCATTAATAACAAGTAAGAAAACTCTAGTCGGAGGTGCCCGACTAGGAGATACCCTGAGCCCCGTCCGATTTGCATTGTTTAATACGCTATATAGCTTGCATATAATATTAAATTTTCCAAAATTAAATTATAATTTTGAAATTTTATTCAACTAGAATTTATGTAAATAAATAATTAAATAAATAAACAAATTGTAAAAAACAAAAGAAGATAAACAAACATCACCGCACCTGGACTCGAACCTGCATCTATTTACTACATATGTAACGTTAAAGCGCGTCATCTCAACTAGCACGACCACCTCATGTTCATAGATTTAAAAAAAAAATTAAAAAAGTTACGCTGTCGTCACCGAGTTTCGAACTCGGGACCTCTCGTTCACGCGCTTCGCGTCTACCCACTACACCACACCAGTATTGCATAGCTCGTTGGCAAAACGCAAAGTAGTACTACAAGGGCGATATGCGACAAATACAAAACTAAAGAAGCTAAAGAAGCAGATCAATCGCAATTGTGATTCTTAGAATATGCTGAAAAGCGCGCATATGAATGTATGAGTATGTGTACATAAAAAAACGGTGGTCTGTTTGAATGTATGCGTGTAAAGGGCGATATATGTATGACAAATACAAAACTAAAGAAGCGGCTGAAAATGCTCAGAAGCGGCTGTGCACATGCATAAGCAGACGCGCTTGCACGCTTCAATGTATGTGTATGTGTAAATGTTTTTTGCTGCGCGTCGCTGCTTGCCACGTGCGTGTGATAATTGGCTAAACGTTTTGTTTAATAAATCGGAACTCACTTAACGGAATTTGATGAAACATTCGGCATATGATTCTATTGAATTTTTTACATTTTATAAAAATGCTAATTTATTCACATGGTTATATTTGCAACAGACTCTCAATGGGTCGAGTAGGAGAGGGGGGGGGGGGGTAATTAGTAAAAAGAGCCGGTACGCAAAAAATAAAAAATAGAAATTGCATAAAATTCACATTAATCTATATGCAAAATTTGAGGGGTCTAGCTCTAAAGGTGTGGCAGATAGAATTTTATAACCTGTTTTTGATAAGGTTTAAAATCGATAACAAAACAACAAAAATATATATCGTTTTTTGGTAACAAACTTGACCTGCGCGTGCTATCCACGGACCCAACAAAAAAAATTCAAGTCTCTAGATTGTCTAGATGCTTCAATCGACGCGTTCAAACATACGGACGGACGGACGGACGGACAGACGGACAGACAGACAGACGGACAGGGCTAAATCGACTCAGCTCGTCGCCCTGATCAAGAATATATATACTTTGTGGGGTCTGACACGCCTCCTTCTGCCTGTTACATACATTTAACAAAACCATTATACCCTGATTTCCCATTTTCAATGGGCTCAGGGTATAAAAACAAGATCAAGTGAACGATTCAAATGATTAAAAACAGAGTTCATCTGAAACATTGAGAGACTGTTCATCGAAGAAATAATGATCTGTAGACGGAATAAGGTAATTAAAATTGGGAATTGACGACCACGTAGTGTTAGGTATATTAAAGTCACCCAACACTTGAAACAAGTCATTATATTTTACATGCTTAAAAATTTCTTTAATACAAGTTATAGGGGGAACATATGAACAAGTGAAATATATGGAAAGAGATAGGAGATTTAATTTAACCCCAATAATCTCAGCATCATGAAGTGATGTGAAATTTAACGATTCGGAGAGGATATTGGCCTTAACAGCTATTAAGACACCACCACCTCTGCGTATCAATCGATCAAATCTATAAATAGTGAAATTATTACAGAGAATCTCAGTATTATAAATATTAGGATTCAGCCACGTTTCAGTGAACACAATGACATCATATTGAAAACTGAAACTGTTTAAAAATAGACCTTTAAGTTTAGAATTTAGGCCTCGAACATTTTGGTATGCCAAAACAGATTAGGTGAAGAATTTATACTATTTAGTTTTTTGATACAATATTAGTTGAAGATTGTACCGAAGTAGGGTTCAGTGTTCAGGAGGTAATCGGTTTCGATTCTTTGGCTTGAATTCATGTACAACTATATGTGGTGGCTAAAACTTGGAATCACAAATAGTTCTGAAGTGTTCAAACGGTACACTGATTTTAAATGAAGCAATTTCACGTGGTGTTGCAAAATTAAACTTCGAGATAAAAACATTTGCTGCAGACTTACTAGCAATAAACGCTGATATTGCTTCGCACGTTGTGTCAGATGAAAGCCTGGATAAGAAAACCTGTTTTCGAGGAGACACAACAGATAAAGTTGGAATTAAGGATTCAGAGATCGCTGACAGATTGTTGTTCGTTGTTTGAGCAACAACAACCGGGGACGCTCTGACTTTTATAGTAGGACTTCAATTAGGCTCAACAGTTTCAGTAACAGAGCTAGTAAATTTGGAGACAACAATGGTGCAGAAGATGGTACCAATAATGTTGCACTCGCACCGAATTATACATTTTGGAAAAATTTATTTGTTTTTCCAAACAACTTGGGCAAGACCAACGTAAACCACCACAACCAATTTTGGTAGTGGACAGGACTTTATCGTAGTCCCGCCCCGTAAGGCCTGCACATTTTGTGTGCATCATATTCTCACACAGCCAGCAATTAATAAATTGTGCTTGTGCAGAATCAACAACTTGCTTAAAAGAGCATGATTTCTTACAGCAAGTCATTTTGGCAATAAAGGGTTAAACAGAAATTATAGCGAGCAAGAAAAAGAAGAAACAAAAACAAAAACACAAAGCAAAGGAATGCAAAACTAAAAGTGATAGGAATGCGTTGAGAGCAATAAAAACAAACAACAACAAAGTAAGCGGCAATATCAGTAATGAATCGCGCACAAATAAGAATATCATGCACAAAACAAACTTATAAGCACATATACAGACACAAGTGTGAATATAAAATACAACAACACTAGGGAGCAGATAAACAGAAAGGCGGCAAACAGTGACACAGAGCATAAACGATAATGAAAATCAAATAGCTGATGCACCATAACCGAAAGAGAAAAATCAGCAATAACTAAAGCACAAAGCACAACGGATCAAACCTTGCACAGCAATGTAATGCTAGTTATTTAAAGACTACCGTGCGCGACAGTAAGATAATTATTGTGTAGTAATAAACGAGAAATTTATCAAAACACCATCTGCATACATAAAATTTTTGGAGTGA
Source organism: Drosophila meridionalis (assembly GCA_035045145.1). NCBI lineage: Eukaryota > Metazoa > Arthropoda > Insecta > Diptera > Drosophilidae > Drosophila > Drosophila meridionalis. The sequence continues at coordinate 1,010,261 of JAWNPG010000060.1, forward strand.
ACAACTAGAAAGATCATTAATAACAAGAAAGAAGACTCTGAGTTCCGTCCGATTCGCATTGTTTAATACGCTACATAGCTTGCATATAACATTAAATTTTCCAAAATTAAATTACAATTTTGAAATTTTATTCAACTAGAATGTATGTAAATCAAAAATAAATAAATTATTAAATAAATAAACAAATTATAAAAAAAAGACTCGAACCTACATCCATTTACTACATACATATGTAGCGTTAAAGCGCGTCATCTCAACTAGCACGACCACCTCATGTTTATAGATTTAAAAAAAAAAAAAATTAAAAAAGTTACACGCTGTCGTCACCGAGTTCGAACTCGCGACCTTTCGTTCATGCGCTTTGCGCCTACCCACTACGCCACACCAATATTGCGTCGCTTGTTGGCAAAACGTAAAGTAGTACTACAAGGCGATATGTGACAAATACAAAACTAAAGAAGCTAAAGAAGCAGATCAATCGCAATTGTGATTCTTAGAATATGCTGAAATGCGCGTATATGAATAGATGTGTATGTGTACATACAAAAACGGTGGTCTGTTTCAATGTATGCGTGTAAAGGGCGATGTATGACAAATACAAAACTACAGAAGCGGCTGAAAATGCTCAGAAGCGGCTGTGCACTATGCATAAGCAGACGCGCTTGCACGCTTCAATGTATGTGTATGTGTAAATATTTTTTGCTGCGCGTCGCTGCTTGCCACGTGCGTGTGATTATTGGCCAAACGTTTTGTTTAATAAATCGGGACTGACTTAACGGAATTTGATGAAACTTTCGGCTTATGATTCTATTGAATTTTTTACATTTTATAAAAATGCTAATTTATTTACATGGCTAAATTTGGAACAGACTCTCAGTGGGTCGAGTATGATGAGGGGAGGGGGGGTGTAATTAGTAAAAAGAGCCGGTATCCAAAAAATAAAAAATAGAAATTGCATAAAATTCACATTAATCTATATGCAAAATTTGAGGGGTCTAGCTCTAAAGGTGTGGCAGATAGAATTTTATAACCTGTTTTCGATAAGGTTTAAAATCGATAACAAAACAACAAAAATAGATATCGTTTTTTGGTAACAAACTTGACCTGCGCGTGCTATCCACGGACCCAACAAAAAAAATTCAAGTCTCTAGCTTGTCTAGATGCTTCAATCGACGCGTTCAAACATACGGACGGACGGACGGACGGACAGACGGACAGACGGACAGACGGACGGACAGACAGACGGACAGGGCTAAATCGACTTAGCTCGTCACCCTGATCAAGAATATATATACTTTGTGGGGTCTGACACGCCTCCTTCTGCCTGTTACATACATTTAACAAAACCATTATACCCTGATTTCCCATTTTCAATGGGCTCAGGGTATAAAAATTAAAAAAGTTACGCTGTCGTCACTGAGTTTCGAACTCGGGACCTTTCGTTTAAGCGCTTTGCGTCGCTGCTTGCCACGTGTGTGTGATAATTGACTAAATGTTTTGTTTAATAAATCGGGACTGACTTAACGCAATTTGATTAAACATTCGGCTTATGATTCTATTGAATTTTTTACATTTTATAAAAATGCTAATTTATTCACATGGTTATATTTGGAACAGACTCACAATGGGCCAGGTATGAGAGGGGGGAGAGGGTAATTAGTAAAAAGAGACGGTATCCAAAATATAAAAAAAAAATAGAAATTGCATAAAATTCACATGAATCTATATGCAAAGTTTGAGGGGTCTAGCTCTAAAGGTGTGGGAGATATAATTTTATTACCTGCTTTTGATAAGGTTTAAAATCGATAACATTACAACAAAAATAGATATCGTTTTTGGTAACAAGCTTGACCTGCGTGTGCTATCCACGGACCCAACAAAAACAAGTAAGAGTGCTCTAGTCGAGACAGCTCGACTAGGGGATACCCTGAGCCCTGTGAAATCAAATCATTTCTCATCTTTTATGCATGCATATAAACACACATATGCACGCAAGTATAAGCGCGCTCTGCCAACTGCGCAGTTGACGCAGCGACTGCGCTTGGGCAGCAATGTGGGCATTATTATGGGAACTTAATTGTTTAATAACTTTTCTTAGCGATTGACGAATGTCATCAAACTTTCACAACTTATTAATAGCATCCATATGCATGTAATTGCCAAAGCACAAGTCTCTAGTATTTGATTTGCGCTTTTTACAAATAGGGGGCTATTGGGGGCGAATGGGGCGTGGCATTTAAAATCTAAAGATTACGTTATCTCCGTATTCATTACACGCAACTACACAACAAATTTGAAGTCTCTAGCTTAAACGATGTACAAACCACGCCTTAAAAACACATTAAAATTATCGATAAATGCTCATAACATCGAAATGGAATGAGTTATCGGAAAAATTTTATAAACTTGTGCAGCGTATGGTATTATCGAGTATTCATGTAAAATTTCAAGTCTCTACGTTGCGTACTTAAAAATATCTCTGCGTTCACACGGACGGACGGACGGACAGACGGACGGACGGACAGACGGACGGACGGACGGACGGACGGACGGACAGACGGACAAGGCTATATCGACTCGTCTTGTCGCGCTGATCAAGAATATATATACTTTATGGGGTGTGGCACGCCTCCTTCTGCCTGTTACATACATTTTCACAAAACCATTATACCCTGATTTCCCATTTTCAATGGGCTCAGGGTATAAAAATTCAAGTCTCTAGCTTGTCTAGATGCTTCAATCGACGCGTTCAAACATACGGTCAGACGGACGGACGGACAGACAGACGGACAGGGCTTAATCGACTCAGCTCGTCGCCCTGATCAAGATTTCCCATTTTCAATGGGCTCAGGGTATAAAAAGGGAAAAAAGCTGTCCTAAATGACTGCCCTGAGATACGCCTGATGAAACACAGATAAGCTTCGAAATTGATGTCCTCAACATTACCTTTCAAATAGGATGAAATCCAAGACACAAGTTAAGGGTGAAATCCTAAATGATCAAGCTTGTAAATTAAGATGTCATGATTAACTGAATCAAACGCTGTGCTGAAATCAGTATAAATAACATCAGTTTTCATTTAATTTTCAAAGCTATCGTTGATTAGAGAAGAAGATTCTAATAAATTAGTTGAAGTTGATTGATTCTGGAAAAAACCATGTTGAGCCATGTTTTTCTCAAATAATTTCAGGATAAAAGATAGTTTAGCTATGCCTCTATAGTTTGAAATGTCAGACCTTTCACATTTTTTATGTAATAGAATAATAAATGATTCTTTCCGAATACATGGAAAAACCGAAGTCTCATGGGACAAATTGAACAGTTTTAATAAAGGTAACTGTAAAGAAGGACTGCATTCCTTTAAAACAAAACTTGGACTATTATCAGCGCCAGGAGAAAAGATGATTTCAATGTCCGAATGGCTGAAACTAGAGAAACAAGGGAAACACTAGGAACATTGATAATATTCGTTGCAGGACTTCCAAATGAGTAAAAAGGGGCGTGGAAGTCATCGGAAGAATAAGTGGATTGAAAAAATATTGCAATCAAAATCAGAAGAATCTTGATCATTACAAGTTTTTTTTCTCTCCAAAGAAAAACATGAATGGTAAATTGTATGATTTACGCTTCGAGTTTACAAATGAATAAAATTGCTTCGGATCACGAACGAATTTCCTTTTGCTCCGTAAAATGTAATTTTCATCACACCTAGCATTTAAAAGATTAAAATTTGACTTGGCTATTGAGTATTTAGACCAGTCAACAATCGAACCAGACTTTGTAAAATTCTTAAAACATTTGATTTTAATATTTCTAAAATTGGAAAGAGTCTGAGTAATCAGAATCAGGCATAGAGAGATACAAAAGGACACAGACATCAAGGATAGAGCTTAGAGTTTCATAGAAAATGTTCGCTGCCAAATTAATATCAACTGAGTCGTATAAAAGCGGCCAGGTAGTTGCATTAATTAAATCACTTAGCACGACAAAATTGCAATTATGAAAACAGCGACGGTTATATTTTAGGAATCGGAGGACAAATTGGTGACATCTTTATGGAAAACAAGACATTTAAGGTGGGATGATGCAAATCTTCAGGCATACAGATAGGAGTTGATCTAGTAGCATTATTAAAAAAATCATCATTACACGTGAACGATTCAAATTATTCAAAATAGAGTTCATTTGAAATATTGAGAAACTGAACAGTTCATCAAAAAGATATTGATCTGTAGACGGAATAAGATAGTTAAAATTTGGAGTTGACCAAGTAGTGATAGGTATATTAAAGTCACCTAGCACTAGAAATAAGTTCTTGTACATGCTCAAAAATTTCTTTAATACAAGTTATATGTATGTTGTGCTTAGACTTGTAAATCAGAAGAGGGAGGAACATAAGAACAAGTGACATATATGGAAAGAGATGGGAGAGGTTTTTTAACCCAAATAATCTTAGCATCATGAAGTGCTTTGAAACTTAACAATTCGGAGAGGATATCGATTAACAGCTATAAAGCCACCACCTCTGCGTATCAATCGATCAGATCTATAAGTAGTGAAGTTATTAGAGAGAATCTCACTATTATAAATATTAGGACTCAGCCACGTTTCAGTGAACACAATATCATATTAAAACTTAAGCTGCTTAAAAATAGACCATTAAGTTTAGAATTTAAACAGATTCGGAAAAGAACTTATTCAATTTAGTTTTTTGATACAGTATTAGCTCAAGATTGTACCGAAGTAGGGTTCAATGATACTGCAAATTAAACTTCGAGATTAAAACTTTGGCTGCATACTTACTAGCAATAAACGCTGATATTGCTTCGCACGTTGTGTCAGATGAAAGCCTGGATAAGAAAACCTGCTTTAGAGGAGACACAACAGATAAATTGGGGACTAAGGATTCAGAGATCGCTGACAGATTGTTGTTCGTTGTTTGAGCAACAACAACCGGGGACGCTCTGACTTTTATAGTAGGACTTCAATTAGGCTCAACAGTTTCAGTAACAGAGCTAGTAAATTTGGAGACAACAATGGTGCAGAAGATGGTACCAATAATGTTGCACTCGCACCGAATTATACATTTTGGAAAAATTTATTTGTTTTTCCAAACAACTTGGGCAAGACCAACGTAAACCACCACAACCAATTTTGGTAGTGGACATGACTTTATCGTAGTCCCGCCCCGTAAGGCCTGCACATTTTGTGTGCATCATATTCTCACACAGCCAGCAATTAATAAATTGTGCTTGTGCAGAATCAACAACTTGCTTAAAAGAGCATGATTTCTTACAGCAAGTCATTTTGGCAATAAAGGGTTAAACAGAAATTATAGCGAGCAAGAAAAAGAAGAAACAAAAACAAAAACACAAAGCAAAGGAATGCAAAACTAAAAGTGATAGGAATGCGTTGAGAGCAATAAAAACAAACAACAACAAAGTAAGCGGCAATATCAGTAATGAATCGCGCACAAATAAGAATATCATGCACAAAACAAACTTATAAGCACATATACAGACACAAGTGTGAATATAAAATACAACAACACTAGGGAGCAGATAAACAGAAAGGCGGCAAACAGTGACACAGAGCATAAACGATAATGAAAATCAAATAGCTGATGCACCATAACCGAAAGAGAAAAATCAGCAATAACTAAAGCACAAAGCACAACGGATCAAACCTTGCACAGCAATGTAATGCTAGTTATTTAAAGACTACCGTGCGCGACAGTAAGATAATTATTGTGTAGTAATAAACGAGAAATTTATCAAAACACCATCTGCATACATAAAATTTTTGGAGTGAACAACTAGAAAGATCATTAATAACAAGAAAGAAGACTCTAGTCGGAGGTGCCCGACTAGGAGATACCCTGAGTTCCGTCCGATTCGCATTGTTTAATACGCTACATAGCTTGCATATAACATTAAATTTTCCAAAATTAAATTACAATTTTGAAATTTTATTCAACTAGAATGTATGTAAATCAAAAATAAATAAATTATTAAATAAATAAACAAATTATAAAAAAAAGACTCGAACCTACATCCATTTACTACATACATATGTAGCGTTAAAGCGCGTCATCTCAACTAGCACGACCACCTCATGTTTATAGATTTAAAAAAAAAAAAAAATTAAAAAAGTTACACGCTGTCGTCACCGAGTTCGAACTCGCGACCTTTCGTTCATGCGCTTTGCGCCTACCCACTACGCCACACCAATATTGCGTCGCTTGTTGGCAAAACGTAAAGTAGTACTACAAGGCGATATGTGACAAATACAAAACTAAAGAAGCTAAAGAAGCAGATCAATCGCAATTGTGATTCTTAGAATATGCTGAAATGCGCGTATATGAATAGATGTGTATGTGTACATACAAAAACGGTGGTCTGTTTCAATGTATGCGTGTAAAGGGCGATATATGACAAATACAAAACTACAGAAGCGGCTGAAAATGCTCAGAAGCGGCTGTGCACTATGCATAAGCAGACGCGCTTGCACGCTTCAATGTATGTGTATGTGTAAATACTTTTTGCTGCGCGTCGCTGCTTGCCACGTGCGTGTGATTATTGGCCAAACGTTTTGTTTAATAAATCGGGACTGACTTAACGGAATTTGATGAAACTTTCGGCTTATGATTCTATTGAATTTTTTACATTTTATAAAAATGCTAATTTATTTACATGGCTAAATTTGGAACAGACTCTCAGTGGGTCGAGTATGATGAGGGGAGGGGGGGTGTAATTAGTAAAAAGAGCCGGTATCCAAAAAATAAAAAATAGAAATTGCATAAAATTCACATTAATCTATATGCAAAATTTGAGGGGTCTAGCTCTAAAGGTGTGGGAGATATAATTTTATAACCTGTTTTCGATAAGGTTTAAAATCAATAACAAAACAACAAAAATAGATATCGTTTTTTGGTAACAAACTTGACCTGCGCGTGCTATCCACGGACCCAACAAAAAAAATTCAAGTCTCTAGCTTGTCTAGATGCTTCAATCGACGCGTTCAAACATACGGACGGACGGACGGACGGACAGACGGACAGACGGACAGACGGACGGACAGACAGACGGACAGGGCTAAATCGACTTAGCTCGTCACCCTGATCAAGAATATATATACTTTGTGGGGTCTGACACGCCTCCTTCTGCCTGTTACATACATTTAACAAAACCATTATACCCTGATTTCCCATTTTCAATGGGCTCAGGGTATAAAAATAGAAATTGCATAAAATTCACATGAATTTATATGCAAAGTTTGAGGGGTCTAGCTCTAAAGGTGTGGGAGATATAATTTTATTACCTGTTTTCGATAAGGTTTAAAATCGATAACATTACAACAAAAATAGATATCGTTTTTTGGTAACAAACTTGACCTGCGTGTGCTATCCACGGACCCAACAAAAAAAATTCAAGTCTCTAGCTTGTCTAGATGCTTCAATCGACGCGTTCAAACATACGGACAGACGGACGGACGGACAGACAGACGGACAGGGCTTAATCGACTCAGCTCGTCGCCCTGATCAAGATTTTCCATTTTCAATGGGCTCAGGGTATAACAAGTAAGAAAACTCTAGTCGGAGGTGCCCGACTAGGAGATACCCTGAGCCCCGTCCGATTTGCATTGTTTAATACGCTATATAGCTTGCATATAATATTAAATTTTCCAAAATTAAATTATAATTTTGAAATTTTATTCAACTAGAATTTATGTAAATAAATAATTAAATAAATAAACAAATTGTAAAAAACAAAAGAAGATAAACAAACATCACCGCACCTGGACTCGAACCTGCATCTATTTACTACATATGTAACGTTAAAGCGCGTCATCTCAACTAGCACGACCACCTCATGTTCATAGATTTAAAAAAAAAATTAAAAAAGTTACGCTGTCGTCACCGAGTTTCGAACTCGGTACCTCTCGTTCACGCGCTTCGCGTCTACCCACTACACCACACCAGTATTGCATATCTCGTTGGCAAAACGCAAAGTAGTACTACAAGGGCGATATGCGACAAATACAAAACTAAAGAAGCTAAAGAAGCAGATCAATCGCAATTGTGATTCTTAGAATATGCTGAAAAGCGCGCATATGAATCTATGAGTATGTGTACATAAAAAAACGGTGGTCTGTTTGAATGTATGCGTGTAAAGGGCGATATATGTATGACAAATACAAAACTAAAGAAGCGGCTGAAAATGCTCAGAAGCGGCTGTGCACATGCATAAGCAGACGCGCTTGCACGCTTCAATGTATGTGTATGTGTAAATGTTTTTTGCTGCGCGTCGCTGCTTGCCACGTGCGTGTGATAATTGGCTAAACGTTTTGTTTAATAAATCGGAACTCACTTAACGGAATTTGATGAAACTTTCGGCATATGATTCTATTGAATTTTTTACATTTTATAAAAATGCTAATTTATTCACATGGTTATATTTGCAACAGACTCTCAATGGGTCGAGTAGGAGAGGGGGGGGGGGGGGTAATTAGTAAAAAGAGCCGGTACGCAAAAAATAAAAAAATAGAAATTGCATAAAATTCACGTGAATCTATATGCAAAATTTGAGGGGTCTAGCTCTAAAGGTGTGGCAGATAGAATTTTATAACCTGTTTTCGATAAGGTTTAAAATCGATAACAAAACAACAAAAATAGATATCGTTTTTTGGTAACAAACTTGACCTGCGCGTGCTATCCACGGACCCAACAAAAAAAAATTCAAGTCTCTAGATTGTCTAGATGCTTCAATCGACGCGTTCAAACATACGGACGGACGGACGGACGGACAGACGGACAGACAGACAGACGGACAGGGCTAAATCGACTCAGCTCGTCGCCCTGATCAAGAATATATATACTTTGTGGGGTCTGACACGCCTCCTTCTGCCTGTTACATACATTTAACAAAACCATTATACCCTGATTTCCCATTTTCAATGGGCTCAGGGTATAAAAAGGGAAAAAAGCTGTCCTAAATGACTGCCCTGAGATACGCCTGATGAAACAGAGATAAGCTTCGAAATTGATGTCCTCAACATTACCTTTCAAATAGGATGAGAGTCGTAGTTTACGCGTCGGCAGTAGCACAACGTTAATCGAGCAGACGGACAAACAGTGCTCGAATAACGGCGTCAAAACAACAACCACAACAACAACAAGAATTACTTACAGCAAAGAAGCGGCCGCCTAATCTATAAATAGACTTACTGATAAGCGACTGCACTTTTGCTGCTGTAAAGCAGCAAAAACGATGTCTTTAGACGACGAAAACAATAATTTAGCGTGGCAAAAGGTGCCTACCAATCCACGCACAAATAAACGAAAAAATGATATCTCTCCAAATCTAGTGAGAAAAGTCATGGCCATAGACAGACCTTCTAGCTCGGCTAACCACTTTGCCCTCTTGGCAGATACAGAGAAGGACACCACTCTCAACCCAACACTGGATGACGAAATGGAAAGCGACAACACAACAACAACACCTGAAAAGCCGCCACCAATCTTTGTGTCCAATGTCAGTGATATAAATGGTTTGTTAAAATATCTTAAGCCATATCTAGATGTCACTGAATTTACATATAAATCCCAACGAGACGGTCATATACGCATCATGGTGAAAAATATTGAAAAATATAGGGACATCATCAAAATATTGAAGATTGATAAAGTTAATTACCACACATTCCAGCTTAAACAGGAGAGGGCATTTAGAGTTGTAGCCAAAAATATACATCACTCTACACAAACTGAAACAATTAAACCTTCTATTGAACAGCACGGCCATACTGTTAGAGGAATTCAAAATATTAAGAGCCGTATCACTAAAGAACCACTACCTATGTTCTTTATAGACCTAGAGCCGAATAAGAACAACCATGAGATCTATCAAATAAAACATATTAACAATGCCATGGTAACAATAGAACCACCGAGGAAAGTTAGTGACATGGTGCAGTGCTACCGATGCCAAGAATTTGGACACACCAAATCATACTGCAACAAACAGTTCAAGTGTGTTAAGTGTGCTGAGAATCACCTAAGTATTAACTGTCCTAAAGATAAGAGTGAACCAGCTACTTGCGCCAACTGCCAAGAAAATCACACACACACTACAAAGGCTGCAGAATCTACCAGGAAATTACCAAAAAAAAGTCGAGCTTACTCCATAGCAGGCCAGCACTATCGGATAACCGCCCAACATTAAACAACAAACCATATCACGAAAATATGTACACAAATCAAGCTAGCTATAATACCAGAAAAATCAGCATTAAATAGAATTGAACAGCTATTAATAAAACAATCGGAACTTACAACCAACTTGCTCAACATGATAATGTTGTTAGTAAACAAACTATGCAAGTAGATCCTCGTATAGCAATATGGAATGCCAATGGACTTTCCAATCATCGAAATGAAATAACTTTATTCATTAAAAACAACAACATTGATATATTATTAATATCAGAAACTCACTTCACAAAGAAAAAGTACATACATACATTAAAGGGTATGATATTATAAATGCGAATCACCCATCTGGCCGAGCACAAGGAGGAAGTGCCGTTATAGTTAAAAATACACTTATTTATAAAACTCTGGACAGCATCAGCACAAATTTAATGCAAGTTGCAACAATTCAAATAAAATGTATGCATTCAAACATCGCTGTTGCTGCAGTGTATGTGCCACCTAGATATCCCTGCAAGTTAAATAATTTTAACACACTTTTTCAAAGACTGGGTAGACAGTTTATTGCTGGTGGCGACTACAACGCAAAACACCCCTGGTGGGGATCGAGACTAGTAAACCCAAAGGGTGCTGAACTGTATAAATGCATAACGCATAATAAATACTCAACCCTGTCGACAGGTAAGCCAACATATTGGCCAACTGATACGAGAAAAATCCCAGATTTACTTGATTTTATTGTATACTCTGGACTTCCGCAAAACAATTTAAAAATGGAGGAGAGTTTTGACTTGAGCTCTGATCACTCACCCATTATTTTGACATATGGCTCTACAGTTTGCTTCAAGCAAAAGCCTTATAGAATTACTAATGCCAAAACTAATATAAGCGCATTTAAAAATTGGCTTGAACAGAAAACGAGGCTAGACATATCCCTAAGAACAGGGGAAGAGATTGACTCTGCAGTTGAAACATTGACTAACTCTATTCATGTAGCTGGACATATGTTTACACCTCCACCAGATGAAAATTTATGTAGCCAAACTTTCCTACCTCTAGAACAAGAGCTCAAGAGAAGGCTTTGCAAAATATGGCAAACAACTCGAAGCCCAACAGACAAAAGAAATTTCAACAAGGCTGCAAAGGAATTAAACATTAAACTATGGGAAATTAAAAATGAAGCGACGGCAGATTATCTAAGAAATCTTGACCCATACACTAGTGACCTAGATTATAGCCTATGGAGAGCTACAAAATATTTAAAGAGACCTGCCAGAAGAGCAACCATAATTACTGACAGCAACGGCCAACGCTGCAGAAACAATCTTGAGAAGGCTGAAGCATTTGCAGAACATTTAAGCTCAGTTTTTAAGCCTAATGCGGAAACCGATACTCACACAGCAGACGAGGTAAATCATTTTCTGGAATCAGCCTGTCAAATGAGCCTGCCGATAAGCCAAACGACTGTTTCAGAGGTAGAAGAGGAAATGAAAAAGCTAAATAAGAAAAAGTCTCCTGGATACGATAAAATTTGTACAAACACTATTAGAATTCTCCCAAAAAAATGCATCCGGCTACTGACATACATATATAATGCTATGCTTCGACTCGAATAGTTTCCAAGTCAGTGGAAATGCGCAGAGGTTATAATGATTCCAAAGCCCAACAAACCGGAAGGCTGCACATCATCGTAACCATTAACCATTAGTTTGCTGGTGACGTTCTCTAAAGTATTTGAACGTATACTTTTGAGTAGAATGTTACCTGTACTGGACAAGCTAAATATCATACCCGAACATCAGTTTGGGTTCAGAAGGGGACATGGTACGATCGAACAATGCCATCGTATTACGCAGGAAATTCTAAATGCGTTTAAAAGCAAAAAATATTGCACTGGAGTATTTTTGGATGTCAAACAGGCCTTCGATAGAGTGTGGCATGCAGGACTGCTGTACAAAATTAAAAAAGTGTTGCCCGCTCCGTACTTCTTAATAATAAAATCCTACTTAGAAAACAGGATATTCTATGTTCAAGAACAGGATGAATCGTCCACTATATGCACTGTTGATGCTGGAGTCCCTCAAGGCAGTGTTTTAAGCCCTGTTCTGTACACTGTCTTCACAGAAGACTTGCCTAGTACAAACGCTATTCAGATAGCAACATATGCTGACGACACGGTAATCATTGCTACGAACAGTGACCCAACTGTTGCAGCCAACCTACTTCAAGAAGAGCTTGGTCTAATTGAAGTATGGTTAAAAAGGTGGAGAATAGTGGTGAACGCCCAAAAGTCTGTGCAAGTCACATTCTCGCTCAGACGCGGAATCTGTCCCACAGTTTCACTCAATGGCGCTACCATTCCAGTTAGCGAAACTGTGAAATATCTGGGAGTACACTTGGACCGCCGGCTTACCTGGAAACAGCATATAAAAGCAAAACAAGCTCAACTGAAAGCTAAGACAAAGAAAATGTACTGGCTTCTAGGTCCGCGATCACAGCTAAGCCTTGAAAATAAAATACGGTTATATAAAACTGTCCTGAAGCCAATTTGGACTTATGCGATGCAGCTATGGGGAACAGCAAGCAACTCAAACATAGAAATATTGCAGCGATACCAGTCTATGACACTCAGAACAATTACAGGTGCTCGTTGGTATATGACTAATTATGATATTCACAAAGACCTTAAGCTCCCTCTTGTCAAAGACGAAGTGAAGGCGGGCACAAAAAGATATATAAAAAGGCTACATGGTCACGGCAACGCCTTAGCACTGGGATTCTAGAGAACTCAAATGACAGTCCACGGCGCCTAAAAAGATTCCATGTCCTGGATCTCCCAAATAGACTATAAATAAAATATGTACATATGTAAATATATGGATTAAGCTCACTGGAGCTTAAACCATCCGGTTAGTTAGTATAGTAATTTAAACAATTTGCTTATTGTTATAAAAACAGATTGCAAATAAATAAATAAATTAAAAAAAAAAAAAAAAAAAAAAAAAATAGGATGAAATCCAAGACACAAGTTAAGGGTGAAATCCTAAATGATCAAGCTTGTAAATTAAGATGTCATGATTAACTGAATCAAACGCTGTGCTGAAATCAGTATAAATAACATCAGTTTTCATTTAATTTTCAAAGCTATCGTTGATTAGAGAAGAAGATTCTAATAAATTAGTTGAAGTTGATCGATTCTGGAAAAAACCATGTTGAGCCATGTTTTTCTCAAATAATTTCAGGATAAAAGATAGTTTAGCTATGCCTCTATAGTTTGAAATGTCAGACCTTTCACATTTTTTATGTAATAGAATAATAAATGATTCTTTCCGAATACATGGAAAAACCGAAGTCTCATGGGACAAATTGAATAGTTTTAATAAAGGTAACTGTAAAGAAGGACTGCATTCCTTTAAAACAAAACTTGGACTATTATCAGCGCCAGGAGAAAAGATGATTTCAATGTCCGAATGGCTGAAACTAGAGAAACAAGGGAAACACTAGGAACATTGATAATATTCGTTGCAGGACTTCCAAATGAGTAAAAAGGGGCGTGGAAGTCATCGGAAGAATAAGTGGATTGAAAAAATATTGCAATCAAAATCAGAAGAATCTTGATCATTACAAGTTTTTTTTCTCTCCAAAGAAAAACATGAATGGTAAATTGTATGATTTACGCTTCGAGTTTACAAATGAATAAAATTGCTTCGGATCACGAACGAATTTCCTTTTGCTCCGTAAAATGTAATTTTCATCACACCTAGCATTTAAAAGATTAAAATTTGACTTGGCTATTGAGTATTTAGACCAGTCAACAATCGAACCAGACTTTGTAAAATTCTTAAAACATTTGATTTTAATATTTCTAAAATTGGAAAGAGTCTGAGTAAGTCAGGGGGCTTATTAGAATCAGGCATAGAGAGATACAAAAGGACACAGACATCAAGGATAGAGCTTAGAGTTTCATAGAAAATGTTCGCTGCCAAATTAATATCAACTGAGTCGTATAAAAGCGGCCAGGTAGTTGCATTAATTAAATCATTTAGCACGACAAAATTGCAAATATGAAAACAGCGACGGTTTTATTTTAGGAATCGGAGGACAAATTGGTGACATCTTTATGGAAAACAAGACATTTAAGGTGGGATGATGCAAATCTTCAGGCATACAGATAGGAGTTGATCTAGTAGCATTATTAAAAAAATCATCATTACACGTGAACGATTCAAATGATTCAAAATAGAGTTCATTTGAAATATTGAGAAACTGAACAGTTCATCAAAAAGATATTGATCTGTAGACGGAATAAGATAGTTAAAATTTGGAGTTGACCAAGTAGTGACAGGTATATTAAAGTCACCTAGCACTAGAAATAAGTTCTTGTACATGCTCAAAAATTTCTTTAATACAAGTTATAAGTATGTTGTGCTTAGACTTGTAAATCAGAAGAGGGAGGAACATAAGAACAAGTGACATATATGGAAAGAGATGGGAGAGGTTTTTTAACCCAAATAATCTTAGCATCATGAAGTGCTTTGAAACTTAACAATTCGGAGAGGATATCGGCATTAACAGCTATAAAGATACCACCACCTCTGCGTATCAATCGATCAGATCTATAAGTAGTGAAGTTATTAGACTTAGGACTCAGCCGCGTTTCAGTGAACACAATATCATATTAAAACTTAAGCTGCTTAAAAATAGACCATTAAGTTTAGAATTTAAACAGATTCGGTGAAGAATTTATACAATTTAGTTTTTTGATACAGTATTAGCTCAAGATTGTACCGAAGTAGGGTTCAATGATACTGCAAATTAAACTTCGAGATTAAAACTTTGGCTGCAGACTTACTAGCAATAAACGCTGATATTGCTTCGCACGTTGTGTCAGATGAAAGCCTGGATAAGAAAACCTGCTTTCGAGGAGACACAGCTGATAAAGTGGGCACCATGGGTTCAGAGGTCGCTAACAGATTGATATTCACTGGTTGAACAACAACCGGTGACGCTCTTACTTTTATAGTAGGACTAAGATTCGGCTCAATAGTTTCACTGCTAGAACCAGTAGCACTAGATGATGTAGACAAATCTACAGATGGTGGATTGGAAATTGAGTCTAGATTAGGTGCAGTAGGAGCTAATGAATTTGGAGACAATATTGGTACAAAAGCTGGTACCAATAATGTTGTAGTCTCCATTAAATTGTGTGGAGTTTCAAAATTATACTGTTTTAATATTTCTCCACCAACTTCTATATCACTAGAAAGCTGTTTTGAAATATTGCACAGTTTTAAAAATTGAACTCTCACCGAATTGTAAATCTTGGAAAAATTAATTTGTTTTTGCAAGCATCTCGGGTAAGACCAACGTAAACCACCACAACCAATTTTGGTAGTGGACATGACTTTATCGTAGTCCCGCCCAGTGAGACCTGCACATTTCATGTGCATCAAATTCTCACACAACCAGCAATTCAAAAATTATGCTTGTGCCTAAAAGAACAGGATTTCTTACAGCATGTCATTTTGGCAATTGGGGTTCAACAAAATTGAAGCGAAATAATGCAAAACTAAAAATAAGAACGCTTTGAGAGCACTAAAAATAAACAACTACAAAAAGAGCGGCAATATTAGTAAGAATCGCGCACAAATAAAAATACACAAGTGTGAATGCAAGGAAAATTAAACAACAACAAGTGAGAGCAGATGAACAGAAAGGCGGCAGTAGCACAAAGCAAAAGCGATAATAAAAATCAAATCACCGATTCCCCAAAACCGAAAATCTGTAATAACTGAAGCACAAAGCACATCGGATAAAACCTTGGACAGCAATGTAATGAAAGTTATCTAAAGTTAACCGACCGCGATAGTGTGACAATTATAGTGAAATAATAAATGATAAATTAATTAAAACTCAACAGCACAAAAATTACACGTCCACACTCTCAACTGATATGATATTCGCGACAAGCATGCACACATACTTACAGTGCATTGCTACATGTGCATGTGCATATATTTGCCTATGTGTGAAACTTGCTGACCAGGTTGTGCAAAGAGCAGTTTCGTCACTTTGGTGCTAATTAACAGGGATGTTCAGACGTCACATTTTTAGTTTATTTATAAAGAAAGGCAAAGTAGTGAATGGACTATGTGAGCACTAAAAGCTTAGGTAACGGCTTTGATAAAAAAAAAACAAGTAAGAACGTTGCATGAGGGCGAACCTAATGCGTGATACTAGTTTCCCTAATGAGCATCTGGTATATTCAATTTAATAATATATCTCAGATTTTGCATTTATGTAGATTCATGTGAATTTTATGCAATTTAAATTTTTGTTACATTTTGGATACCGGCTTTTTTAACTAATTACCTACCCCCTCATATACTGCCAATTGAAGGTCTGTTGCAAATATAACTATGTGAATGAGTTAGCATTTTATAAAATGTAAAAAATTCAATAGAATCATATGCTGAAAGTTTCATCAAGTTCCGTTAAGTCAGTCGCATTTTATTAAACAAAACGTTTGGCCAATTATGACACGCACGCGTTAAGCAGCGACAGCAAAATATATTTACATTTACACATACATTGAAACGTGCAAGCGCGTTGGCTTATGCATGGTCACAATTAAATTCAGCGCCATTCATTCTAGCATATTCTTCAACCAAAATTGTTATTGAGTTGTGTTTGCATTTTCAGCCGCTTCTTTAGTTTTGTATTTGTCAAATATCGCCGTTTATACGCATACATTCAAACCGACCACCGTTTTTGTATGAACACATATAAATACATACATTCATATGCGCGCATTTCAGCTTTTTCTAAGAATCACAATTGCGATTGATTTATGTTTATATTGTGTTTGCATTAACAGCTGCTTCTATAGTTTTGTATTTGTCAAAAGTCGCCCTTGTAGTGAAGTAGTTTCGGATTTGCCGACAGGCAATGCAAAACTGATGTGGCGCAGCAGGTAGATGAAAAGCGTGTAAGCAAAACGGTCGAGACGCGGCGGCGACGGCATGAAAATAGTTGGGCAGCTGTTCGTGCCTACATACATACATACATGATGGGTCCTATCGTCAAATTTTTTGTGTGGAATAATTTTGTTCGGAATAAGTCGATATTTGTGTAATCGATATTTGATATTTACATTTTATGTCATGGTCACACACACAAAAAGAAAATAACATAACTGACCTAGGCTATACGAAAAATGATAATTTTAGCAGATAAATTATTTGCAGAACTTCAACATTAAATCGAATTACATATATTTGTCAGAAATGCCGTTTGTCGTCTTAGCAATTCTTATTAAGCTTATTTATATAGGTGGCACAGGCATATGAATTTTGCAGCTGGGCGTTACAAATTTTGTTGCCAATTTGCCACGCCCCCAGTAGGCGTAGACATATCATATTTGGCAAGTTCTTAGAAGGAGTCGAGGGTAACGTAACTGTAAAGTTTGGATGCTTACACTCCAAAAATGTGAAAGTTACAGGGTATTTTTTCGATATACCACGCCCACGAAGGGGCGTAAGATTTATTTTTGGGGAATCAATAGAGGAGGCCCCCAGTAACACAAACATCCAATTTGGAATCGTCTAGCTCTAAAACTGTAGGAGCAATAATGTTTTGCGATTTGCCACGCCCCCTGAAGGCGTAGGTATTTTTGATCTTGGGTTGCTTATCCGAGTATATATATCAAATTTCAAGTCTCTAGCATCAATAGTGCTCAAAATATAGCTGAATTTGTAAAATCACTCTATATTCAGATCCGATTTTCCACGCCCCCAGTGGGCGTAGACATACAATCTTTTTATGAATCCTTATAGAATCGAAGCGTTAAGATACGTGCAAAATTTCAGTATTCTAGCTTTAAAACTGTAGAAGTTACAGTTTTCCCGATTTGCTCTATTCAAATTTGAATCTATTTACTACATATGTATCGTTAAATCACACCATCTCAACTAGCACAGCCACTTCCTATTTATTAAGGGAAAAATAAAAAAAAAAAAAATATTTTCATGCCGTCGCCGCCGCGTCTCGAACTCGGACCCTTTTGTCTACACACTTTGCATCTACCACATCAACTTTTCATTGCCTATTGGCAAATCCAACTCTAGTTCAATACAAGAGCGACTTTTGACAAATACAAAACTATAGAAGCTGCTGTTAATGCGAACACAATATAGACACATATCAATCGCAATTGTGATTCTTAGAAAATGCTGAAATGCGCGCATATGAACGTATGTGTATATGTACATATACAAACTTTGGTCTGTTTGAATGTATGCGTATGAAGGGCGATATTTGACAAATACAAAAATGAAGAAGCGACTAAAAATGCAAACACAATAGATTGGAACTGACTTAACCGAACTTGATTAAATTTTCAGCATATGATTCTGTTGAATTTTTAACATTTTATAAAAATGCTTACTCATTCACATGGTTATATTTGCAACAGACCTTCAACTGGCAGCGTATAATGGGGTAGGTAATTAGTAAAAAGAGCCGGTATCCCAAATGTATCAAAAATTGAAATTCCATAAAATTCACATGAATCTACATAAATGCAAAATTTGAGATATATTATTAAATTTAATATATGAGATGCAACATTCTTACTTGTTTTGATTTGATTGTGAAAATAAAAGTTTAAATGTATAATTTCATTTTGTATGATTTAATATAAGATGCAAGCTATAGAGAATATAAAAAGAACTAAGTGCGGTTGGGGTTCAAGGTATCTCGTAGTCGGCCACACCCACTAGAGCTTTCTTGCTTGTTCATATTGGGTTGTTAATATAATCCAATATACCGAATTTCAAATCTTTCGCATCATTATTACTCAAAATATTGCAGATTAGCTACACTATATATTCAGGTCCGGGAGTAAACCTATAAGTTCTTCATAGGTTTCTATAGAATCTTTATATTAACTTACATACCATCGTTCACCGTCAGTTTTTCCCGGCCCCAATGTAGGCAGATATATACGTCAAGTCCTTTTAATCTATATATTTTTTAAGTCTTCAGTTTAAAATAGCGTAGACATAATTTGCAATTAGACGTACGGACATTACACAAAACCAATATACTCCCTTTGGGAACAGATTATAATAATAAATATAAAATTTGTATGCTTACACACTACACAAATGTGAAAATTATTGGGTATTTTCCTATATGCCACACCACAAAAGAGGCGAATGATTTATTTTTGGGTCAGGCTTCCAGTAACTCAAATATCAAATTTTGCTAGCTCAAAAACTGTAGATCTAAACTTTTATCGGATTTACACATCCCCTTTCGTCGTTTGTATATATATATATATATATATATATATATAAGAAAGGGGATGTGTAAATCCGATAAAAGTTTAGATCTACAGTTTTATATATATATATAATAGTCTGTTCCCTTTGCGGCATGTGGTATATTAAATTTATGGTGGGCGGTGTAAGCTTTGGCATATAATATATACACTGCGCATCATCAGGTTAGCGCCCCTTTACTTTTACCGTCAATCCTCAATAAAATCTAAACCATCCAGCTTTAATTTTTTTTATATTACGCTACATTCACAATAATGGCTTCTGTAGCTATAAGGAATATTTTTTAATAAATGTTTTTCGGAAAGATACAAAAAAAATGTAACAAAAATTTAGTCATCAGGTTAGCGCCCCCTGCGTTAAATTCAATTTAATTAAGTTGTAGGCGTATAATGGTAGTTTATAACACCTGTATATTCAATTTCTATCATTTTTAAGAAATATTAGTAGTGCGTAGTCCCGCCTTTGTTAAAAATTACTTCAAAAATTCGATTGGGAATTTAATTATAAAGTTTTTGAATATAATTCAATGAAATAGTTGACCAAGCGCGTTTGATTCCTTCGACTAACACTGTCTTTGTACTATACTGCTTTCCGGACTCATACATTTTCCTGACCAACCATTCCCAGACGTTTTCAATGATATTAAGGTCGGGTGAACATGGTCACTCCATGAGATCAACTTTTTGACCCTGAATCCATGACTTCATGGATCGAGAAATGTGAATTGAAGCATTATCATGCTGAAAAGCCCATTGCAGGTTTTGGAAAATGTTTTGGAAATGCGGAAAAGCCATTTTCAACACGTTGTTGTAGTTATGTGCGTTCATGCGCGATGTCAAAAATTGAAGCTCGCAAGTGCCGTAGTATAATAATGCTCCCCACACCATAATCCACCCCACCCGGCTATGCAACCGATCTAAGTGATGTTCTTCTTTGCGTAGCTCATGGAAATAATAGTTATAACCATCAGGTTCTTCCAAATTAAATTTTTTTTCATCTGAAAAGACAACATACCGCCAACGGGTAAAACACGTCATATACGCTTGGACAAAATTTAAGCGCATTTGTTTTCTCAGCAAATTTCAGTGTCTTTAAGAAATAAGCTTTCTTGATTACTCTTTGGACCGTTGATAAGCTTGCCTTAACACCTGTGTTTTCCCTAATCTTGAGGGTCGACTCGTGCGAATTTGAAGTTTCCCGAAGTATTGCTCTTCTATCTGCTTGTGGAATCACTTAATTATTGCCGCCTTTGTAGGTTTTTCCATAGCTTTCCTTATTTTTAAGAAAATTTTCAATTGGTCTTCTTTGTCTTCCCGTTTTTTCTGCAATTTTATGGTAGGATAGTCCAGATGCAAAGTATGCCTCAATCTTTGATTATTCAAGCAAAGATAAAACTGTTCCTTTACCCAAAGTGCACATTTATTTAAAGATATTGAACCGATTGAGCTTCAAAAAAAATTTGATGACTGTAATTGTCATAATAAGCAAAATATCTAAAATTGCATTTGGCGGCGCTAATCTGATGACGCAAAATAAGTCCACACATTCTTTGCGAAAATAGCTTTAATATAAATTAAAACATA
The DNA here is from genome assembly GCA_035045145.1 of Drosophila meridionalis. Taxonomy (NCBI): domain Eukaryota; kingdom Metazoa; phylum Arthropoda; class Insecta; order Diptera; family Drosophilidae; genus Drosophila; species Drosophila meridionalis. The sequence continues at coordinate 1,031,398 of JAWNPG010000060.1, forward strand.
ACGGTTCTTCTCCTGTGCTTTGTTTCATTATGAGAGAGATCGTATATGATGGTGACATAATCAAAACAAAAAGTAAAGAAGATGCGTGCAATAGCGTGATAGTCTGTTCCCTTTGCGGCATGTGGTATATTAAATTTATGGTGGGCGGTGTAAGCTTTGGCATATAATATATATATATATATATATATATATATATATATATATATATATATATATATATATATATATATATATATTATATGCCAAAGCTTACACCGCCCACCATAAATTTAATATACCACATGCCGCACAGGGAACAAACTATCACGCTATCGGGTACGCCGTAAGGCAACGTTCTTACTTGTTCATATTTTCAACCTAAAACGACCAAGCCCAGCAAATACGAAGTTGAGTGGACCATGAAGTACAAATTTTCTGTGTGTAAAAAATGTGTCTGCAGTTTGGGCAGTGGTGGTACAAAAGGTTTTCAACGTTAGAGTGAAGAATTAAAAGGTATTAAATTTATTGAAATTGAAAAACGTGTTGAAAACTCGTTGAACGTCTACAGTTGCCTCAGTCAAAGCCTGAATATTTTTTTTTTCGTAAACGTACGTTCGCTACTGGTCTGCTCAAAATCTGCAGTCGGCATAAACTCGAGGTAGGCAATTTAATAAGAATCACTTCCTACCTTTTTTGTCTCCATAAATTTTGAATGTGCAGATAAGAGGTGCGGCCTTTTCCAATGCGTCTGCTATCTACATTTTTAGTTAAACTCAAAGTGAACTACGATGACTCATATATATCTTACTCAGAATCTGATTTAAAAACTTACTTCTTTCATCTTTACAAGTCAGTTGCAAATATACAGTGGTTATTTCAACCAGCACTTTAAAAAAATTTTGTTGGGCTATAAAATCTAAACTAGGTTGTTAGTGTGATGTTTTAAATATTACAAAATCAATTCATTTATTTTTTAAATATTTTTCATTATTTAATAATGTTTAAAAACTAAAAAATGAGACCAAGACAGTTCCACAGCTTATTTCAGCCACAAACTTTGCAGCTGATGAAAGACCCGTTATTTTGCAATGCAACGGTAGATTCTTGTTCTATGCTTTATACACTGATTTCGAAATGTGATGAAATAAGTTTGTGCTGAATTTTGATAGCAGAACTTGCAGAAAATTTAATTTACCAAATTGGGACCACGTACACCTATTGAACAGCGGGAACTTGTTCTGAAACACTATAAAAAACACTATATGGCCATTCCCGTAGAAAAATTGCTGATATGGTTGGACTGAGTGATTCTACAGTTCAAAGCATCATATACCTTTGTTCGTGAAAATAGAACCCACGATAAAGATAGAAATGGGAAATTTTTAATCCCACGGACGAGCGCTATATTGTAAGAAAAATCCGGGATAACCCAAGGCTATCTGCTAGACAAGTAGCCAATACTGTTAAGGAGGAGTTGGGCAAGTCATGCCACCCAGAAACTATTCGCTGTGTGCTTAGGGAACATGACTTTAATGGTAGAGTACCACGCAAGAAGCCTTTTATAAGCGACAAAAATAGAAAGTGTCGCTTAAAATTTGCACAGGAGCACTTGCACAAAGACATTGGATTCTGGAACACAGTTTTATTTTGTGATGAGTCAAAATTTAATTTGTTTGGGTCGGATGGGCCCTCATATGTCTGACGTAGGCCTAACACAGAGCTTAACGCAAAAAATTTTAGGGTTACTGTAAAGCATGGCGGAGGCAGCGTTATGGTTTGGGCCTGTATGTCAGCAGCCGGGGTTGGGAACTTGGAGTCCATCGAGACTACGATGGATAAACTTAAATATCTATATGTTTTGAAGTCAAATTTAATCCAAAGTGCTCAGAAACTGGGCATAAAGGAGGACTTCAGGTTTTACCAAGATACTGACCCGAAACACACTGCGGGAATTGTCCAGACTTGGCTGATCTGGAAATGTCCGCACGTTATGAAACCAACAGCCCAATCACCAGATTTAAATGTAATCGAAAATTTGTGGTCGATTTTGGAAACAAACATTCGCAAACACAAAATTTTAAACAAATCGGACCCAAAAACTGCATTGGTTGAGGAATGGGAAAAAAATACTCCAGAAGTCACCAAAAAGTTGGTGGAATCTATCCCAAAAAGGCTTAAAATGGTAGTTAGCCAAAAGGGTGGTCACACCAAGTATTAATTTGCTGTTATTTTAAGTTTTTATAATGTTAAATAATGCTATTTCATAAGTGGTTGAAATAAGCTGTGGAACTGTCTTGGTCTTATTTTTTAGTTTTTAAACATTATTAAATAATGAAAAAAAAATGTAAAAAATAAATGAATTAATTTTGTAATATTTAAAACACCACACTAACAACCTGCGTTTAAATTTCTTGGATATTGCCAATAGTTTAGATTTTATAGCCCAACAAACTTTTTTTAAAGTGCTGGTTGAAATAACCACTGTATATTTGCAACTGACTTGTAAAGATGAGTTTAATAAAATTCAATTTAAGTTTCAAAATGTAACAAAAATAAAAATTATTAAAACAAATGAATCTATGTGACAAATTTAGAATGTCTACCTCTGAAGAGGTACGAGATACAAGGAATTATTGATTTTTTCACATAAACAAAACTAGTATGCCCTGTTTCACATTTGAATGTCTTCAGGGTACGTAGTCGGTTTCTCTCAACTGCCTTGTTCATCTCACTAACCATACAACACATGTCAACTAGAACAAAATTATCCCACGGAAAAAGATTTGAGCATTGTGTACATACAGGTCAACTTCGTATTTTCTCGACTTAGTCGCTTTACGCTCGTGCAACAAAAATAGCAAGTAGAATCAGTTCGCTACGAGCGCTCGACCGAACAGGACGTACACAAATTGAAATTTGATTCCATTTCTCTCTCTTGAAATTTTTAACAAGCTCTTTCAAAATGTTCGCGTTTTCATGATTATTTTTATGCAGCGTATGAAATCGTTGATGCGCTTAACAAAATGATTTCGCGACAAGCATGTACACATACTTATAGTCCCTTGCTACATGTAAGTGCATTTATGTGCCTAAGTGCAAAACTTGCTGCCTGTAGAATTTGCAGTTGCTAGATCTTGTGGACTACATAAACACTTGTTGAATATGTGTGCATATGGGATGCCTGTGGAACTTTTGTATGTGTGCATATACAGTGGTTCACAGCTTATTTCAACCAGCACTTTAAAAAAAGTTTGTTGGGCTATCAAATCTAAACTATTGGCAATATCCAAAAAATTTAAACGCAGGTTGTTAGTGTGATGTTTTAAATATTACAAAATCAATTCATTTGCTTTTTAAATATTTTTTCATTATTTAATAATGTTTAAAAACTAAAAAATGAGACCAAGACAGTTCCACAGCTTATTTCAACCACAAACTTTGAAGCTGATGAAAGACCCGTTATTTTGCAATGCAACGGTAGATTCTTGTTCTATGCTTTATACACTGATTTTGCAATGTGATGAAATAAGTTTGTGCTGAATTTTGAAAGCAAAACTTGCAGAAAATTTAATTTAGCAAAATGGGACCACGTACACCTATTGAACAGCAGGAACTTGTTCTGAAACACTATAAAAATGGCCATTCCCGTAGAAAAATTGTTGATATGGTTGGACTGAGTGATTCTACAGTTCAAAGCATCATATACCGTTTTGTTCATGAAAATAGAACCCACAATAAAGGTAGAAATGCTCTAAACAAAATTTTTAATCCCAGGGACGAACGCTATATTGTAACAAAAAACCGGGATAACCCAAGGCTATCTGCTAGACAAGTAGCCAATGATGTTAAGGAGGAGTTGGGCAAGTCATGCCACCCAGAAACTATTCGCCGTGTGCTTCGGGAACATGACTTTAATGGTAGAGTACCACGCAAGAAGCCTTTTATAAGCGACAAAAACAAAAAGTGTCGCTTAAAATTTGCACATGAGCACTTGCACAAGGACATTGGATTCTGGAACACAGTTTTACTTTGTGATGAGTCAAAATTTAATTTGTTTGGGTCGGATGGGCCCTCATATGTGTGGCGTAGGCCTAACACAGAGCTTGACGCAAAAAATTTGAGGGCTACTATAAAGCATGGCGGAGGCAGCGTTATGGTTTGGGCCTGTATGTCAGCAGCCGGGGTTGGGAACTTGGAGTTCATCGAGACTACGATGGATAAACTTAAATATTTAGATGTTTTTAAGTCAAATTTAATCCGAAGTGCTCAGAAACTGGGCATAAAGGAGGACTTCAGGTTTTACCAAGATAATGACCCGGAACACACTGCGGGAATTGTCCAGACTTGGCTGATCTGGAAATGTCCGCACGTTATGAAACCACCAGCCCAATCACCAGATTTAAATGTAATCGAAAATTTGTGGTCGATTTTGGAAACAAACATTCGCAAACACAAAATTTCAAACAAATCGTACCTAAAAACTGCATTGGTTGAGGAATGGGAAAAAATTACTCCAGAAGTCACTAAAAAGTTGGTGGAATCTATCCCAAAAAGGCTTAAAATGATAGTTAGCCAAAAGGGTGGTCACACCAAGTATTAATTTGTTGTTATTTTAAGTTTTTATAATGTTAAATAATGTTATTTCATAAGTGGTTGAAATAAGCTGTGGAACTGTCTTGGTCTCATTTTTTAGTTTTTGAACATTATTAAATAATGAAAAAATATTTAAAAAATAAATGAATTGATTTTGTAATATTTAAAACATCACACTAACAACCTGCGTTTAAATTTTTTGGATATTGCCAATAGTTTAGATTTTATAGCCCAACAAACTTTTTTTAAAGTGCTGGTTGAAATAAGCTGTGAACCACTGTATGTGCATACGCACTACAGATGCCAAAATATCGATGGCACTATCGATGGTAGGACACTATAGAGCTACTGAACTATCGATGGTTCAAAGTCTCGATAGTGGACGATAGTATCGTTTTGTTGTTTTTAAACATAAATCTTATGCTATAATAAATAAATCATATTATAGTTTTCAAGTTTTAACTTTTAAGTCTTTTATAAGGCTTTTGTATTTTTAGCTTTTCCCTTAAAATGTAATTTCATTAAATGTAAGCAATGTTCCTTAAACTTATAAGTTCAATATTTTGGCAGACAAGACCCATAGCCTGTACTCTTACTCTTTTTTTCCAAATGTAAATCACTCACACTTGTGAAAATATTTAGTGGTTTTAAAGTGTTCCTTATGAATTAAAATAAAATTCAAATGATTTGTTTTTTATTACTAATTTCAATGATTTTCAATCACTGTTTTTTGTTGCGACTATCCACCACTATCGACGGTACTATCGACCACCATCGATGGTTTGGAAATTACTATCGTCCACAATCGATGGCGCCCACCATCGCCCACCACCCCTAATACGCGCGCCACCTTTTGCCTTTTACATACATTTAACAAAACGATAATTCCCTGATTTCCCATTTTCAATGCGTCCCGGGTATAATTATATTAATTATAATTATATCCCTTACATCTTTAGAGTTTTAGAGCATTTTGTATATATACAGATATTCATGTGTATTTTATACAATTTTGGTTTTTGTTATATTTGTATACCAAATGTTGTAAAGCAATATTTAATTTGAATTCAATAGGTTCGATACTGGAAGTTTCATTAATATTCGTTTATTAATCAAAATGATTAGCCAATTAAAACACGTGAGTGGTAAGCAGTAATGATCAGCAAAAGACATTTACATTCATTTATTTTCTAGATGATGATATTGTAGTGAACTAGTTTTAGATTTGCATATAGTTAATGTAATACATATAGCGCAAGAAGTAAACGATGGTCGTCACTGCCGGAGATGACAAAGTTGATGTAATGCGCTTTAACGATACCACTAACCATAAAACCAGTGCTGCCAGAATCTCCTAAGCAAAAATTGCTAGATTTGCGGAAAAATATGGCTAAAAATGGCTAAATATTTTGTGAAAATTGCCAAAAAAAAAAATTGCTAAACCATTAAAATTTTGATTTTCAACAAATATACATACAGTACCGTGCAAAAGTGAGTGGATGTTTGCAAATTTGACTTTCGTCGCTCATAAAAAAGAAACTATACAAGCAAATCAGAGAATTTTTTTTATTTTTTGTTAATTATAGTATTCTTAATAAATAAAAAAAAACTGCATGAAAAAATCTGCTGAATTCAAAGAGTTAGAAAGAAATAAGTAAAATAACCCACATAAACTCACTTTTGCACGTTTCAAAAAAATGTACTAATTTAACATTTTTAATCATTTTTGATTAACTTTTCGTCCATGAACCTTATTTGTAGTAATTTGGTGTACTCTTATTGGCTTTCTCTCTACTAAACTTTGAAAATTTCTTTTGGAATTCGATTCCGTTCTCCTTCTACGCCATCCCACAGATTGTCCATGTTTATTGGGGCAACCTTGTACTGTCCCAGCGGTCTTTGCACGATTGAGCTAAGATATTGAATTGGATTAAGGTCATGACTCTGTGTTGGTCACTCCATTAGCTAAAAATTTTCATTTCCGATCCATTCCATAACTATTTCGGCTGTATGCTTTGGATGACAATCTTGTTCAAAAACAATTTTTTTTTCGGTCTGTACACATTTCCCCGTAAAATTGGGCAGATAAGGTAACATAATACTTTAATAATGCTTTTTGCGAATTAGATCTTCTATAAAATGCAAATCACCAATGTTCCACCACGTAAAGCATTCACAGACCACGATGTCTCTACCACCATATTTGACAGTTTGCTTCATATGGTGTCTTTGAATGCGTTTCTCGGGTCTAAGCCAGCAGTATGGCTGACCATCTGACTTAAAACGGTTAAATTAAGGTTTATCACACTAATCAACTCGTTTTCAATTATCAATGCTGCAGTTTTTATGTATCCTTGCAAATTTGACATACGCTTTAGCTTTGTTTTCGGACAATGAAGTTTTGCTTTCTTTTTAAGGCATGAGGAATATCCAATGTCACGAAGTGCTCTTCTAACAGTTCATACGCTAACAGTTATTTCAATTGCTAAAGAAGCAGCCTTTGGTTATAGCAACTTGTTTTTCCTCATTTCCGACATAATTAGTGAAGCATCTGAGTCCAAGCACAAATTATTGCGAACTTTTACATGTGGTTTGGGGTCAAAATTCGTATCCTTTGAACAGCAATCATTGCAAATTTGCTAATACCAAGCTTTTCGGCAATAATACTTGAAGAACAGACCATATCGGACAGGTACACAACAAAAAATTTTAATTTCATTTTTAAATATGTTAAAAATGGAATAAATTTCGTTTCAATTCCAATAACCCCGTTTCAAATCAGTTTACGAGTAAAAGAAATATGAAAATAGCTTAAATAACCGTAAGTCTCTAAGATTTTGTCAAGGAACAGTGGTAGAAAGCGAAAAAATGTCACTTTTTTTAAACGTGCAAAAGTGAGTTTATGTGGGTTATTTTACTTATTTCTTTCTAACTCTTTGAATTCAGCAGATTTTTTCATGCAGTTTTTTTTTATTTATTAAGAATACTATAATTAACAAAAAATAAAAAAATTCTCTGATTTGCTTGTATAGTTTCTTTTTTATGAGCGACGAAAGTCAAATTTGCAAACATCCACTCACTCTTGCACGGTACTGTATGTGTTTTAAGAAACATAAAAACAAAAATTAGAAACACTTAAATTAAAAAGGAACATGACCTTAATCAATTACATTTACATTTAACTACATAATACTTAAAATATTATTCAGCTCGTTAGCTTTACATTCAGTGGCGTACTTCATTCTCACTTCCAGTAATTTAATTCAAGTACTCATATAGCAGATAATAGTTTTGGTAACATTTTTCATATCATTGGTGTCCATTCATGTTAAAATAAATTTTGAGGCAAAGAGCTTAATCGATGATTTGCAATACGCACAATAACTACGTGTTGGCTCAGTGCAATCCTTACGAATCCATTGTTTGAGCTCGTCATCTTGCAGCCAGAAAACTTTGATTATATGCTTTCGGCAATTTACTCCGTTCACAATCACCAAACACATTTAAAGAGTTATGAAACACTATAAAGTAGTTCATATAATCGAACCACTGAGTTAAATACAAGCTCCAATATCTTGATAGTAATTTGAGGACAAAAAGGTATACAAAATGCAAAGACACTGAAGAAAAATATAAGAATTGCTAGTTATACCCTGAGCCTATTGAAAATGGGAAATCAGGGTATAATGGTTTTGTTAAATGTATGTAACAAGCAGAAGGAGGCGTGTCAGACCCCATAAAGTATATATATTCTTGATCAGGGCGACGAGCTGAGTCGATTTAGCCCTGTCCGTCTGTCTGTCTGTCCGTCTGTCTGTCTGTCCGTCTGTCTGTCTGTATGTTTGAACGCGTCGATTGAAGCATCTAGAAAAGCTAGAGACTTGAATTTTTTTTGTTGGGTCCGTGGATAGCACGCGCAGGTCAAGTTTGTTACCAAAAAACGATATGTACTTTTGTTGTTTTGTTATCGATTTTAAACCTTATCGAAAACAGGTTATAAAATTATATCTCCCACACCTTTAGAGCTAGACCCCTCAAATTTTGCATATAGATTCATGTGAATTTTATGCAATTTCTATTTTTTTATTTTTTGGATACCGGCTCTTTTTACTAATTACCCCCACCACCCCTCTGCCTTCCACACCCATTGAGAGTCTGTTCCAAATATAACCATGTGAATAAATTAGCATTTTTATAAAATGTAAAAAATTCAATAGAATCATATGCTGAAAGTTTCATCAAATTCCGTTGAGTCAGTCCCGATTTATTAAACAAAACGTTTGGCCAATTATCACACGCACATGGCAAAAAGCGACGCGCAGCAAAAAACATTTACACATACACATACATTGAAACGTGTAACGTCTCTGCTTTGCATGTGCACCAATACATTCAAGGCCATTCATTCTAGCATATTCTTCAACCAAATATGTGATTGAATTGTATTTGTATTTGTCATATATCGCCCTTTACCCGCATACAATGAAACAGACCACCGTTTTTGTATGTACACATACTCATACTCAGCTATTCTAAGAATTACAATTGCGATAGATCTGCTTCTTTAGCTTCTTTAGTTTTGTATTTGTTACATATCGCCCTTGTAGTACTACTTTGCGTTTTGCCAACAAGAAACGCATTACTGGTGTAGCGTAGTGGATAGACGCAAAGCGCGTAAACGAAAGGTCTCGAGTTCGAATCTCAGTGACGACAGCGTAACTTTTTAAATTTTTTTTTTTAATTTATAAACATGAGGTGGTTGTGCTAGTTGAGATGATGTGCTCTATCGTTACAAATGTAGTAAATAGATGCAGGTTCGAGTCCAGGTGCGGTGATGTTTGTTTTTCTTCTTCTTTTTTTGTTGATTTATTTATTTATTTAATTATTTATTTATTTTTGATTTACATACATTCTAGTTGAATAAAATTTCAAAATTATAATTTAATTTTGGAAAATTTAATGTTATATGCAAGCTATATAGCGTATTAAACAATGCAAATCGAACGGGGCTCAGGGGATCTCCTAGTCGGGCACCTCCGACTAGAGTTTTCTTACTTGTTTTATAATAAAGTTGCTGAAATTGCTAAAAAAAAAATTAAAAATTGCTAGATTTGTGGCTAATAGCATTTAGAAAATAAAAGTTGCAAAAATTTTTAAAGTTGCCAGATCTAGCCACAAAATTGCCAAACTGGCAGCACTGATCGAAACAAAGTTTCTCAGAGCTCGGAATTTGTACCGGGGCTCCCAGACAACTTCGTATTTGCTCGGCTCGGTTACTGAGGCTCCCGCATGCACACATTCTTACAGTCCCTTACTACATATGTGTGCATTCATATGCCTATATGTGAAACTTGCTGCCTGTAGAATTTACAGTTGCTAGATCTTGTGGCCTGAGTATGGGATGGCTGAGGAAGTTTTGTATGTGTGCATGTGTGCGCATAGCCAAGCAGCAGCTCCCAAAAATTGTAAAATTTGTTCTTCAAGAGCTCGCATTTCTTCTCTACTGAGCAAGTATACCACGTTGATGAATGGGTTTACCATGGCTCATGCAAAATGTTTAGACTTTTACTATTATTTGTGTGAAGGGTATGAAAGAGCTGGTGCGCTTAACGAATATGTTTTTGTAGTCCATCTTGCTGCCTGTGGAACATTTGTATGCGAATATGTGTGTTCATAGTACATGAGCATTGGCGTGTGTTGTGTGAACGATTTCTGTCGTATCTATTCTGAGTGAAGAGTATACTGAGCTCTTGAAAGGGTTTTTCAAGCTCATGCAAAATGTTAGCGTTTTCATGATTATTTGTATGCAGGGTATAATAGCGTGATGCGCTTAAAGAATATGATTTCGGACGATTGTCCGTTACAGAATTTACAGTATGAGCATTTTGCTGTCTGTGAAATATATGCATGTGTGCGCATAGCCCGAGAACATTGGTGTCTGCCTGCCACGGGCTTTTAATTGTGTGATCGATTTTGAATTCGATCTGCAGCGGGAGTGTTAAATGACCTTTTATTAGCACTTCTGAATTTGTTCTATTGTTAACGATCGTGTCAAAATTCATATAAGTTTTTTTCAAAACTATGGCTGAAAGAAGTGTAATAAAGAAATCAACCGTTGGTGTGAAAAATATAAATAAACAAGTAAGGAAACTCTAGTCGGAGGTGCCCGACTAGGAGATCCCCTGAGCGCTGTCCGATTTGCATTGTGTAATACGCTATATAGCTTGCATATAACATTAAATTTTCCAAAATTAAATTATAATTTTGAAATTTTATTCAACTAGAATGTATGTAAATCAAAAATAAATAATTAATTAAATAAATAAACAAATCAACAAAAAAAGAAGAAGAAAAACAAACATCACCGCACCTGGACTCGAACCTGCATCTATTTACTACATATGTAACGTTAAAGCGCGTCATCTCAACTAGCACGACCACCTCATGTTCATAGATTTAAAAAAAAAATTAAAAAAGTTACGCTGTCGTCACCGAGTTTCGAACTCGGGACCTCTCGTTCACGCGCTTCGCGTCTACCCACTACACCACACCAGTATTGCATAGCTCGTTGGCAAAACGCAAAGTAGTACTACAAGGGCGATATGCGACAAATACAAAACTAAAGAAGCTAAAGAAGCAGATCAATCGCAATTGTGATTCTTAGAATATGTTGAAAAGCGCGCATATGAATGTATGAGTATGTGTACATAAAAAAACGGTGGTCTGTTTGAATGTATGCGTGTAAAGGACGATATATGTATGACAAATACAAAACTAAAGAAGCGGCTGAAAATGCTCAGAAGCGGCTGTGCACATGCATAAGCAGACGCGCTTGCACGCTTCAATGTATGTGTATGTGTAAATGTTTTTTGCTGCGCGTCGCTGCTTGCCACGTGCGTGTGATAATTGGCTAAACGTTTTGTTTAATAAATCGGAACTCACTTAACGGAATTTGATGAAACTTTCGGCATATGATTCTATTGAATTTTTTACATTTTATAAAAATGCTAATTTATTCACATGGTTATATTTGGAACAGACTCACAATGGGTCAGATAGGAGAGAGAGAGAGAGGGGGGGGCGGGGGTAGTTCGTAAAAAGAGACGGTATCCAAAATATAAAAAAATAGAAATTGAATAAAATTCACATGAATCTATATGCAAAGTTTGAGGGGTCTAGCTCTAAAGGTGTGGGAGATATAATTTTATAACCTGTTTTCGATAAGGTTTAAAATCGATAACAATACAACAAAAATAGATACCGTTTTTTGGTAATAAACTTGACCTGCGCGTGCTATCCACGGACCCAACAAAAAAAATTCAAGTCTCTAGCTTGTCTAGATGCTTCAATCGACGCGTTCAAACATGCGGACAGACGGACGGACGGACAGACGGACAGGGCTATATCGACTCGTCTTGTCGCGCTGATCAAGAATATATATACTCTATGGGGTGTGGCACGTCTCCTTCTGCCTGTTACATACATTTTCACAAAACCATTTTAACCTGATTTCCCATTTTCAATGGGTATAAAAATCAATTGTGGCAAGAATTAAGTGTTGGTAAATAGTGTTGTAAAACTATCGGTAGGACAATCGATATATCGAATTTTTATATGTCTGCAGCACTATCGATATGGACATCATCACTTGTTTTAGCGCAACTTTACAGGTCTACAATAAATTTAGGTGAGAAATACATTTATAATAAAAGGCAATTAACGCAATAATTGATTTACACCAATGTATATTGGGAAACATCACTCCTTGGGAGATTTTGATCCCCTCAAATATTGGCAGGTATGTAGTTTAATAAAAATTTCTTCAAAAATGTTGAATGTTTTCGCATTTACAGCATAACTAAAGTAAAATAAAAGACGTTATTACGAAATTTTTATGCATTCCTGCCTTATGTACGGAGTCAGAGCGATTGTTTAGCAGACAGATTATAATGGATTAGAACGAGCCTTAAAAAGCACGTGGAAAAGAATAAAAGTAATAAATATAATTTTTATTTAACTCAAACTTGTTTTGTTTTGTTGTAGTCCGTGAGGGTTCTCATTATGTTAAACAAATGCAATGTTTATTATAATCTCTATTTTTATTGTTAAACATGCATTTATTTAGCTTATTTTTGAAGTTGAAAATATTTTCGATAGTACTATCGATACTATTGAATATTTATTGTAAAACCATTGAAACTATTGAATGTTGTAACTATCGATAGTTTTACAGCTCTATTGGTAAATCCTCCTCTTGTTCAAATTGTTTAAAGAGAGAGCAAAATGAGTTAAATTATAGACAAAAATATCGAAGTAGATCTTAAAAAAGTTGAGAATGAGCTTATTAATTTAAAGAAAAGATATTTAACTTTAAAAAATGCGTCTAGATACAGAAACATTCATTATAGAAATAGAAAAGTGAAAAGCATGTCAATATCTTTACGACAATTAATAAATTACCACATGTTTCTGAACAATCAAAAGTGTTATGTAAAATGCTTTTGAAAAATAATCGCTTTTATAATACCGCTGAAAGAGTTATTTCTCAAAATATTAACTTTTATTCAGCTAGATATGATTATCTTAGGGATGTTCTTAATTTAAGACTGCCATGCAAAAAATCATTGAATCGATGGGCTACTTCCTTAGTTCCTGGTTTTAATACAGATTTGCTAGAAAATTTTCAGGGTGTTGTGGAAAAAATGAGTGATAAGGCAAAATATGCAGTTTTAGTCTGCGATGAGGTAAAAATAAAAAGGGGTCTGCAATACAATTCATCTCTTGACGAGATTCAGGGATTTGAAAATGATAGTGAAAAAAGAAGTAGGTTTTTATTTATTTATTTTGTTTTCCTTATTAGGGGTCTTTTCGAAAATTGGAAGTATGTTTTAAGCTATACGGTTTCAGCCAATGGCATTAAACATACTAATCTTAAACATAAAGTTGAAGCAAATATTGGACTATCGCAAACATTGGGGCTTAATGTCAAAGCCGTTGTTTGCGACCAGGGTTCTAATAATAGAGCAGTTTTTAATAGATGGGGTATTGACTTAAACAATTCTAGCTTTCACGTTAATGGTCAAGAAATATTTGCTATATTCGATGCACCGCGTCTCATTAAATCTCTTAGAAATATTCTTTTAAAACATAATATTTCATCACCGGATGGCATAGTTTCATGGGGAATAATAAGGAAATTGTATGAAGTTGAGGTTAAAAATCTAACGCGTCTGTGTCCGAAATTAACTTCAAAACATGTCAGTCCGAATTGCTTTGAAAAAATGAAAGTAAAATTTGCCACACAAGTCTTTAGCCACAGTGTAGCTGCTGCGATACGCACAGTTATCGATTCTGGGGGGTTTGCTGATTGCAAAGACAGCGCAGTCGCAGCGGCAGAATTTATAGATGAAATTAATAAACTTTTTGATTGTTTAAATAGTCATGTACTATTTGATAGCAATCCGTATAGGTGTGCCCTTAGAAAAAATAATAATGTGCATGAATACCTTCAGGAAATGCGTGATTATTTCCAAGGTCTGCATTATCCACATAAAGTATATTGCATTGATGGGATGATTCTTATAATCACATCGGTAATTGCTTGGCGGAAAATATTTGGAATGACAACACAGATGTTTTCTTTGTTGCCACATCCAAATTAAATCAGGACCCTTTGAAGAATTTATTTTATTTGATTAGATGTCGGGGTATAACCAATACTAATCCAACTGTTCTTGAATTTAATACAATATTGTCGAAAATTCTATCCATGAAAATTTGGACATCTGCTTCTGTATCTGGAAATTGTATACCAGATGAAGATCTGATGTTGGGCCATATCATAAAAAATAGCGGGTCTCAACTATCTGTATTTCATGAGCAATGTGACGTGAATTTAGATATTGACCCTTTTGATGATGATTTAGAAGTAAAGTTGTCATTAGATGCAACGATAGTAAATATTCAAAATGCTTTTAATGATATATATATATATATATATATATATATATATTTTTTTTTTTATATATATATATTTTATTTGCAATCTGTCTTATACAAAACAATAAGCAAATCTTTAAACTATAACTATAAATAACCGGATGGTTTGAACTCCAACGAGATCAATCCATATATTTACATATTTATAGCTAATCTACTAGTTTAACTCTCTACTAGTCTATTCTCTATTTGGCAAATCTAATACGTGAAATCTTTTTAAGCGCCGTTCGCTGTTACTTGTGTTGTCGAGGAGTCCAGAAGCTAGAGCATTGCAGTGGTCATGTAGCCTATTTAAATACCTCTCTGTGGTTTTTTGTATTTCCTCTTTGACAAGAGGAAGTTTGAGGTCTTTATGGATGTCAAAGTTTGTCATATACCATGGAGCACCTGTTATTGTTCTCAGTGTTTTAGACTGGTAACGCTGAAGAATTTCAATGTTTGATTTACTGGCTGTTCCCCAAAGCTGCAACGCGTAGGTCCATATTGGTTTTAAAACAGCCTTATATAGCCGTATTTTATTTTCAAGGCTTAGCTGCGAGCGCGGTCCTAATAGCCAGTACATTTTTGTTGTCTTGATTTTAAGTTGTAATTTCTTTGCATTTATATGCTGTCTCCAGGTAAGCCTCCGATCCATATGCACTCCCAGGTATTTAACCGTTTCGCTAACTGGAATGGTGATTCCATTGAGTGAGACTGTAGGACAGTTCCCGGGTCTGAGAGCGAATGTTACTTGCATTGACTTTTGGGTGTTCACCTCAATTTTCCATTTGTTCAGCCAAGCTTCAATCAGACCAAGTTCCTCTTGAATAAGATTGGATGCAACTGTTGGGTCAGTGCTAGTAGCAACGACTGCGGTGTCGTCAGCATATGTTGCTAGTTCTACAGCATTGGTAGAAGGCAAGTCGGCTGTAAAAACAGTATAGAGAACTGGGCCTAATACACTGCCTTGAGGGACTCCAGCGTTTGCAGTGCGTATACTGGACGATTCATCCTGCTCTTGGACGTAAAAACTCCTGTTTTCCAGATAGGACTTGATAATCAAAAAGTATGGTGCAGGCAACCATTTCTTAATTTTATACAGTAGACCTGCATGCCACACTTTGTCGAAGGCCTGTTTGACATCTAGGAATACTCCTGTGAAATACTTTTTTGATTCAAACGCATTTATAATTATATTTGTGATGCGATGGCATTGCTCTATCGTACCGTGTCCTCTTCTAAACCCAAACTGGTGTTCGGGTATGATGTTTAGTTTGTCCAGCACTGGTAACATTCTTCTTAAAAGTATCCTTTCGAATACTTTAGAGAACGTCACCAGCAAACTAATGGGACGGTAGGACCATGTGCAGGCTTCCGGCTTGTTGGGCTTAGCAATCATTACTACTTCCGCGCATTTCCACTGACTTGGAAAGTATTCCAATCTGAGCATCGCATTAAATATATATGTAAGCAGACGAATGCATTATCTCGGGAGATACCTAATTGTAGTCGCGCAAATTTTGTCGTATCCTGGAGACTTTTTCCTATTTAGGTTTTTTATATTTTCTTCTACTTCAGAAAGAGTCGTTTGGTATATCGGTAAACTCATTTGACAAGGTGATTCTAAAAAATTTTCTACCATTTCTACGGTTTGAGTATCATGTACATCATTGGGCTTAAAACCCGAGCTTAAGTGTTCTGCGAATGCTTCAGCCTTCTCAGTATTATGTCTGCAGCGTTGGCCCCTGCTGTCGACAATTGTGGTCATTCTTCTGGCCGGTCTCTTCTAATATCTCGTCGCTTTCCAGAGACTATAATCTAGGTCACTCATATATGGATCAAGATTCCTTAGATATTCTGATGTCGCTTCATTTTTTATTTCCCAAAGTCTCCTGGTTAGGTCTTTGGCAGCCTTGTTGAATCTGTTCCTGTCAATCGGGCTTGGAGTTGATTGCCATATTTTCCGGTCTTCTTTTTGCAGCTATTTGTGCTCTCAGTTCCAGTGGCAGAAAAGTTTGCTGTTGAACATTTGCATTTGGTGGTGGTGTGAACATGCATCCAGCCACGTGAATTGAGTTAGTGAGTTTTTCAATCACAGATTCAATTTCATCCCCTGACTTTAGTGATATGTCTAGACTAGTTGGTTCTTCAAGCCAGTTCTGAAATGCATCTATGTTTGTTTTTGCATTAATGATCCTATAAGGTATCTGCTTGAAACAAACTGTAGAGCCGTAGATCACAATAATTGGTGAATGATCAGAGCTCAGATCGAAATTCTCCTCTATTTTGAAATTGTTCTGCGGTAGTCCAGAGTATACAATAAAATCCAGTAAATCTGGGATTTTATTCAGATCACTAGGCCAGTATGTTGGCTTTCCGGTAGATAATGTTGAATAGTTGTTATTTTGTATACATTTATATAGCTCGGCACCTTTTGGGTTTACCAGCCTTGATCCCCACCAGGGGTGTTTAGCATTATAGTCGCCACCAGCAATAAAGTGCCTACCAAGCCCTTGAAATGGAGTGTTAAAGTCGGCCAGCTTGCACTGATATCTAGGTGGAAGACAAACTGCTGCAACGGAAATACTAAACTGCAAACATTGAATTTGAATCGCTGCAGCTTGTATTATATTTATGCTAATGCTGTCCAATATTTTGTATTTAAGAGTACCTTTAATAATAATGGCACTTCCACCCTGTGCTCTACCTGATGGATGATTGGAATTTATAACATCGTACCCTTTGATATTTATATAAGTTTTCTTTGTGAAGTGCGTTTCTGATATTAGAAATATGTCAATGTTGTTGGTTTTTATAAATACTTCTATTTCGTTTCGATGGTGGGAAAGCCCATTGGCATTCCATATGGCTATTCGAAGATCTACTTGGATAACTTGTTCATTAACATCATTATCATGTTAAGTAGATTAGTTGTTAGCTCAGACTGTTTTACTAGTAGTTGCTCGATTCTATCCAGTGCTGATTTTTCTTGTGTAACTGTCTCACCTCGTAGTGCTTGTGCATAACTTACTTGATTTGAGTATATATTCTCTTGACTTGGTTTTGCTTGTATATTAGCTGTTGCAGACAGTCGATCACGAAAAGCAGATGTAGTTGGTCTGTTATTCAGTACATCAGATTTTCTTTTGGTAATCTCTTGATAGATTTTACAATCTTTGTAGCTGGCAGCGTGATTCTCATTGTAGTTGGCACAAGTTGCTGGTTGGTTTTTTTCTTTGGGACAGTTGACGCTTTGGTGATTTTCAGCACATTTAACGCACTTGTACCGCTTGTTGCAATATGTTTTAGCGTGCCCGAACTCTTGGCATCGGTAACACTGCACCATGTCATTCACTTTTTTTGGAGGCTCAACAGTAACAATGGCATTGTTTATATGTTTTATGTTGTAGATTTCATGATTGTTTTTGTTTGGCTCTAAGTCTATGAAGAACATGGGTAGCGGCTCCTTGATAATACGACTCCTTATGTTTTGAATCGATCTAACTACATGACCTTGCATTTCAATAGCTCGTTTTATTGACTCAGTTTGTGTGGAGTGATGGATATTTTTTAATACTACCCTAAATGCCCTTTCTTGTTTAAGCCGAAATGTATGGTAATTTACTTTATCAGCCTTTAAAACTTTAATTATATCCCTATATTTTTCAATGCTTTTTAGCATGATTCGAATATGACCGTCTCGCTGTGTTTTGTAAGTGAATTCAGTAGCATCAAGGTATGAATTGAGGTACTTCAGCAATCCATTTATATCATTAACATTGGACACGAAAATGGGAGGTGGTTTTTCAGGTGTTGGTTTGTCTGTTACCATTTCTTCATCTAGTTTTGGGTTGTCATCTTCTGAGTCTGCTAATAGGGCAAAGTGGTTGGTTTTTTTAGATGTCGAAGGTTCGTCTATAGCCATGATCTTTCGCACTAAAACTGGGGAACTTTCATTTCTTCTCTTCGTTAATCGTGGATTAGTGGGCACCTTTTGCCATGCTAAGTTGTTGTCATCGTCGTCTGGAGGCATGATCTTTTGCTGCTTAGCAGCAGCAAACTTGCAGCCGCTTATCAGCAAATTATATTTTTAGAACGGGCGACCGTTACTTTGCTGTAAGTTGTTGTTTTACTATTTTGCTGTTTTGTTTTGGTTTGTATATTTTTTTTTTTTTTTTTTTTTTTTATTACGAGTTCAGTTACTATGCGCGTGCGCGTCCGTACTCAATGAGAGTTCGATAGCTACTTTTTAATGAAAATGCATTGCGATATTTTGCTGGTTATCTTCTGCACAAGCTGTTGCAAAAAACTGATTGCTAAATTTGTACCAGTCTTCTAAAATCATCGGAAATGCAGTTTTCTTCTGTGTATTTGATCCTAAATAAAAATTTTCATTATATAAACCATTATTTAAAATTAAAAGCTCCTTCTGACCACTTTTACTACTTGATAAAACTGCATTTCGAAACATTTAAAGAAAAAATTGCTCTGTACTGCATGCACGCTACAGCAAATTCATCTTTAGACAATGAATGGTTTTCTCCCAGCCACCCTTGCTTTAAACATAGAAAATATATTCTGAAACAGTTTGTTTTAATTTTAATAAGAAATAATTGTAAATGGCTAACTGAAAAAATAGTTGGTAAAACCAATACTTTCAATAAAAATAAATTAAAAACTATTCATGAGTAGGTAGTTTGACCTGACGATCATTAACAATAGAAAAATTTCAGAAGTGCTAATAAAAGGTCAGTTAACACTCCCGCTGCAGATCGAATTCTAAATCGTTCACACAACTAAAAGCCCGTGGCAACTGTAAATTCTACAGGCAGCAAGTTTCACATATAGGCACATGAATACACACATATGTAGTAAAAGACTGTAAGAATGTGTGCATGCTTGTCGTGAAATCACATTGTTAAGCGCATCAACGCTTTCATACCTTGCGTAAAAAAAAAGCATGAAAAAGCGAACATTTTGCATGAGCATGACAAACCCTTTCAAGAATTCGGTATACTCTTCACTCAGCAGCAAAGAAATGGAATCGCATGACAGCAAATTTCAATTTTCGTCCGCTGTTGTTCGGCCGATGTCTTGAAGCAAAATGATTCTGCTGCGCGCTATTTTTTTTTTTTTGGGAGCCTCAGTAACCGAGCCGAGCAAATACGAAGTTGTCAGTGAGCCCCGGTACAAATTCCGAGCTCTGAGCAACTTTGTTCCGATGTCCAGTCTATGTGTTGTATGATTAGTGACGATACATATGTATCATATGGTGGTTCAAATCCAGGTAGGTGATGTTTGTTTTTATACTCTTTATTTTCTTTATTTATTTCGATTTTTTTTCTACCAAACAATCTATTTGAATGTTAATATTTGAGCTGGCAAAATAATTTATTTTGTATAATTTTGTTAGATGGAGTATATTAAAAACGCGAATCGGACGGAGTTCAAGCGATTCCAAGTCAGACACCTCCATTTTTAATCAGAAAATAGTCTTGAAATATGTATTGAATTATATTTTCACATTCACATAGCATGTTTGTAAAAAAAAAAAGTTTAATAAAGAAAAGTAGAAGAAAAAAAAAGAAAAAGAATTTAGAACAACAAACATCACATATAGGGAGAAAATAATATTTATAAAACATGTAGAGTTAACTACCATTACATGACAGCAAAATGTGAACAATTTTTTATTTTATCATTTGCCTCTTTTATTTATTATTAGCGGCGGGGCAACCATTGTTTACTAAGAAACACATACATACATATATTTTTACAATTTATAATTGAAATGTTTGATCAATTATGTATGAATAAACAACAACTAAATACAAACTTTCAAATCAGAATGCTTGTTACCATTAGCGATTAAACTAAAAGTTAAAAAAAACTGCTGGGTAAATAAAATATACATAAGATATTATGCATTTCATGCCAAGAATGCCTTGAATATCGTCGCACAACAGAATTGCTTTTAACTATCTAAGCATCATTAATGTTTGGCAGCGTATTGATGATGATTTAAGTACAAAATTGTTGCCTATATTAAAAAGGTTTGTGAACGCTGCACACTTTAATTTATTATTTAAAGTTAATCTACTCTAGCGTATATGATAACCATTTAAAAAGTTGATTTTAAGTCTAAAGTAAAGTTAACAGATATCATTAGTTTGTATTTAACGATTATTTCATTCTAATACTTATTGTAAGTACTCTATAGTTATGCATATACATACATACATTCATACATACATACATATATAAATATATATATATATATATATATATATATATATATATATATATATATATATATATATATATATATATATATATATATATATATATATATATATATATATATATATATATATATATATATATATATATATATATATATATATATATATATATATATATATATATATATATATATATATATATATATATATATATATATATATGTATAATCAATATAAATACACTTTTTAATTACACACGGGCATATAATACGATTAAGAAAAATTAATGCGTATTTCCTTATATATATAATATACCTCTAAAAAATATGGGGAATACAAGAGAAGGTTTGTATGTATAAATTTTTTTTTTTCCATTTTTCAAAGGTTTTTTTTTGTAATTTTGTTTTAAATAATCTAAATTGACCTTACACATTTATGAATGATGAAAGTATAAAAAGCTGGCTACAGTGACATAACACAGCTTCATATAAATTCAATTCAATTCTTATCAATTTGATTTACAATTCCAATAACTATAAATTATATTACCTTGTCAATCAAGATAATATGCAATCTATACAATTGACAAACAAGATTTTTTAAAATTACATAGTCGCTTGTGCTTAAAACCCATAATAATATGGAAAAAAATAAGCTAAAATTGCGGGTGTTGCAAAGGGGATATCGTCTCTGAAATAGTTTGAGTCGCATGATAGCGTCTCAAAAAATTACTTAATAAATTTTGGTCTAGTTCAAAGGCTGATGATGAGTACTTTGAAGTATCTGGGATCAATTGAGTTGTAATGGAAGATGCTGATGCTTTTAGGTCATTGCTGATATCATGCTATTGTGGATGTTGTCCAATTTGTTGCTGCTGTTGCAAATGTGGTGGTAAAGCATTACTAGACTGATTAGCTGGCAAACTTATGTTGCCTATGGTCTGGGTAGGTGGAGGCACAACAAGCTGTGAGGTCTGGCTATGATGATAGGAATTCCCGCTAATAGATGGCTGCTGTATCATGTGATGTTGTAAATTCAATTTGGGCCCATCTTCCGCTTTTTCTTCCTCTCGACGCTTTAAGCATGCCGCTTTTGGATTCAAATTACGTTCTCGAACTTGTTGCTCTAGTGTCATAATTACCTCCACTGCCATATTAAGGATACCCAATTTAGTTTGAGGCTTGTCAGATTTTAGGTGTGTCATACACATGCGTCCAAGTTCTTTCAAAGCCTCGTTAATATCACGTATACGAATGCGTTCACGAGCATTGTTTGCCTGACGCCGTTCTTTTTCGCGGATTGCTTTGACAGCTGGCTCAGCGTCATCGTCGTCGTCTGCGGACGAACAATATCGACGAGGTCTCTTTGAACCTTTTGCACCCTGAGAAAGCTGTTGTAGCTGTGTAGCATTCGAAGGCTCGATTGAGCTCGTAGGCTTTGTGTCAGAAATTTCCAGATTCGATATAATAGAAGTTGTTGATACACCAGCGTGTGTAACATTACTGATTCCAATTTGCTCTTTTCGCTTTTTAGTTGGTTTTGCTGATATTGATGTCGAGGCGTTTCGTTCTATTTTTATATTTGACAAACCAGAAACTCCAATTGTTTGAATCGTGTTTGCACTAGTAGCAGGCGTACTCAATGAAATAACTTCATGGGGAAGGGTACTTGACGTATTAGGTACTAGTACGCCATTTCCGGAAGTGCTACCGCTGCCAACTATATGCGACGACGGTGAATTGGCCACAAAGGAAGATAACGTTTCTGTATTGTCTATTGAATTCAAAGAAGAATTAACATTTCCCAACATTTCTGGTTCACAGTGGTTCCGAAGAACATTGAGAGCATCATCCAAGCGTTCTTCCATGCGAGCGCCTTGAAAAACAGATGACATGGTATGTAAACTAGTTACAGGAACCATATCGCTTGCATAATTTGTGGCACCACTGCCATTTAAAACATTTTGACTCCATACGGCGTTTCCAGAAACTGTCCCATCCCCAACTAAAGACTGTGTTAACGGTGGTGGTGAGTTAACAGGTGTTGATGGGTTTGAGCTGAAGCTGCTTATACTCTGGTCTGCTGCTGCAGCTGACATGTATATATGCTGTCGTAATGACGCAGCTGCAGAATTATTAGATACTCCAGATACTTTCGTACTTATTCCGCCAAAGCCATCAGTATTTTGAATTGCAGGACTAAGTTGTGTTTGATTGTGATGGGAATGTGCGTGAGGTAACGGCGTGTTATTTAGTGAATGGTGTGGTATTTGCCCAGCCGAAGAAAGGGAAGTATGTTGTACTGAAGGTTGATTGTGTTGTGGCGAATGGTACACTGCTGGCGAGAGTACTGTCGGTTGCCCAATACTTGGTAACGAACCAGAGCCACCCCGAAAAGAACTCATTGGCGGAAGAGATGTCGATGCCGGACTGTGCATACCAATTTGACCACTTTCACCACCCATTTGCATACCAATATTCGTACTATTTGTTAAACCCTCAGCATTATGAACTTGTTGATGGTCCATTGAATGTGAAGGTATGGATGCATTGCTTTGATAAGGCGTTTGACCCATGTAATTAGTGCTGTTATGCATTTGTGATTGATACCATCCTGCGCTACTAGTTGCCCCGGAATCAAAATACTGATCAACCGTTGCTGTGTTTGCAAATCTATTATTGCTTCCGTTAGCATCGTGAATAGAATTAAAGTCACTAGGGTATATTCCGTTTTCAACAGCAAGGCCTCCATAAGGTGAGTGATAACCCCCTCCCCGTTCAGATACCACTGCGCCCGGGGGTTGCTTATTAGCTATTTTGTTGAAACAATTTTGAAACACCTCATACAAGTGCATTGGTTCATCATCACTGGTCGCCATGCTTTCTCAAATTTGTGGATATCACTTGTATTAAAAATCTGAAAAGAAAAAATTATTTCAGTTAGTATATTAGATGTTATCAGCTGCCTATTAATTTATCTAAGATACCATTAGTTTATATTTTATATGATGCATAAAATAAGATTAAAACAAGTGAGAACATTGCATTCGGGCGAAACCAAATGTGTGATACTCGTTTCCCATAGGGGTATCTGGTATATTAAATCTAAAAGTTTGCATTTATGTAGATTTATATGTATTGTATTTGTTTTGGTTCTAGTTTTGTATTTGCCAAATATCGCCCTTTACACGCATATATTCAAACAGATCAACGTTTTTGTATGTACACATACACATTCAGCATTTCAGCATTTTCTAAGAATCACAATTGCGATTGATTTGTGTTTATATTGTGTTTGCATTAACACCAGCTTCTTTATTTTTGTATTTGTCAAAAGTCGCCCTTGTAGTGAACTAGAGTCGGATTTGCCAAGATGCAATGAAAAGCTGATGTGGTAGATGCAAAGCGCGTAAGCAAAAGGGTCCGAGTTCGAGACACGGCGGCGACGGCATGAAAATAGTTTTTTTTTCTTTCTTTTTCATACTCGTTTCCCAAAGGGAAAAAGAGTATATTGGTTTTGTGAAATGTCCGTCTTGCTGTCCGTCCGTTTGTCCGTCTGGCCGTCTCTCCGTCTGTCCGTATGAATGCAATATATTTCTACGCTATTGAAGCTAGAGACTTGAAATGTGGAACATATACTCGTGTATACCTTTGAATTATAGTGACAAGATTTTCCCGATATGCCCACTAGGGGCGTAGCAAATCGGAAAATGCTTGCGCCCATAGTCAAGAAATCATATTAGTTGAAGAGCTAGAGAGTTTCAATTTAGAATGTATACTTGTGTTGACCACCCAAGTTAAAAAAGAACTCTACGCCCATTGGGGGCGTGGCAAATCGGGAAAATTGTATCTTCTACAGTTTTAAAGCTAAAATGCTGAAATTTGGCACGTAACTTAACGCTACGATTCTATGAAGATTAATGAAAAGATGTTATGTCCATGCCCACTGGGGGCGTGGCAAATCGGATCTGAATATAGAGTGATTTTACAAGTTCAGCTATATTTTGAGCACTATTGATGCTAGAGACTTGAAATTTGTTATATATACTCGGATAAGCAACCCAAGATCAACAAGTAAGAAAACTCTAGTCGGAGGTGCCCGACTAGGAGATCCCCTGAGCCCCGTCCGATTTTAATTGTTTAATACGCTATATAGCTTGCATATAATATTAAATTTTCCAAAATTAAATTATAATTTTGAAATTTTATTCAACTAGAATGTATGTAAATAAAAAATAAATTAATAATTAACCTACATCTATTTACTACATGTGTAACGTTATAGCGCGTCGTCTCAACTAGCACGACCACCTCATGTTTATAGATTAAAAAAAAAAATTAAAAAAGTTATGCTGTTGTCACTGAGTAGTTTTGAACCCGGGACCTTTCGTTTACGCGCTTTGTGTCTATCCACTACGCCACACCAGTATTACGTTGCTTGTTGGCAAAACGCAAAGTAGTACTACAATGCGATATGTGTCAAATACAAAACTAAAGAAGCAGATCAATCGCAATTGTAATTCTTAGAATAGCTGAAATGCACGCATATGAACGTATGAGTATGTGTACATACGAAAACGGTGGTCTGTTTCAATGTATGCGGGTAACGGGCGATATATGACAAATACAAATACAATTCAAACACAGATTTGGTTGAAGAATATGCTAGATTGAATGGCCTTGAATGTATTGGTGCAATGCAAAGCAGAGGCGCTTGCACGTTTCAATGTATGTGTATATGTATATGTTTTTTGCTGCGCGTCGCTGCTTGCCACGTGCGTGTGATAATTGGCTAAACGTTTTGTTTAATAAATCGGGACTGACTCAACGGAATTTGATGAAACTTTCGGCATATGATTCTATTGAATTTTTTACATTTTATAAAAATGCTAATTTATTCACATGGTTATATTTGCAACAGACTCTCAATGGGTGTTTTAAGGCAGGAGGGGGGGGGGGGGGGGGGGGGGGTAATTAATAAAAAGAGCCGGTATCCAAAAAATAAAAAAATAGAAATTGCATAAAAATCACATTAATCTATATGCAAAATTTGAGGGGTCTAGCTCTAAAGGTGTGGGAGATATAATTTTATAACCTGTTTTCGATAAGGTTTAAAATCGATAACAAAACAACCAAAATAGATATCGTTTTTTGGTAACAAACTTGACCTGCGCGTGCTATCCACGGACCCAACAAAAAAAATTCAAGTCTCTAGCTTGTCTAGATGCTTCAATCGACGCGTTCAAACATACGGACGGACGGACGGACGGACGGACAGACAGACGGACAGGGCTAAATCGACTCAGCTCGTCGCCCTGATCAAGAATATATATACTTTGTGGGGTCTGACACGCCTCCTTCTGCCTGTTACATACATTTAACAAAACCATTATACCCTGATTTCCCATTTTCAATGGGCTCAGGGTATAAAAATACCTACGCCTTCAGGGGGCGTGGATAATCGTAAAACCTTATAGTTCCTACAGTTTTAGAGCTAGATGCTTCAAAAATGAATGCTTGTGTTACTGGGGGCCTCCTCTATTGATTCCCCAAAAATAAATCTTACGCCCTTTTTGGGGGCATGGTATATCGAAAAATACCCTGTAAATTTTACATTTTTGGAGTGTAAGCATCCATCGACTCCTTCTAGGAACTTGCCAAATATGATATGTCTACGCCTACTGGGGGCGTGGCAAATTCGCAACAAAGTTTGTAACGCACAGCTGCAAAATTCATATTGCGGTAGATGGCACATAAATAAGCCTAATAAGAATTGCTAAGACGACAAACGGCATTTCTAACAAATATTAAGAAATATATGTAATTCGATTTAATGTTGAAGTTCTGCTAAAATTATCATTTCTCGTATAGCCTAGGTCAGTTATGTTATTTTCTTTTTGTGTGTGCGACCATATCTCGTCATTCAGAACAAAATTATTCCACACAAAAATTGACAATAGGGCCCGTCATGTACATATGTATGTAGGCACGAACAGCAGCGCACAAGAATTGTATTTGAATTTGTTGTGATGATGTGCGTTACATACACTTACAGTCGCTTGCTTACATGTGCATATGTACAGCTGTGAAAAATAAAAAAGCACCACTTGCAAATGCAAATTTAAAGAAGTTCTTCTCGATACATTTATCAGTGTATTGATCTACTGATTACTTTTATACAATACATTATTGCAACAAATAACAATTATCATAAAAATATTCAACGTTTTTATATATTTCGAAAATTTCTGAAAAATGTCGAAAAAATACTGCAAAAAATATTAAAACAAAAAAACAAAAGTAACAAACTCATACTTATAGTTAAGGACAAATGAAAATCAAAATATTCCTTAATTTAGTATTTGGTTGTGTTGCCTTTAGTGGCCACTACGGCTGTAAAACGCGGAGGCATGGAATCAACCAAGTCCTGGCATCCTTTAAGGGGAGTCTTAGTAATCAGTAGGTCAATACGCTGATAAATGTATCGATGAGAACTTCTTAAACTTTGCATTTTCAAGTGGTGCTATTTTATTTTTCACATGCATTTATCTGCCCATGTGCGAAACGCTTGTGAAACTCTTGCATTATGTCATACTTAATGTATAAGTATAATGTATAAGTAAGAGAGCTCTAGTCGGGGGTGCCCGACTAAGAGATATGTATGTCAATAAAAAATAATTATTTAATTAAATAAATAATGAAATAAACAAAATAAAGAGAAGAAAAACAAACATCACTGCAGCTGGATTTGAACCTACATCGACTACATACATATGTATCGTTAAAGCACACCATCTCAACTAGCAAAGCTAATTCCTATTTATTAAGGGAAAAAAAGAAAAAAAAAACTATTTTCATGCCGTTGCCGCCGTGTCTCGAACTCGGACCCTTTTGCTTACGCGCTTTGCATCTACCTGCTGCGCCAAATCAGTTTTGCTTTGCCTGTTGGTAAATCCGAAACTAGTTCACTACAAGGGCGACTTTTGACAAATACAAAACTATAGAAGCTGCTGTTAATGCAAACATAATATAAACACAAATCAATCGCAATTGTGATTCTTAGAAAATGCTGAAATGTGCGCATATGAACGTATGTATGTGTATATGTATATACAAAAACGTGTTGAATTTATTTGTGATCCTTCATAGCAAACGCGCATACACGTTTCAATGTATGTGTAAATGTAAATGTTTTTTGCTGTCGCTGCTTAACACGTGCGTGTAATTGGCCAAACGGTTTGCTTTATAGATTGGGACTGACTTAACGGAACTTGATGAAACTTTCAGCATATGATTCTATTGAATTTTTACATTTTATAAAAATGCTAATTCATTCACATGGTTATATTTACAACAGACATTCAACTGGCAGCGGTATAAAGTGGTAGGTAATTAGTAAAAAGAGCTGGTATCCAAAATGTAACAAAAATTGAAATTGCATAAAATTCACATGAATCTACATACAGTGGCTCCAACGCCAAATCGGACAAGACTATTTATTTTTTTCAGTAAGTTAATTTTTTAGCAGTAAGTTAATTTTTTATCGTTTTCACATTTTTTCTTAAATCTATAATGTATAAGCTTCCCAAAACAAAACAAAAAAAATTGTTATTTCGAACGGCAACATTTTTTTATTTAAAAAAACGAACAAGTCCGATTTTGAGCTTCAACGCCAAATCGGACAAAAGAAAACTGCAAGAAAAAGATCCGTTATGTGGCGGAGATTTTCGTTTTTGTTTTGCTTATTGTATTTTGTTATGTTCTCAAGCTCATAAGGATGTGTGTGACAACACAGTGCGCAATACTTTGCATCGGTATGATTTGCATGGCCGAGTTGCACAAAAAAACCCGTATATTAGCCCTAAGAACAAGGCGTTTAGAATAAAATTCGCAAAAGAGTACTTGCTAAAAACCGATGACTTTTGGAATCATGTTAGTTGGTTGTATATCATATTATAATCATCATATCATTATACACTTATCTTATTTAAAGGTGTTGTTTACTGATCAAAGTAAATTTAATTTGCATGGATCCGATGGCGTAAACCAAATACTGAGTTTGAGCCCAAGAACACCATAGGCACTGTTAAGCATGGAGGAGGTTCAGTCATGGTTTGGGGCTGTATGTCGAGTGCGGGAGTTGGCCATTTGCATTTTATTGATGGCATATTGGATAAATTTGGCTACCTTGACATTTTGAAGAAAAATGTTAAGCAGAGTGCGGAGAAATTGGGGATACTTGAAGACTTTGCTTTTTATCAAGACAACGACCCCAAGTACACTTCAATGCTAGCTAGGCTCTGGCTAATCCATAACTGTCCTAAACTGATCCAAACGCCTGCCCAGAGCCCGGATATAAACGTCATAGAGAATCTGGCGAGGAAAGTGTACCAAAACCGGTATAACACAGTTGACCAATTAAAAAAGGGATTACTTGCAGCTTAGAACTCCATAGATCCAGAGATCTGCAAAAAGTTGGTCAAATCAGTTCCCAATCGCTTGCAGGCTGTTGTCGCAAACAAAGGTTTTGCAACAAAATATTAAATATTATGTTTTTCTGTTATTTTTCATTTAAGTTTTCTTTTGTCCGATTTGGGGTTGAAGCTCAAAATCAAACTTGTTGTTCGTTTTTTAAAATAAAAAAAATGTTGCCGTTTAAAATTACAATTTTTTGTTTTGTTTTGGGAAGCTTATACATTATAGATTTAAGAAAAAATGTGAAAACGATCAAAAATTAACTTACTGCTAAAGAAAAAACAAATTGAAAAAAATAAATAGTCTTGTCCGATTTGGCGTTGGAGCCACTGTAAATGCAAATTTTAGATATATAATTAAATTTAATATACCAGATTCTTCTTATGGAAACGAGTATCACGCAGTTTCGCCTAAATGCAACGTTTTTACTTGTTTTTTTTTTTATTTATTTATTTATTTTTGATTGGCATATGTACATTCTAGTTGAATAAAACTTAAAAATTATAATTTCATTTTGAATAATTTAATGTTGTATGCGAGCTATGGAGCGTATTAAAAAATGCAAATCGAATGGGGCTCAGGGTATCTCCTAGTCGGGCACCTCTGACCCATTATAAATGGGCAATAACGGTATAATATTTTTGTTAATATTGATTACTATTTATATCTATTGTAACTTTGACTATCTAAATTTTGCATGTAGATTCATGGGTATTCTACATAATTTTGATTTGTTATTCTTGGATACCGGCTTCAAAATTGTCCGAACTCCCCTTTGAATGTCAGATCTAAATATAAACAATATATTGAGTTTAGAGTCATTCATAATTTATTGAACAAAACGTTTAGGTTCTTGTGTTCTTGTGAACATGCAAGCGATTTTTGTATGCATATCTACTACAATCACTGCATGACTGCACTGACAACATAAGCGAAATAGGATACACTCCAGTTGAGCGACACACAATATATTGAGTGTGTTACAATTTGAGCATATGTTCAGTCGCAGAAATACAAGTTTGTAAAAACGTAAAGAGCTCGAGTCAGTCCAATTTACAAAATTAAATTTTGCATGCATAAACTTCGTATTACGCAGTGTATACATTATTATATCAGTACCACTAAAGTTAACGTAGGCCCTATACATTTTCACGAAATACGCTGTAACTTTGAATAATTTTTGTAAATCAAAAGTTTTGATGGCGGTTAATAAAATCATCTATTCTCTACACAAAAGCATCTACATAATAGTAATATCTTATTTTAGTCTAATATTATAAATAAACAAGATTGCTCTAGTCGAGACTGCTCGACTAGGAGATACCTTAATATTACAATCACTAAACGATTTTTCATAACACATATAAACCACACATGCATACACACATACTGAGAAACACATAAGCATATACGCATCACCACGCGCTCGGCTAACAGAAGAGTTGACGCAGGAACAGCGCTTGGGCTTCATTGTGGGCATTGTTGGATAACTTTTTTTTTCATCAAACTTTCACTACTTATTAATAGCATCTATAAGTGTGCAATTGTCAAAGTACAAGTCTTTAGTATTTGAAATACTTTTTTTTTTGCAAATTATCTAGCATAAACGATGTACAAACCACTCTTAAAAAACGAATTCAAATTATCGATAAATATCGACTAAAAAGAAATAAAATGAATAATCGAAAAATTGTATGGTATTCACGAGTATGCATGCAAAATTTGACAATCAGGATGACAATTCAAAGTCAAACAGATATGATATATCTACGCTCACCGGGGGCGTGGCAAGCTTCACCAGTTTGTATCTCCTACTATTTTAGAACTGAAAGCAACAAAATGAGACGGTTAGGTTGCTCTACCTCCTCTATTAAAAAATAAAATATTTTTTACGGCTTTTTATAAAAAATTACCCTGTGCCACTTATATAAATATATACTCAGACGAAAGAAAGCATTTTTTATACTCCATTGCAAAAATAAACAACTAAGAAAGTTCTAGTCGGAACTGCCCGACTAGGAGATAGCCAGAAATCCATGCGATGTGCATTCTTTAATACACTCTATAGCTTGCGTATAACATAAAATTTTACAAAATTAAATTATAATGTTGAGCTTTTATTTTCACAATCACCTAGACTGTATGTCAATAAAAAATAAATAAATAATTAAATAAATAAGAAAAATATAGGGAAGAAAAGCAAGTATTAGCACATGTGGGCTCGAACCTACATCTACTACATATGTATCGTTATAGCGCATCATCTCAACTAGCACAAAATCTAACAAAAATAAAAAAAAAGTGCTCTCTCTCCTGAGCCCTGTGAAGATCCAAATATCAAATCATTCTACGCTTATTACGACATACATACAAATAACACATACACACACATATGCACGCACGCATAGGCGCGTATTTTCGATAACCATTAAAATCGATAACATTACAACAAAAATATTTATCGAACATATGAAGCAAACTTGACCTGAACATGCTATACACGGACCTACAAAAAAATTTCAGCTGTCTAGCTCATCTAATTTATGAAATCGAAGCGTTCAAACATTCGAACAGGGCTAAATCGGCTCAGTTCATCGTCCTGATCAAGAATATATATTCTTTGTAGAGTCTGTCACGCCTCCTTCTCCCCGTTACATACATTTAACAAAACCATTATACCCTGATTTCCCATTTTCAATGGGCTCAGGATATAAAAATAAAAAATGAATTAAGATCTTGCAGAAACTATAGCAAAAAATTCAAATCTTTCCCAATCATGCTAATTTTTAGAAGCAAAGGAAAAACAGATTAAATATTAAAATTGTACAAAAGAGCACTACTAACAAATTTGAAGAATCAAAAACAAATGCGTGTACGAATGTGTGATACTTCTAAAAGATTTTAAATCGTTAATATTGAAAAACAATTCTTTATCGAATTTTTTAAGCAACATTGATCTGCACGTACTGTAGACGGACCTAAAAAATATTTAAATCTCTTCAGGAAACATGCTTCGTCAAATTTTTGTAAAAATAAAAAGTTTTGATGGCGGTTGATAAAAAATCTATTAACTAGACAAAATCATTTAAATAATCAACGTCAACGTTCTTCTAAGACCTAACGGGGTTTTTGAAACATGTTGACACATTTGAAAATTTCGTCCCATGAACTGTAGATTAAATCCACATAAAGGAGTAATTATTGTATGCAGATAACTAATGTCCAGAGCTAAGTTAGCTATCCAAATAATAATAGGCAGTTTTAAAATTTAAATACGTGGGGCGTATAAAAAAAATTACTAGATCTGGCCATCCATCTGCTCTTTCCATTCGTGACAAGCGTCAAATAAAGAATTTGGAGGACTAGAACACATTTTCTAGCGCTGTAAATATTGCATCAGAGATAACCAACAAAAGGATATACACGCGGAAACTGTTCATAGGGCCATACAATTTTACAACTTTATATCTTACACTTCTCGCAAAAAGCCATACATACAGATGAGTCAAAGTTCAATATTTTGGTGTCGGACACGAGTATGGGAAAGCTTCCTTAGCCAAAAAATTCTAAAAATAAAAAGAGACGATTAAGTACAAAGTTGGTGGACTTAAGGTTTGCACCACAAAGTCCAGGCATAAGCCGAATAGAGTATTGTGGATATGTTTGAAATAATAATATAAAAGCATCACATCAAAAACCTGCTGAGAGGGGCATTGTATCAAGATTTTTGTGGACTTCAAATTAAGTATATAGAATAACTTGAGATGCCAATGTCAAGTCGAATCCGAGAGCTAATTAAATTGATCGAATATCCTATATAATATTACTTAGTAATATCATAATTATGGTTATGAATGAATATTGGTTACGCTCACTTAAGTGGTAGTTTATGTAAAATGGTAGTCTACAATATAAAAATAAAAATCCTGCCTACTTATTAAGTTATAATATAAAATTATGGTGAACGATTTTAGTTTTATTTAATATTCGTATATTTCATAACGATAGACAGTTTGATCTTGCATCAGTTTTTCCACTAATTAATCATAACATATATTTCATTTTTGACGCCGCTGCATTTTATAAGATTACCAACTACAAAAAGCTTTAACTTTGGAGCAAATTTAGTAATTTTTATGCGCATTTGGTTTAAAACATTGTTGAACATACAAACAATATAACACTGTATAATAAACCTTTTACCGATTGCTCTTTGGTTCAGGACTTTTCCAATCAAAACACACTACAAACACAAGAGGGAATCCGTTTTGTTTATGTTTTTATGTTGTAGTGAATTGTGCATTTGATAACAAAATAGGACAAACATTTTGTCTTAACCCGGATTTATTTACCATGATTTAAATGTATAATTTCTTCTCGTTAAATTAACAAGATACAGCATTCCCCTAAACTCCAACTAATGTTTTTATTTTTTAGATTTTACATTATATATAACGTGTATATATTTAACGTGTATATATAATGTACTTCTTTATCCATTTTTCATCGTATTGAATTTACATATGTATACGATAAACGCACTGCAATGCTGCAACAAAAATATGACTGAATAATAACTATACTCACTTTAAAAAAATTTAAATATTTCCTAGATGTGGAATTCTCGCAGGCGATTAACAATTTTTATACACTTTTCCACAACTACCGTATCTTTTAAATTATTTAACGATGTGAATCGGAATTGTATTTCTTTTGACCACGAACACAAATTTTATTTGCATGCATGTATGTATGTATGTTGTGATTTACACATTACTTTCAGTTTTACCCAACGGTTAGTAAGTGTCATACTCTAAATTGGCACATGGTAAAACATTTGCAATAGTTCATTTAAAGTATTTTTACAGTTTAAAAATCGAATTTTCCAGTAAATCAAAGCATTTCTAAAGTTGGTATTCTGCTCGCTTTGTTCGTGATACCATCGGAAACGCCATCTTTATTCTCTTCGTGCGTCATTCTCAGTGTTGTGTTTGATAAGTGTCGATAGATCATAAATTTCGATTGTTAACAATATTATTTTTTTCATAGTTCCAACTTTTATATCATTTTGCTTTTGTGCTTGATATGTCCACTAACCATAAAACCATAGACTGGACATCGGAACAAAATTGCTCAGAGCTCGGAATTTGAGTCGGGGGTCCCAGTCCACTTCGTATTTTCTTGGCTCGGTTACTTAGGCTCCCGCAATAAAAATATCAAGAAGCAGAATCATTCTGCGACGAGAAATCAGCCGATCAAAAATTGAAATTTGCTGTGATTAGATTCCATTTCTTTGCTGCTGAAAGCGTTGGTGCGCTTAACAATATAATTTCACGACAAGCATGCACATTTTCTTACAGTCCCTTACTACATATGTGTGTATTCATGTGCCTATATGTGAAACTTGCTGCCTGTAATATTTTCAGTTGCTAGATCTTGTGGCCTGGGTATGGGATGGCTGAGGAAGTTTTGTATGTGGGTATACATATGTCTTTGTTGTCACTCTTGCTGCCTATGGAATATTTGTATGTGTGTGCATAGTACATGAACATTACCGTATGCCTACCGCAGGCTTTTAATTGCGTGAATGATTTTCCATTAGAATTGCAGAGGGAGTATAAAAACTTATTCATTAAATTATTATTATTATTATCAACAATTTTCTGTGCTAGTCAATAATAATTCTTTCTTATCAAAATTAAAGCAAACTGATTAAGCATAAATTTTCTATATTGAAAGCAAGGGTGGGTGGGAGAAAACAATTTACTATATAAAGTTGAAAGTTTTGTATAAAAAGGTCCTTAATACTCGCTCTGCAATTCTAATGCAAAATCATTTACGCAATTAAAAGTCCGTGGGAGGCATACCCTGCGTAAAAATAATCATGAAGAAGTGAACATTTTGCATGTGCATGGCAAACTCTTTCAAGAATTCGGCGTACTCTTTACTCAGCAGCGAAGAAATGGAATCTCATGACAGCATAAATCAGTTTTTGTTCGGCTGATTTCTCGTCGCAGAATGATTCTGCTTCTTGATATTTATATTGCGGGAGCAAGAGTAACCGAGCCAAGCAAATACGAACTTGTCAGCGAGCCCCGGTACAAATTCCGAGCGCTGTGCAATTTTGTTCCGATGTCCAGTCTATGTGTTGTATGGTTAGTGAACGTATTCATGCAAAATTTCAATATCAATTTTCTCTAGGTTGCGTATTTTAGAATAATATCGCAACTTTCACACGTAATGACAGAATGACAGACGGACAGAGCTAATTCGATTTGTCTGATCAAGAATATAGATACTTTATGGGATCTGCCAAGTCTTCCTCTGATATCCCATTTTCAATGGGTTCAGAATATTAAAAATAAATAATACTACTAACCATACAACACATAGACTGGACATCAGTACAAAATTGCTGTCATGCAATTCCATTTCTTTGCTGCTGAGTGAAGAGTATGCCGAATTCTTGAAAGCGTTTGCCATACTCATGCAAAATGTTCGCTTTTTCATGCTTTTTTGTTATGCAGGGTATGAAGCGTTGGTGCGCTTAACAATATGATTTCACGACAAGCATGCACACATTCATACAGTCCCTTACTACATATGTGTGTATTCATGTGCCTATATGTGAAACTTGCTGCCTGTAATATTTTCAGTTGCTAGATCTTGTGGCCTGGGTATGGGATGGCTGAGGAAGTTTTGTATGTGTGCATAATATGTACGCACAAGCAGCAGCTCCCGAAAAATATAAAATTTGTTCTTCAAGAGCTCGCATTTCTTCCCTACTGAGCAGGTATGCCACATTGATGAATGGGTTTACCATGGCTCATGTTAAATGTTGAGACTTTTACTATTATTTGTATGAAGGGTATGAAAGCGTTGGTGCACTTAACGAATATGTTTTTGTAGTCGCTCTTGCTGCCTGTGGAACATTTGTATGCGAATATGTGTGTTCATAGTACATGAGCATTGGCGTGCGCCTACTACGGGCTTTTAATTGCGTGAATGATTTTGCACTAGAATTGCAGAGGGAGTATTAAAGACCTTTTACTACTAATTAAGCGTTTTCTATTGTTACGAAATTAATTCATTAAATTATTAATATTATAACTAATTAGCCAATAATAATTCTTATCAAAATTAAAACAAACTGATTATGAATTAATCTTCTATTTGGAAAACAAGGGTGGGCGGGGAAATCCATTTACCATCTAAAGCTGAAAGTTTTGAACAAAAAGGTCTTTAATGCTTCTTTAATACTCCCTCTGCAATTCTAATGGAAAATCATTCACGCAATTAAAAGCCCGCGGTAGGCATACGCTAATGTTCATGTACTATGCACACACATACAAATGTTCCATAGGCAGCAAGAGTGACAACAAAGACATATGTATACCCACATACAAAACTTCCTCAGCCATCCCATACCCAGGCCACAAGATCTAGCAACTGAAAATATTACAGGCAGCAAGTTTCACATATAGGCACATGAATACACACATATGTAGTAAGGGACTGTATGAATGTGTGCATGCTTGTCGTGAAATCATATTGTTAAGCGCACCAACGCTTCATACCCTGCATAACAAAAAAGCATGAAAAAGCGAACATTTTGCATGAGCATGACAAGCCCTTTCAAGAATTCGGTATACTCTTCACTCAGCAGCACAGAAATGAAATCGCATGACAGCAAATTTCAATTTTCGTCCGCTGTTGTTCGGCCGATGTCTTGAAGCAAAATGATTCTGCTGCGCGCTATTTTTTTTTTTGGGACCTACAGTAACCGAGCCGAGCAAATACGAAGTTGTCTGGGACCCACGGTACAAATTCCGAGCTCTGCGCAATTTTGTACTGATGTCCAGTCTATGTGTTGTATGGTTAGTGATAATACAAATTAGCTACAAATACAATGTAGAATTTTATTATCAAATGATATGTAACACCAAAATACCAATCTGAAAAACAACTAATGAAAAAATAATATAATATACAAATTTTGTTTAATATAGTTTTATGTGTATAGACGTTTGAAAAATGTTAATATTGTGTTTTATTCATTACAAAAAACTTTAATTCATATGTGGAAATGACAAAGTCAACGACATCCTGAATAAAGCTGTATCACTGAACATACGATACACAGAATCGTCGTCTAGAACAAAATAATTCCACGCAAACAAAATTTAGCTTCGCATTAACGCTTTCATACCCTGCATAAAAATAATCATGAAAAAGCGATTATTTTGCATGAGCACGGAAAACGCTTTTAAGAATTCAGCATATTCTTTACTCAGCAGCAAAAAAATGGAATAAACTCACAACAAATTTCACTCTGTGTACGTCCTGTGCGGCCGAGCGCTCGAAGCGAAATGATTCTACTTGCTATTTTTTTTTTTAATTCAACCTTGTCGAACGAGCGCTCTAAACGGTATTATTCCGCTTTTTGATATATTCTACAATTATGTGCTATATCAATGTTCCAATGTAGCTTAAATTAATTTTTGTTGTCGATAAGTTTGATAGTTCATTAATATCAAATAGCAATCCTGCTGTATATAGTATGGCAACTATAAAAGATTCGCGGCATTTTTCTCGAACTAAGCGGGGTTAAAATGGAAGATTTTGAAAAAATTGAAAAAATAGGTGAAGGTACCTATGGAGTTGTGTATAAAGGCCGAAATCGATTAACTGGTCAAATTGTGGCCATGAAAAAAATTAGGTTGGAATCTGATGACGAAGGAGTACCGTCTACAGCAATAAGGTCAGTAAATTAAAAGGTATTGCTGAAACATATCCAAAATAATTAAATATTTTATAGAGAAATTTCTTTGTTGAAAGAGCTGAAACATAGAAATATTGTATGTCTAGAAGACGTATTAATGGAAGAAAGTCGTATATATTTGATATTTGAATTTTTATCGATGGACCTTAAAAAGTACATGGATTCGCTGCCTCCGGAGAAACACCTTGGTAGTCAGCTAGTGAAAAGCTATTTGTATCAAATTACGGATGCTATATTGTTTTGTCATCGGCGCCGGGTTCTTCATCGTGACTTAAAGCCACAGAATCTTCTAATTGACAGAAATGGTCTAATTAAAGTAGCTGATTTTGGACTCGGCAGATCTTTCGGTATACCAGTACGCATTTATACTCATGAAATTGTTACGCTTTGGTATAGGGCTCCAGAAGTATTATTGGGGTCTCCACGCTACTCTTGTCCCGTTGATATTTGGTCCATTGGATGTATTTTTGCAGAAATGGCTACACGGAAACCGTTATTTCAAGGTGATTCGGAAATTGACCAGTTATTCCGAATGTTCAGGTATATTTTTTAAACCGATATATATATATATATATATATATATATTTTTTTTTTTTTTATATACATATATTCATAAATTATTATTCTTTTGATGTGATGAACCTAATAGAAATTCTAGGTGCAAAGTATACACATAAGATAGTAGATAAATAATCTACATATATTTATGAAATATACTATTTTTCTTTAATATTATTTACAGAATACTCAAAACACCTACGGAAGATATATGGCCAGGTGTAACATCTCTTCCAGATTACAAAAATACATTCCCCTGTTGGTCAACAAATCAGTTGACTAGTCAGCTTAAAAATCTAGACTCGGAAGGTATAGACCTTATTCAGAGAATGTTGATTTATGATCCAGTACATCGGATTTCAGCGAAGGACATCTTGGATCATCCGTATTTTAACGGATTTAAAATTGATTGGCCTATACTTTAAATGCGTTTATTTACATTTACACTAGCTATTATTTAAAGAAATGTAAATCTATAAATATATTATTTTTAGCAATTTCTATACCTAAAAATGAGAAGAAATGAGTTATAAATTCATATACATATGTAACATAAAAATATTTTTTTTTGTATGATTGCTATGATTGCTATTAATAAGTTGTAAAAGTTTCATGAAGTTATTCTATCGCTAAGAAAAGTTATTAAACAATTAAATTCCCATAGTAATGCCCACATTGCAGCCCAAGCTCAGTCGCTGCGTCAACTGCGTAATTGGCAGAGCGCGCGCTTATGTGTGCGGGCATATGTGTGTGTGTATGTGTTGTTTGTATGTATGCATAAAAAAGCGTAGAATGATTTGATATTTGGTTCTACACAGGGCTCAGGGTATCCCCTAGTCGAGCAGTCTCGACTAGAGCACTCTTAATTGTTTAAATTGCTGTCAAAGCTTAATGAATTCTCCAAATTTTCAGCCTGAACGCTTTCTCTGCTGTGCTGTGGCAGATGACTTACAAAACTCATCGAATAATATCCTCTTCCTTACTGTCGAATGAATAAATCCCATTAAACTAAGCAATATTATTTGAAATAATATTTTGGTTGCTCAAATGTAAGATTGGGACTGCATTAATTTTTAATTTACGTGTACCAATATATTGCCGTTCGAAATATCTTTTGCATATTTTGTCACTTTTCTGGTCGAAATTATCCGGTAAATTGCATGCTTTGATCCACTTGTTTGAATAAAATTCTACTGATGGAAAGAAAAATAAACTAACAAGAAAAGTAATGGAACTTTTTCTATAACTCACACCACAAGATTCAATTGTACATTTCGCGCCATTTCCCACTGAATTTTTTCTATTTATATTTTTCACGCCAACAGTTGATTTCTTTATAACACTTGTTTCAGTCATAGTTCTAAAAAAACGTATAAAAATTTTGGCAAGTTTCACAACAATACAAGACAATACAAACACTTAATTAATAAAAAAAAAGATATTTAATACTCCCTCTGCAATTCAAATGCTCAATCGTTCACGCAATTAAAAGCCCGTGGTAGGCACACGCCAATATTCACGTACTATACACACTCATTCACACATTCACGTATACACACATACAAATATTCCGCAGGCAGCAAGACCGACCACAAAAACGTAATCATTAGCCGTTACAAAACATATTCGGTAAGTGCACCAACGCTTTCATTCCCTTCATACAAATAATAGTATGTCTCAAATTTTACATGAGCCATGGTAAACCCATTCATCAATGTGGTATGCCTGTTCAGTAGGGAAGAAATGCGAACTCTTGAAGAACAAATTTTACAATTTTTGTGAGTTGCTACTTGTGCGTAATTATTATGCACAGATACAAAAGTTTC
Source organism: Drosophila meridionalis (assembly GCA_035045145.1). Lineage (NCBI taxonomy): Eukaryota > Metazoa > Arthropoda > Insecta > Diptera > Drosophilidae > Drosophila > Drosophila meridionalis. Next base: position 1,071,830 of record JAWNPG010000060.1, read on the forward strand.
ACAGCCATCCCATACCCAGGCCACAAGATCTAGCAACTGTAAATTCCATAGGCAGCAAATTTCACATATAGGCATTGCCAACTTGCTCTCAGCTGTTCACGCTACTGCAGAGCCACAGTTGTTACGCTTGCGCACTTAGCACATATGAATTAATAAAAACAGTTCGGGGATTTATTCACAAAAAGCCAACTGGCTGGTTTCTTCATTAAACTTCAACTGATAAGTGACAAAAATGCAATTTATAGCTATGGGTCGCCGCTGCTGTTGCATCGCTGCCGCTGCTGCCTACGCTGCTGTCGCTGCCGATGCCGCTGCGACTTGTTGTAGTAGTCGCTGCCGCTGCTGCTGGTGCCGCTGTGGTCGGTTGTTGTAGTCGCTGCTGGTGTCGCTGCAGTTATTGTTGTCTTTGACTTTGTGGGAATGCTGACGCAGCGCACGTGGCGAAGGCCTGTTGTTGTTGGTGTTTTTGACTCCTGACGCTGCGCACGTGGCGGAGACTTGTTGTTAGTGCTTTTGACTCCGTGTGCATGCTGACTCAGCGCACGTGGCTGAAGCCGCTTTGGGATCAGTGCACTAACACTGGTGCCGAGTTACTTGGAATGCGTTTGGTGTAACTTTGTGTGTTAACTCCTCCCCTTTTAAGATGCTGCCGTCTCCGGTAGCGATGTATAAGCCTGTTTGGGTTATGGTTGAAATTTTAGGCTCATTTGATGATTTCTTAGCGGTGCACTATGCTTGCTTCAGCTTCCAGACGATTATGGCTGTGATGATGGCCACCAGGATCGTTGAAAACGTAATGTTCGACGCTGTTAGTGTTGAATTGTCTTCTCTTATTTGATTGATTTTCAAGGTGTTGTTGATTTTTATTTCCTTCAGCATCTGAAGAGAGAGTACCTCCTCCACTCGTCTCCTTTGTGATTTTAGTTGTAAGAGGGGTGGCATATGGGCATATGATATCACTTTCATCTCGTATACATCGTTTGCTACTTTGATTTTCGCATTTGAGGCTTGGATTAGAAAGGTGCCCTCTAGTTCGGTTTCTTCTTAGTCGATGTAGATGGATCCATTGAAGTTGTTCAGCAGAATCGTACCCGGCAGCGGTTCTTCGTGGTCGGCTATCTGTTGGCTGTTTATGAGTCTGCAGAGCGGTTTCCGGTTGGTCATGAGCGGGGTGACGCAGGTATCGTTACTTAAATCTATTAAATTATCTTTGTTACATATTGTCTTATCATTATGGGTTTCACAATTTGATTTTAGTCCGTAATTTATCTTATTAAATAAGATAATATTGTTATATTTTATTTCATTAATAAGTTTTCCCTGCTTAATTGGTTTTAGGAGTGTGGATATACAATTTTCGTTAGTAGTTAGTGGTATGTTAATGATGTACAATAAGCTTTTGCCGTTGATGGCTATCCTGACTTTTGAAAATTCTAGCAATTCCTCAATGTTGATGAACAATTGCCGTACAATTGTTCGATTTTTTCTACTTCATATTCTGATAGTATCATGGAGTTTATAGTATTCGTTTTTGCGCAATCAACGGCATGAATTAAGTTGTTAAATTTTTCTTTAAGAATGTGAAGTTTGTATCTTAACAAAGAGATTCTTTCATCGTTAAAGGTTTTACTCTCTATATTTGCTTTGACAATGTTGTAGCTAAGGGTTAGGTAATTTACTCTATCATTAAGTACTTTATTTATGATTAGGTGACCCGGCGATCTTCGTACCGCAACAGTCAAAGAATATCGTGTTACCTTTTAACTGAACTAATTTAGGCTATAATGAACGTAATACAATAATACAAAACGATATTAATATAGATAGAAATATAAAAGTATTTTATTATGATTAATGATGATGAAAACATACAGAATGAGAATAAAAAAAAAAAAAAAAAAAAAAAAAAAAAAATTAAATTTTCCAAACACACGTCAGAAAAAAATCATTGAAAACTATGTTGTTCAGGTTGGGATACACTCTGATTAATTTATTAATTGCATTTTGATTCAAGCACCTTGTAGTAAACATTTTTCGTTTTTTGGTCAGATGCAAAAACAAATAATGTGGATGGTTTGGCGACACGTGAGCATGCCACGTACAATTGACCATGAGAAAAACACGCATTTTCTAGATTGAGGCCACAAATAGTCAAGGATTGGCCCTGTGATTTATTGATCGTCATGGCGAAGGCTGGAGGAATCGGGAATTGAATTCGTTTAAACTCAAAGGGCATATCTGTTGGTGTAAATAATGGTACAACGTTATAGTTTGAGCACAAAAATTGAACTGTCTTTATTCTTTAAATCTTCCTCCTTAAATACCTAGTTTGAGGAGTAAGAGAGGAGCATCTCTCAATTACATTGACATTTCTTACATTCTAACAACTGTCCTATGCAAACACTTGAGTTCTATTTTAGTCTTATCTTATTTCAGGCGTCTCTTACAAGCATGAAAGAGGATCACACGTACTGAATTTTGTAATGTTTGGTTTACATTATCTTAAGGGTCGTTTACGTTTTGTAATCTATTTTTATGTTGTCACCACATGGCGAGATCTGTGTTCATGCTTGAACATTCTGCCAAGGGCCGATAAAGTGACGGTAACAGAGAGAAGGTTAAAATGTTACTTATATTTGTGGAAAAGCTATGGCTTGTAATCGTCTGCGTACATGTATTTTTCTTACAATATATATTATTATAATTATTATAATTATCATACCAAGTCCTGAGGATATGTGACCGGTCGCGTGATACCATTTAAGAGCATTTATTTTAAAATTATGATTTTTTATTTGTCTAAGTTCGTTTTTTAATTGATCTAGTTCTGAAGTATGATTAATAATTGGAGTTTTTAGTGGATCCCATACAATTTTGGGTATTTCACTTATATTACTTATATAGGAAGTTGATACCGTTTCGTAACTTTCAGAGTGAAGTATGTAATTTGCCATTAGTATTTTGTCCAAAGTTCTAGCCGTACAATCTGATTTTAATGTCAAAATACCTTGTTCTGGCAAGTTTATTATTTCTTGATGTGCATGATTACATTTAATGTTCACTTTTGTATTTGTAGGTATTTTAAATAACCAACTACCTCTGCTGTGTAACTCAACCCAATAATTTGATGAGGTTGAAATCATTTTGTAAAAGCAATTAACTGGTTTGTTAGGCTTAAAGGGTGACACCTCAAAAGAGTCGTCATTTACACTATTCCATGGCCAATTTCCTTCGCAAATATGTGTATTGGTTTGCCAGTGCTTACATTTATTTAATGTTGCTTCTGACATTAAATGATATGAATCTATTGCAAAGTTATAAACTATAAATGGAAGTTTCACTTCTGCTATAATAACCCCCTGTTGGTTTTTAATTGGTAAGGGTATAATTTTAAATACCTGAGATGTGTGTTGACTGAATAATGGTATTTTAGCATTTATAATTATTTTCTTATCTAAATAGAATCCTTTAGCTGTTAACAAAGTGTAAACTTCTTTAAGTTCTGTGCCTGTTCTTTTCCTGGGTAAAACTAAATTGTCGGGTATTTTAGCTTTAATTTGAGAGATTTCATTTTGAAGTTGATTTGTTTTTAAAATATTTGTATTCAACTTTCCATGATTGATGTCGATAAGCAAGCTGATTATTCCAGCTTGAATCTTTTCACATTCATCAAGCAAAGAGTCTAACTGTTTTGTCATCATAAAGAAATTAATTGATTCTTTATAAACAAAAAAACTTTCCTTAAGCGTTTCTGTCATGTTTGCAATACGCACATTTAAGTTAAGAAAGTTATGGTTTATCTCATTAATACTTTGTTTTATAATGTTTTCGGTGGAATCTATTACTGAAGCTTGTTTTTTGGTCAATTCATTTATGTTGTGTTGATTGTCTAAAAGAATTGTCATATTCTCTTCCAAAACCTCTCTGTCATCTGCGTCCATTATACCAAATAAAATATGATAAATTGAGCCAATAAAATTTAAGGGTGAACGTTTCTCTCTTTGGGATTTGTGCACCACGAAAAGTTTGTTATTTTCTTCGAGATCATTTATCTGCCTTTGCATGTTATTTAGAATTATGTTACATTGATTTTAAAAATCCTGGAGTTTGTTACATATTAATTTCATTTTTTGTATTGCGTCTTTACCTTTCTCTATCATGACAAAATACGTGTTTATGTCATAAAATACAACTAAATCCCAAGATGATGTTATAACTTCAATATCTCCCATTGGGTCAAGATAGATTGCAGCTGTGCTGTTGATTTGTTCTACTGTCCATTTCTTTACTTCACTTTTTACGGTAGCTGAATTGGACACTTGACAAAATAGCATTAGCATTAGCAGGGATAGAAATGCCTTTAGTTTTGAAGTTCTACCTCCTCTTAGTGGGCGTTGCGTTGCGTTGCGTTGCACTGAGTGGGCATATTTTAGTAATGGGTCGTGTTACAAAACCTTCTTGAGTTTTAATTTTAGCAACTCTAACCTTGTCGTCAGCGCCTTTGTGAACTTCTTCAATTTTCCCAAGTGGCCATCTAGCTGGATGGCAGTTTTCCGACTTTACTAACACTATTTGACCTTTCTCAATATTTTGACTTCCGCGTTTCCATTTATTTCTTTGTTGTAGAGTATGCAAATAATCTTCTTTCCACTTTATCCAAAATTCTCTTTTCAATTTTTTAATTAGTCTCCATCTATCCAAATTGTTAATTTTTTCTTCGTTTACATTTTCTATTGCATCTAAATTCGGTCTACCAATAAGAAAATGCCCTGGTGTTAGTACTTCCAAATCATCTATATCATCTCCTGTTGTGTATAAGGGTCGTGAGTTTAATATCGCTTCAATTTGACATAGTAAGGTTGACATTTCTTCAAAGGTTAAGCTGCTATCACCAATTGTTCGTTTCAAATGATATTTTACCGATTTAACTCGGGCTTCCCAAATACCTCCGAAGTGAGGTCCTGCCGGGGGAATAAAGTGCCAACTAATCCCCTCGTTTTCTAATAAAGGAGCGATTGTCTTATTGTCTACTAAAGCCTGTTTATACTCTTGGTCTAGCTTTCTTGCAGCACCTACAAAGTTAGTTCCATTATCTGAATATATATTGGCACATTTTCCTCTTCTAGCAATAAATCTTTTTAAAGCTGCTAGAAAGGCTTCAGTTGTTAGATCACTGACAACTTCAAGGTGGATAGCTTTAGTTGCCATACATACAAATACTGAAATATAACCTTTATATGTTTTTATCCCACGATTTTTAGAACACTTAATATAATAGGGACCTGCATAATCTATTCCCGTATTAAGAAATGGGTAATTCATGTTTATCCTATATTCTGGAAGATTTCCCATTATTTGTTCTATTGTAGTTATTTTGTATCTAGCACCCTTTGTGCATTCTTTTAATTGCTTCTTCAAATTATTTCTAAGTCCAAATATCCAATACTTTCTTTGAATATAGTTTCTCATAAGGTTTAGCCCACCGTGTAATGTTTCCTTATGCGCTGTTCTTATAATAAGATTTGTTAAGTAACTTTTGTCCAAAATTATCGGGTGTTTAACTTGAAAACTTGCATTTGAGTTTCTTAGTCGTCCACCAACCCTTAATAACCGTTTTTATCTAAAAACGGGTTTAAGCTTAAAATTTTATTTTTAGTATCAATGTCTTTTTTCAGAGCTAAATACTTTATTTCTTCACCGAATTGAAGTGCTTGTTGTTGTTTGATTATTAAATTCCGGGCAGTTTTTATTTCAAAGCAGGTTAAAAATGCCGGGAATACTTTGTTTTTTACTTTTTTCTCAATGAATCGTAATACGTAGGCAACTACTCGTTCAAGTTTTCCTATACAAGAGAATTTAGCTGTCAATTCTTGTATTATGTCAGAATTATTTAATACTGTTGTACAAACAACTGTAATTTCATCGCATTTTTCTTCTTTTGGCCAATGTTCTATCGTTTTAGCCAGCCATTGAGGCCCTTTCCACCAAATCTCACAATCTTGAAGTTTGTTAGCATCAATTCCTCTTGACGCTATGTCTGCTGGGTTGTCTTCTGATTTTACGTGCCCCCAAATTGTTTCTTTTGTTTTATGAATGTCATCTACTCTACGCCTAATAAATTTATTTTTATTACCTCCGTTCTTTATCCAAGCAAGAGTTATAGTTGAATCGCTCCAAGCATAGGTTTTTATAGAGTTTCCTAAAGCTTCTCTGACTCTATCAATTAATTTTGCTAACAGATGTGCTGCACAAAGTTCCAAGGGATCGTTTTCCTATTTTTCTTTGGATTGACTTTGCTTTTACTTGCTATAATCATCACTGAAGAGTTAACTTTAGCGTATACTACGGCTGCAAATGCTTTTTCAGATGCATCAGCAAAGCCATGTATATGTGTTATTAAATTGTTTTGCATTTTCAACCATCGAGGAAATCTAATTTTTTCTAATGTTGACAAATTTTGCATAAATAATTCCCAATAATTACTATTGTTAATTGATAAATCTTGATCCCACTTTTGTTCTGTAAACCAAAGTTTCTGCATAAACAATTTACCGACTATGGTTACTGGAGATAGCCAGCCTAATGGATCATAAATTTTAGCCAATGTGGATAGAACTGATCGTTTATTAATTTTTTGTAATTTTTGGTATTTAAGGTTAAATTTAAATTCATCTAACATAGGTTCCCACTGTAATCCAAGGATTTTTATTGATTCAAATTCTTCAATATCTAAAACTTTGTTTTCTTCTGTTCGTTCGACACTCTCTATTACTTCTGGTATATTAGAGATCCATTTCCTTAAGTTGAACCCCATTGATTCTAGCTCTAGTGATAATAAATTTACTATATTTTTAGCTTCTTGTACTGTGTCTGCGCCTGACATTAGGTCATCCATGTAAAAATCGTTTTTAATAATTTCTTTAATGTTTTCATCGCTGCATTTGTTAGCAATTTCTAATAGCGCTCTGGTCGCTAAATATGGGGCAGATGCAGTTCCGTATGTAACTGTCGTAAGTTTAAATGTTTTTAAAGTATCAGATGGAGACTCTCTCCAAAGTATGTTAAGATATTTTTGATCTTTTTCATCAATATTAATCTGTCTATACATTTTTTCTATATCTGCAGAGACTACAACTTGCCATTTACGCCATTTTAGCATAATGTCAAATATGTCTTTTTGGACTCTTGGTCCGGTCCACATGATATCATTAAGGCTCTTGTTGTTCGTACTTTTAGCAGAAGCATCAAAGACAACTCTTAATTTTGTTGTTAAGCTACTATCTCTGAGCACTGCTTGATGTGGGAGGTAATATCTTCCCATAGCGTTTGTCTCAACCATGTGCCCTAATTTAATATACTCATTCATAAACTTAACATAATTTTCTTTAAGTGAATGATTCTTATGTAATTTTTTTTCTAAGTTATGAAAACGTGCCAATGCTTGGGCTTTTGAATTTCCTAATGTTTTATCCTGTTTAAAAGGGATTTTAACGACAAACCTACCATTATTGTCTCTTCTTGTTGTTTCTATAAAATGTTTTTCGCATATTTCAGCTTCTATGTCATCATTATCTTCTTCTTCCATTTCCCAAAATTTTTCTAAATTTTCAACTTTCATAGTGGTTGCTGTTATCACTGTACTTCCTTTTGATTTTGTACACCCTGATACTACCCAACCAAACTCCGTATTCTGTCCAAGAAGTCCGTCTATTTTTACTATCCCATTTTTGATGATTTGGGAATATAAGTCGGTTCCTATAATTAAGTCTATTCTACTAGGCTTATTAAATTTGGGATCGGCTAATACGAAATCTTGCCATTTTTGCTTATTAATTGTTACAGTTTTACCAGGCAAGGCTTTCATTAATTTTGGCAGAACAATAGCTTCGGTTGAAAATTGTGTGTTTTTTGTGTTAAGCGATTGAATGCATATCTTAACTTTGTACTTTGAAGTACTTGAATTCGTTTCTGATACGCCACTTATTTTTGTGACAGTTTTGATTCTGTATAATTTCAGAATTTGAGCTGCCTCTTCTGAGATAATAGTGCATTGAAATCCGCTATCGATCAATGCTCTAAAATTTTCATATTCACCATTCTTTGTTCTGATCTTCACTATTGCTGTAGCCAATAGTGCTGTATCTTTTGAAACACATGTGTTCACTTTTTCATTTGAAACGTGAAGCATAGTGTTATGAGCTTTTTTGCAAAACGCACATGAATATTCGCAGGAGCATTTTTTGTGCTTTGATATTTTAAGGCACTTCCAGCACAGCTGCGCTTTTTTTGCCGTCTCGCATCTATCTTTTGGATTCATTGCTTTAAACTTGTAGCATTGTGACACATAGTGTCCAGGTATTCCACAAACTGGACAGCTTTCTTTACCATTTGAATTTTTATTAAATTTATTGTTAGAATTTTTATTTCTTTCTTCATTACTCAATGAAGTTATAGAATTATAACGCTGTTCCAAAAATTCCATTACATCTGACAACTCTTGAATTTCTTTTGTCTTTTTGAAGTGAGATTCATAGAGCTGCAGCGTTTCTTTGTTGAACTTTCTCAACAAAGTGTGGGCGAAAATTATGTCCACTTCTGTGGGTAAATTTGTTTTAAGTTTTATTATATGTATAGCCTCATTGCTATTATCAATAAAACTTTTAATATTTTTTGCGGAATCCATATTCAAATTTGGTAATTCAATTAATCGATTCATTTCAGCGGAAAAAATTTTCCTTTTATTTTCGAATCGCTTAATTAATAATTCCCAAACTGAATGGTAATTCTCAACTGAGCCAGTGAGCAAATGAGAAACCATGCTCTTGGCTTCACCCTTTAATGCCGTTTTTAAATAATTAAATTTTACTGGCATACTTAAATCTTCCCTATTATGAATTATTTCTGTAAATAATTCATAAAAAAGATCCCACTCTTTGGGCTCACCAAAAAATGTGGGTATTTGAATTTTAGGTAGCGTCGGAAGATCCTCCGTTTTTACGTCTACCTTAAATGGTTTTGTATCCTGAGATACGCGCTCTAAAGTGTCTACCATATTCTGAGCATCGAATTTCAACTCATCAACATCTTCGTTTAATGAATATTTTAACGAAGTAAAATAAATTATTTTTTCTTGGATCCTACTCCAAAGAAAATTAATTTTGTTTTTTCTGATGTTACTCCATCTCAAGGTAGAATTATTCAACCCCTTTTCGGTTTCTTCTAAATATACCCTGAGCTGATTTAAATTTTGTTCAAAATTGTCGGCTTGTTTCTGTACTTCGCTTTTCTCTGACATTATTACTGTCCCGGTATCCACAACCTGTTTTGAACACGACTGTATTTCAATGATACTTTTAATTTTACCTATTGTTTTTTCATATAAATTTTTGTTGAAATATTCATGATCTACTATTCCGATTTTTAATAGTGACTTATGATTGTTCATAAACTTTGCTCTAATGGATTCTAATTTTTGAACCTCCTCACTACTTATTATACCAGCTTCTATTTGCTGGATTTCTGTCATCAGTGTCGACTGATTATTTAGTACCTGAATTGTCGCCTCGGACATCATTTTTCTTATTTATACTATTTATCTCTAAACTTATCTGGAAATGATGTCCTTTTGCTGCTCCTCGGTTACTCCCTGGATGCTGCTTCTCGGCTGCTTCTTCTCGGCTACTTCTTTGGATGCTGCTTCTCGGTTGCTCCCTGGTTGTAGATTCTCGGTTGCTCCGTGAATGCTGCTTCTTTGATGCTGTTTCTCGGTTGCTCCCTGGTTATAGATTCTCGGTTGCTCCGTGAATTTTCTTTTCCGATGTTTTTAGCCTCGGAACGCTTTCTAATTTTATATATATATAAGTTAACACGACTAGAAACAACATCGCACAAAGCTTTGTAATGCAGCCCTGCATGCTGACCAGGTGATCTTAAGATCGAAAGCTATCAGCCAAAGCTTTAATAACTTAAAGCTTTGCCAGCTGATAAATCCACGTGGATGCTGACGTGGCGTGCACCCATTGGTTTCTCATCTCAAAGCTTTAGTCATTTAAAGCTTTGCCAGCTGATAAATCCACGTGGATGCTGACGTGGCGTGCACCCATTGGTTTCTCATCTCAAAGCTTTAGTCATTTAAAGCTTTGCCAGCTGATAAACGCACGTGGACGCAGGCCAAGCAGGCAGGAAGGCATGACAAGAAAGCTACTCTTTGAATTTGGACCTCGAGGCGACAACATCATAGCCATAAGCTAGGGCTAGCAAGAATAAATTAAAAATTATAAAATTATTATAAAATAAAGAATAATTAAATTAATAATTGGCGCCCAACGGCATAAAAAGAACTCAAGTGCCCAATTTCATAAAATAGCAATAAAATACTCTAATTTCACTTGTGTTGAGCTTAAACAAGCCAACCAATAAAAAATTACAATTTTTTTGTCTGGATCGCAAAAAATTCACGTCACTAGACTGGACTAGCGGAGAAAGCAGAAAGAGGAAGAAAGCAGCCATCTCAGACTGCAGTATTGGACCTGATACACTGGACTACAAATACTCTTAAATATTAAGGAAAATCACGTGAGTAAAGTGCCCATTTTTTATTCCGCCTACAATTTTTTTCTTCGCTTTCAAAAAAAAATTGCCAAAGGAGAGTGTAAAAGTTAAATATGTTAAAAAAAAAAAAAATAAAATAAAAAATAAAAAAAAAAAATAATAAAAAAAAAAACCTAAAGTAAAATTGTGTGATTTGAAAATTTCTTAAAGTAAAATTGTGTGATTTGAAAATTTCTTATGAACGACCCCATAGTAGAATCTCTGTGTGATTTTTTTGACAGACTTAAAGCAGAAAAACGCACTGTCTCTTGTGGAGGGGTAAACGATTGTTGGGTTAAACAAGGCATAGAAATGGATTTAAATCAGTTAGAATCCGTGGTACGCGGCGCCGTTGCCAGCGCCCTCGCATTACAAAAACAAGAATTTGAAGAAAAAATTGCAACGCTTACTGAAAAACTAGAAAGCGTTAAGGTCAGTGTTCCTACAGTAGAGACTCATAAGGAAATAGAAATCGTTGCAGGGGTCACTTGTAATGAAACGCTCGACGTAGTAAAATCTATTCCGGATTTCGAAGGGAAACAAGAAAAATATGTCGCTTGGCGCAAAGCTGCACACGTGGCTTATAATATTTTTAAAGGGTATGAAGGTAGCTCAAGGCACTATCAGGCGGTGGCTATTATAAGAAATAAAGTTAAAGGATCGGCAGATACAGTTCTAGCATCATTCAATACAGTTTTGAATTTTCAAGCCATTATTGATAGGTTAGATTTCACTTATTCAGATAAAAGGCCTATCTACTTACTCGAGCGTGATCTATCTACGTTGCGGCAAGGGAATATGTCACTATTGGAATATTACGAACAAGTTGAACAAAAATTGGCCCTAATAACTAACAAAGTAATTATGAGTTACGATCAATGTGTAGCGGTAGCAATGAACGAAAAATACCGAGCGGATGCGCTCTGCGTGTTCATATCAGGAACAAGAAAGGCCCTAAGCGATGTTCTCTTCTCGGCCCGTCCCAAAGACCTTCCGTCTGCTTTGGCGCTAGCTCAGGAAGTTGAATCGAATCACGAAAGATACGCCTTTGCGACTAGTTATGCTAAAGCCCTAGAGGCGAAGGTTGAAAAATTTGAGTCAAGAGCCCATCAAACTAACTCAAATCGGGGACAGCCAGAAATTTCGAGTAAAAATCCATTTTACAGTAAAAGTCAAGGGAATGGGGTAATTAGCGGTCGGTTTAAAAACCAGCAGCCCGTCGAACCAATGGAAGTCGACTCCTCTTCCAGATTTAGGCAAAACACCCAATATAAACCGCAGGCTGTAACTAACGCTCCTTATACCGGATCACAAGTCAACCGTAATTATCAACGCTCATCAGGTGATTTCAATCAGTACAATAATCAATCTCAAAATCAAGGTCAAACATTTAAACGGCCAAGTAATGGCACAGGCAAATTCACGGGACCAAAACAGCAGCGGGTCAATCATATCTCACAAAGTATGTTACCCTCAGCTGAGGAAAGCAATGAATGCTATCATACATGCGCAGAAATAGAGACGGCCCAGTGTGAAGACGATGCACAGAATCTTGACAGCATTAATTTTTTAGGGAACACTCCCTGCTGCCCTTCATCGAAAGAAGCTACGCAGGGAAAACCATTCGACTATTAGTAGACACGGGTGCCTCTAAAAACTACATAGTGCCCGGCCTCTTTCTAAGGGACGTCATACCGGTGGAGTCCCCATTTAAAGTTGAGTCCATACACGGATGTAATATAATTAATAAAAAGTGTAAAATCAACCTGTTCGGAGTAAAGTCCGACTTCTTTATCTTACCAGGCCTAAAAACATTTCAAGGCATTATCGGCCTCGATTTGTTAGCACAAGTCAACGCCCACATAGATCTCGCTAAAAAGCAGATCAAGTTTAATTACGGAGTTGAGCGGCTCCAATTTCTTAAGTGCAAGAACGTGAATTTCCTTAAGATCAATGATGCAGAAGTGCCAATTGCCATTAGGAAAGAATTTAAAAAAATGATTGACAAACGAGCTAACGCATTTGCCAATCCGAAACAAAGTCTCCCGTATAATACAAACATTGTGGCTACAATTCGTACCACAAGTAGTGATCCCGTTTTTTCAAAATTGTATCCCTATCCAATGGGTGTGGCAGAGTTTGTCAATTCAGAAGTTAAACAACTTCTATCTGACGGAATTATACGACCCTCGAGGTCACCTTACAACAACCCAATTTGGGTTGTTGACAAAAAAGGAACTGACGAGTCAGGGAACACAAAGAAACGTCTAGTAATTGACTTTCGAAAGCTTAACCTTATGACAATAGATGATAAGTACCCAATTCCAAATGTGACTATGATTTTATCCAACTTGGGTAAGTCAAGTTACTTCACAACCCTTGATCTGAAATCTGGCTTCCATCAGATAAACCTCTCCGAAAAAGATCGGGAAAAAACTGCCTTTTGCGTAAATAATGGAAAATACGAATTCTGTAGATTACCTTTTGGGCTGAAAAACGCCCCCAGCATATTCCAGAGAGCAATCGATGATGTTCTCAGAGAACAAATCGGGAAATTTTGCCACGTCTATGTTGACGATGTAATCATTTTTTCCGAAACAAAGGAAGACCATTTAAAGCACGTAGACTGGGTTTTACAGCGATTAGGTGATGCAAACATGCGAGTGTCGGAGGAAAAATCTCATTTCTTTAAGACCAGTGTTGAATACCTGGGTTTTATCGTCTCAAAAGGCGGCATAACTACCGCACCTGAAAAAATACAAACAATCACCCAATATAAACTTCCAGAAACCCTATTTGGCGTTCGTTCTTTTCTCGGGCTTGCAAGCTATTATAGGTGTTTCGTGCGGGATTTTGCCACAATTGCGAAACCCATAACAGAGCTTCTCAAGGGAGAAAACGGGAAAGTCAGCACTTATCAATCCCGGAAAGTCCCCATAAAATTTAATGAACAACAAACAAAGGCATTTGAAAAACTTAAATCAGTATTGGCATCTGAAGACGTCCTCTTAAGATACCCCGATTTTTCAAAACCTTTTGATCTCACTACCGATGCATCGGCATCAGGCATAGGAGCCGTCCTGTCTCAAGAAGGAAAACCAATTACAATGATCTCCAGGATACTTAGGGGTCCCGAAGTCAATTTCGCCACGAACGAAAGGGAGTTATTGGCTATCGTTTGGTCATTAAAAATTTGAGAAATTATCTTTACGGCGTTCGAAGCTTAAATATCTTTACTGATCACCAACCGCTTACATTTGCGGTCTCAGAGCGAAACACGAACGCAAAGATAAAACGCTGGAAAGCCTTTATCGATGAACACAATGCCAATATATTTTACAAACCCGGCAAAGAAAATCATGTGGCTGATGCCCTGTCTCGCCAACACCTAAATGCGCTGGAAAACGATGCGAAGTCCGACGTAGCAGAAGACGGCAGAAGTTCTATTTGTTCCACAATCCATAGTGAGGAGTCATTAACTTACACCATTCAAGCCTCTGATAAGCCTATTAACTGTTATAAAAACCAGATCATCATACAGCAGGCAGATATTCCATCAAGCCGATCTTTCATCCTTTTTAGAGAGAAAACTCGACACTCTATAGAATTTCGAGATTATTCAGAATTGTTTGATACCCTGAAGGACAAGGTTAACTGCAATGTCGTTAACGCCATCAAGTGCGATTTACACGTATTAGCCAGAATACAACACCAACTTATTCAACAATTCCCATCAACAACCTTTTGGTATTGTAAAAATTTCGTACAAGATGTTGTCAATAAAGATGAACAAATGGAAATCGTATTCCAAGAACATAATAGGGCCCACAGAGCAGCGCAAGAAAATACTAAACAGATTTTAAAAGAATATTTTTTCCCAAAAATGACTAAATTGGTCAACGAAATTGTCACAAACTGTAGAATTTGTCAAAGAGCCAAGTATGAAAGGCATCCAAAAAAACATGAAATCGCCAAAACCCCAATCCCTTATAAACCAGGTGAAATATTACATATCGATATTTTTTCTACGGATGGGAAATATTTTTTGACTTGCATTGACAAATTCTCAACATACGCAATAGTCCAGCCAATCTCCTCACGCGCAACTGTAGATGTGAAACCAACTCTTTTACAACTTATAAACTTCTTCCCAAATGCTCGCACATTGTATTGTGATAACGAGAGATCTCTCAACTCACAGGCAATAAAATCTTTTTTAGAAAATCACTTCGGAATTTCGGTCGGCAACGCTCCACCATTGCACAGTATCTCTAATGGGCAAGTTGAAAGATTCCACAGCACGTTGATAGAAATCGCCAGATGCTTAAAGATAGATAGGCATATACAAGATACTGTTGAGCTCATACTCCTGTCAAATATTCATTATAACAATTCTATCCATTCAGTCACTAAGAAGTCACCTACCGAAATAATCCATTGTAGGCCATTCGAACTACTGACAGAAGTGGGAATTAAGCTTCAAAAGGCTCAATCCGACTTACTTGAATACCACAACAAAAACAGACAGTCTAAATCATACCAGGTTGGTGAGAAAGTAATGGTTAAACGCAATAGAAGGTTAGGAAATAAAATAACCGCCCTCTATGAAGAAGAAGTCGTTCAGGCCGACATGGGCACGACGGTGCTCATAAAAGGGAGGGTAGTCCATAAGGACAATCTCAGAACATGAATCAATAAATTAACACACTCCAATATTTAATTCTGGCAGTCTCCTTGGCAAAAATAAACATTGTTAATCCAACCATACTGAACTCGTACCTCGTAAGCGAAATATTAAATGAACACTTTACTTATATTAGCGTCGAATCTACACATATTGTTATATAGCACTCAAGTAATATAAATGTTAAGTTTAAAGACTTTATTATAGAGTACCCCTAGCCGAAGTTAGATTGTAAATAGATTATAATGTATCCGATCCAGAATACGGAATGATCGTCCACCTGAAGATTGTCGTCCACCGTGCCAGCAACATCTCCAACACCGACTCCGAAAGCAATGAGATAAACATGATCAAGAACCAGCGCACTGGTGAATTGGGGAATGCGCCAGAGGTTGCCCGCGACTACAAGACAACAACATCAAATGGGTGGCTGTTGGTGATGAGAGCTACTACGAGCATGCTACACTCGAGTCCGGTCACTTGGGCGGCCATGCCTTCATTGTGAAGCCCGCTCGTATTCACGAGACCGACTGGAAGAAGCAGAGTCTCCTGCCATCGATCTTCGCCAATACAGCTGACTGCGATAAGATCCAACCTGCAAGCTGCATCGCAGAGAAAAAGGAAATATCGCAAAGCAACACAAATGATTTAAAGAAAAGCCGAGGACGGCTTTCAGTTAACCAAGGGAGGAGTTAACACGACTAGAAACAACATCGCACAAAGCTTTGTAATGCAGCCCTGCATGCTGACCAGGTGATCTTAAGATCGAAAGCTATCAGCCAAAGCTTTAATAACTTAAAGCTTTGCCAGCTGATAAATCCACGTGGATGCTGACGTGGCGTGCACCCATTGGTTTCTCATCTCAAAGCTTTAGTCATTTAAAGCTTTGCCAGCTGATAAATCCACGTGGATGCTGACGTGGCGTGCACCCATTGGTTTCTCATCTCAAAGCTTTAGTCATTTAAAGCTTT
This sequence comes from Drosophila meridionalis, assembly GCA_035045145.1. Lineage (NCBI taxonomy): Eukaryota > Metazoa > Arthropoda > Insecta > Diptera > Drosophilidae > Drosophila > Drosophila meridionalis. Next base: position 1,088,075 of record JAWNPG010000060.1, read on the forward strand.
GCCAGCTGATAAACGCACGTGGACGCAGGCCAAGCAGGCAGCAAGGCATGACAAGAAAGCTACTCTTTGAATTTGGACCTCGAGGCGACAACATCATAGCCATAAGCTAGGGCTAGCAAGAATAAATTAAAAATTATAAAATTATTATAAAATAAAGAATAATTAAATTAATAATTTATATATATATATATATATATATATTTTTTTTTTGTAGACACTCACTTTCCGATGTTTTAGCCTCGGAACGCTTTAAAATTTTTTTTTTTTATAAACAATTTTGAAACATAAACCTTTTTTTTTTTTTTGGTTTTTTGTTTCTTTAAAACAACTCTTAGGGGTTTTTTTATTTTTTACCCTTGAGTGTTAATTGTTATTTTCTGTGTTTCTTACCACGGGTGGGGGAAAACGACAGAATATTTTATTTTGCTACCTTAGCTACAGAACTGTAGAGTCTAAGGAGCTGGTTAAAAATTCTAAGTCTCTTACCACTGGTGGGGGAGACAATAGAATGCTCGAAGGACCAAAATGTAAATAATGGTACAACGTTATAGTTTGAGCACAAAAATTGAACTGTCTTTATTCTTTAAATCTTCCTCCTTAAATACCTAGTTTGAGGAGTAAGAGAGGAGCATCTCTCAATTACATTGACATTTCTTACATTCTAACAACTGTCCTATGCAAACACTTGAGTTCTATTTTAGTCTTATCTTATTTCAGGCATGAAAGAGGATCATACGTACTGAATTTTGTAATGTTTGGTTTACATTATCTTAAGGGTCGTTTACGTTTTGTAATCTATTTTTATGTTGTCACCACATGGCGAGATCTGTGTTCATGCTTGAACAGTTGGGATCATAGGAATTCTTGGAATAATAATTTCCTCATCTTTAAATTTTCCTTTGAGTATCGACGCGTTCCATTGCACAGTTTTGGTTGATTTAAATTTCTAAGCATGATAACTACCGAGCCAACCTTCAGTTGTAAATTGTGTAGTGGTATTAGTGATTCTAGTGTTTCGCCATAAAGCAGGGAACGCAATGGCTCTGGTGGCGGGACCACTAATGGCAATGTCACTTTACCACTAAGGCAGCATAAACCGGGCGTTTCACCAGCAAAGTTCAATGCGCCACAATGCTGGCAAACAACGTCCATTGGACCAATGCAAACTAAACGATGCAAGGCGTAGTCGATGGTGCAATCATATCGAAACGCTGCTCGATTCAAATCAATACTTGAACCATTTCTTCTTGCACTTCGAAGATTATTCCTCTGTTCGTCTGTACGATAAGCTCAACGATCTCTCGTTTCTAATCTAGCCGTTTCACTGGCTGCCTCTCTTTGCTCTTGTGTTTGAGAAGCACGAATTAAGGCCCTTCTTTGCTACATACTAACGCGGCGGTCTTCTCGGGCGATTTCTCGTTCTTCGTCAGATAATTGAGTTGCGATACACCGTTGCCTAATTGCATTACGGGTCCGCTGGGAAAGATTAGATCGTCTAGAACGCGGCATTTTTATACCCTGAGCCCATTGAAAATGGGAAATCAGGGTATAATGGTTTTGTTAAATGTATGTAACAGGCAGAAGGAGGCGTGTCAGACCCCACAAAGTATATATATTCTTGATCAGGGCGACGAGCTGAGTCGATTTAGCCCTGTCCGTCTGTCTGTCTATCCGTCCGTCCGTCTGTCCGTCCGTCCGTCCGTATGTTTGAACGCGTCGATTGAAGCATCTAGACAAGCTAGAGACTTGAATTTTTTTTTGTTGGGTCCGTGGATAGCACGCGCAGGTCAAGTTTGTTACCATAAAACCATATCTCTTTTTTATGTTTTGTTATCGATTTTAAACCTTATTGCAAACAGGTTATAAAATTGTATCTCCCACACCTTTAGAGCTAGACTCCACAAATTTTGCATATAGATTAATGTGAATTTTATGCTATTTTTATTTTTGTATTTTTTGGATACCAAAAAACGATATCTATTTTTGTTGTAATGTTATCGATTTTAAACCTTATCGAAAACAGGTAATAAAATTATATCTCCCACACCTTTAGAGCTAGACCCCTCAAACTTTGCATATAAATTCATGTGAATTTTATGCAATTTCTATTTTTATACCCTGAGCCCATTGAAAATGGGAAATCAGGGTATAATGGTTTTGTGAAAATGTATGTAACAGGCAGAAGGAGGCGGAATATACATACTTTATGGGGTGTGATAAAGTATATATTGTATATTCTTGATCAGTGCGACAAGACGAGTCGATATAGCATTGTCCGTCTGTCCGTCCGTCCGTCCGTGTGAACGCTGAGATATTTTTAATTACGCAACGTAGAGACTTGAAATTTTACATGAATACTCGATAATACCATACGCTGCACAAGTTTATAAAATTTTTCCGATAACTCATTCCATTTCGATTTTATGAGTATTTATCGATAATTTTAATGTGTTTTTAAGGCGTTTGTACATCGTTTGTGCTAGAGACTTCAAATTTGCTGTGTAGTTGCGTGTAATGAATAGAGAGATAACGTTATCTTTAGATTCGCCACGGATGCCACGCCCCATTTGCCCACAATAGCCCCCTATTTGTAAAAAGCGCAAGTCAAATACTAGAGTGCTTTGGCACATACACACATATGAATGTCATAAATAAGTTGTAAAAGTTTGATGCGCTTAGTCCATCGCTAAGAAATGTTATTAAAAAATTAAGTTTCCATAGTAATGCCCACTTTGCAGCCCAAGCGCAGTCGGTGCGTCAACTGCGCAGTTGGCAGAGCGCGCGCTTATTCGTGCATGCATATGTATCTGTATATGTGTTGTTTGTATGTATGCATAAAAAAAACGTTGAGTGGTTTGATATTTGGCTCTTCACAGGGCTCAGGGTATCCCCTAGTCGAGCAGTCTCGACTAGAGCATTCTTACTTGTTACTAATTAACCCACCCCCCTCCCCCCTCCACCATCCCCTTCACCACTCACGGAGAGTAGCCATGTGAATAAATTAGCATTTTTATAAAATGTAAAAAATTCAGTAAAATCATATGCTGAAAGATTCATCAAATTCCGTTAAGTCAGTCCCTATTTATTAAACAAAACGTTTAGCTGCACGTGGCAAGCAGCGACGCGCAGAAAAAAACATTTACATATATTCTCATATACACACATTGAAACGAGCAAGCGCGTCTGCTTATGCATGTGCACAAATAAATTCAATTCTAGCATATTCTTCAACCAAATCTGTGTTTGAATTGTATTTGTATTTGTCATATATCGCCATTACACGCATACTTTGAAACAGACCACCGTTTTTGTATGTACACATACTCATGCGTTCATATGCGCGGATTTCAGCATATTCTAAGAATTACAATTGCGATTGATCTGCTTGTTTAGCTTCTTTAGTTTTGTATTTGTCACATATCGCCTTGTAGTACTACATTGCATTTTGCCAACAACCAACGTAATACTGGTGTGGCGTAGTGGGTAGACGCAAAGCGCATAAACGAAAGGTCCCGGGTTCGAAAATCAGTGACAACAGCGGAAATTTAAAATTTTTTTTTTTTTAATATATAAACATGAGGTGGCTGTGCTAGTTGATGCGCTCTAACGTTACATATATAGTAAATATGTTAGAGTCCAGGTGCGGTGATGTTTGTTTTCTTATTTTTATACCCTGAGCCCATTGAAAATGGGAAATCAGGGTATAATGGTTTTGTTAAATGTATGTAACAGGCAGAAGGAGGCGTGTCAGACCCCACAAAGTATATATATTCTTGATCAGGGCGACGAGCTGAGTCGATTTAGCCCTGTCCGTCTGTCTGTCCGTCCGTCTGTCCGTCTGTCCGTCCGTCCGTATGTTTGAACGCGTCGATCTCAGAACGTAGTTGACCTAGAGACTTGAATTTTTTTTGTTGGGTCCGTGGATAGCACGCGCAGGTCAAGTTTGTTACCAAAAAACGATATCTATTTTTGTTGTTTTGTTATCGATTTTAAACCTTATCGAAAACAGGTTATAAAATTCTATCTGCCACACCTTTAGAGCTAGACCCCTCAAATTTTGCATATAGATTCACGTGAATTTTATGCAATTTCTATTTTTTTATTTTTTGCGTACCGGCTCTTTTTACTAATTCCCCCCCCCCCCCCTCAGCCAACAACACCCATTGAGAGTCTGTTGCAAATATAACCATGTGAATAAAGTAGCATTTTTATAAAATGTAAAAAATTCAATAGAATCATATGCTGAAAGTTTCATCAAAATCCGTTAAGTCAGTCCCGATTTATTAAACAAAACGTTTAGCCAATTATCACACGCACGTGGCAAGTAGCGACGCGCAGCAAAAAACATTTACACATACACATACATTGAAACGTGCAAGCGCGTCTACTATGCATGTGCAGAAATACATTCAAGGCCAGTCGTTCTAGCATATTCTTCAACCAAATTCTGTTTGCATTTTCAGCCGCTTCTGTAGTTTTGTATTTGTCATATATCGCCCTTTACACGCATACATTCAAACAGACCACCGTTTTTTTATGTACACATACTCATACATTCATATGCGCGCTTTTCAGCATATTCTAAGAATCACAATTGCGATTGATCTGCTTCTTTAGTTTTGTATTTGTCACATATCGCCCTTGTAGTACTACTTTGCGTTTTGCCAACAAGCGCTACAATACTGGTGTGGCGTAGTGGATAGACACAAAGCGCGTAAACGAAAGGTCGCGGGTTCGAAACTCAGTGACAACAGCGTAACTTTTTTTATTTTTTTTTTTAAATCTATAAACATAAGGTGGTCGTGCTAGTTGAGATGACGCGCTTTAACGTTACACATGTAGTAAATAGATGCAGGTTCGAGCCCAGGTGCGGTGATGTTTGCTTTCTTTTCATTTTTTTGTTTATTTATTTAATTATTAATTTATTTTTGATTTACATACATTCTAGTTAAATAAAATTTCAAAATTATAATTTAATTTTGCAAAATGTAATGTTATATGCAAGCTACATAGCGTATTAAACAATGCAAATCGGACGGGGCTCAGGGTATCTCCTAGTCGGGCACCTCCGACTAGAGTTTTCTTACTTGTTTTTTGTTCATTTGTTTATTTATTAAATTATTTATTTATTTTTGATTTACATACAATCGGACGGGGCTCAGGGGATCTTCTAGTCGGGCACCTCCGACTAGAGTTTTCTTACTTGTTATTAATAGTAATACTGAATATGCACTCGCACAAAACCACATAAAACAATCGAGACATAGATAATAGCTTATCAAGAAAAATCATAGACAACCTATGAAAAGACTTTTACACTTTTGTTAACCTGTAGACTAAATCTTTAATTTAATAATTAATTTACACAAATTAATGTCTAAAACAAACAAATATAACAGTAGCTACCTGAACTTTCGAGATATTTTGCACAAAATAAATTTCTGAACGCACACATAAATAGTTGTTACAGTATTTGACAGGATTGGATAATAAACAAATGAGCATTTATTGAAAAAACATTTGACAGCTCCGAAATTAAAGTACTTTTAGGGAAAATACCACATTTTTCAAGTATTCGTTAATTTTTCTGTATTTTTAAGATATATTCTGCTATTCGGAGCGGAGACAAATCCAACAAATCAAAAACCATGGAAATTGGTCCAGCACATCTCGAGTTATAAGTGTTGTAACAAACCCGACTTTCTGTTATATATATAGATTAGATGTCTATTGTTGTTTTTGAGTTGTTCGTTTACTTTGTTCGTTATTATTTCCTGATTGTGGTGATCCGGTGAACCGGCCAACCATTTCCATGCAGTACCCATTGCGTCTATTACCCTGGCCCTCCTTTTAAATGGTTTAAGCCGTGATAACTCGTTTTCGGCCTTTGCTAATTCGAACTTGAATTACTTCACTCCACTTCCCTGAGTCTGTTGGCTATGTCGATGAATGCAGATTCGTATTCTGTTATGTTGAAAGCATGAATGATTTTAAACGTCCCATTTTGAATGTTCGCAGTCCCTGTCTTTATGGGAATTAGCTGCGAATGCGAGTAGTCTAATATGGTGGCCAACCCTAGGCAGGTTAGCAGGAAGAGAATTCTGTAAATGAACATTATGTCTTTAAATTTTTTTTTCGTGGACAATTTTCCCTGACTGTGTTTTTATGGTAGTGTTCCTTTCTTCTGAAACTATTTTGGTAACTGCTGTCTATGGGGTGCGACCCTAGGAGCGGAGGACTGTCTAGGCGGCAGCGTTGGGGGTGTTTGCCGGAACTTCAGAGTAAAAGCGTTTCGCAGTTAGCACAGGTGTAGAGCGTGGCGGAGATCGCGAGGCTCCTTGATTGCCAATAGTGTGGGTAAATAACCGTTTAGTACTCTAACAAAAGTATCCAACGCCTTTTCCCAATAACTCTGAGTCAAAGCCCTAATGCTTTGGGGTGTCAAATCTTGGACAGTGATCTGGTTTAATATCGACGAGAGTTGATAGTAGACCGCCTGATAGAATTCGGCAATGGTCAATTTGCCTTGAGTAAGAGAGAATAGTTGATACTCTAGTGTTTTCAGATCGCGCTTATCAGCGAAATGGTCTGTTAAGCACTTTGAAATAGCCTTCCAATTCAGAGGCGTGTTATACGATTCCAGGACTACTTCAGCTTCACCGGTAACCTTGTTACGAATCGTTAGCGTTATGAGATAATAAGCCTGTGTATCTTCCCTACCTTCGTATAAGCTCATAATACGTGACATTCTTCTTCCATGAGCCGAACTCGATACGATTTCCAGAGAACTCCCTCACCAACTATGCTGTCTGGTGGCTTTTCTTGGTCTTCTAGAGAAAGGGTAATAGCTGGTACGTTGGTTAGCGTTTCCGCCCTATCGTCCTGTCCCTGGAAAATATCCCCTCTTCCTAATGTTTCCTTAATCAGACTCACAATAATCTTCTTCAGTTCTAGGCTAGCTACGGGAGTACTTGTTGCATTTGGTTCTTTTTGATTAGTGGTTATCCTAAGGGCAGCCAACGAGCTAGCTAGTTCTTTATCCATTTCGTTTTAACTTGATTAGGCACTGTTTCGGTTTCAGACAATATTTAGGTTTCGTGGAAATATGTGTGTTTTAGTGTGTAAAAAATTCTTAATGTATTATATTCTATTATTATAAATTTATCAGATTTATCTAAAAAATTTCTTCTTATTGAACTCGATTAATCGTTGTTACTCATTATTATACCCTGAGCCCATTGAAAACGGGAAATCAGGGTATAATGGTTTTGTTAAATGTATGTAACAGGCAGAAGGAGGCGTGTCAGACCCCACAAAGTATATATATTCTTGATCAGGACGACGACCTGAGTCGATATAGCCCTGTCCGTCTGTCCGTCCGTCCGTCTGTCCGTCTGTCCGTATGTTTGAACGCGTCGATTGAAGCATCTAGACAAGCTAGAGACTCGAATTTTTGTTTGTTGGGTCCGTGGATAGCATGCGCAGGTCAAGTTTGTTACCAAAAAACGATATCTATATTTGTTGTAATGTTATCGATTTTAAACCTTATAGAAAACAGGTTATAAAACAAGTACGAAAACTCTAGTCGGAGGTGCCCGACTAGGAGATCCCCTGAGCCCCGTCCGATTTGCATTGTGTAATACGCTATATAGCTTGCATATAACATTAAATTTTCCAAAATTAAATTATAATTTTAAAATTTTATTCAACTAGAATGTATGTAAATCAAAAATAAAGAAAAAATTAAATATATAAACAAATCAACAAAAAAAGAAGAAGAAAAACAAACATCAGCGCACCTGGACTCGAGCCTGTATATATTTACTACATATGTAACGATAGAGCGCATCACCTCAACTAGCACAACCACCTCATGTTTATAAATAAAAACAAAAAATTTAAAAAGTTACGCTGTCGTCACTGAGTTTCGAACTCGGGACCTTTCGTTTACGAGCCTTGCGTCTATCCATTACGCCACACCAGTATTGCGTTGCTTGTTGGCAAAACGCAAAGTAGTACTACAAGGCGATATGTGACAAATACAAAACTAAAGAATCTAAACAAGCAAATCAATCGCAATTGTGATTCTTAGAATATGCTGAAATGCGCGCATATGAACGTATGAGTATGTGTACGTACAAAAACGGTCGTCTGTTTGAATGTATGCGTGTAAAGGGCGATATATGACAAATATAAAACTACAGAAGCGGCTGAAAATACAAACACAATTCAAACACAGATTTGGTTGAAGAATATGCTAGAATGAATGGCCTTGGTGCACATGCAAAGCAGAGGCGCTTGCACGTTTCAATGTATGTGTATGTGTAAATGTTTTTTGCTGCGCGTCGCTACTTGCCACGTGCGTGTGATAATTGGCTAAACGTTTTGTTTAATAAATCGGGACTGACCTTACGGAATTTGATGAAACTTTCAGCATATGACTCTATTGAATTTTTTACATTTTATAAAAATGCTAATTTATTCATAAAATATATAGAAATTGCATAAAATTCACATGAATCTATATGCAAAATTTGAGGGGTCTAGCTCTAAAGGTGTGGGAGATATAATTTTATAGCCTGTTTTCGATAAGGTTTAAAATCGATAACAATACAACAAAAATAGATATCGTTTTTTGGTAACAAACTTGACCTGCGCGTGCTATCCACGGACCCAACAAAAACAATTCAAGTCTCTAGCTTGTCTAGATGCTTCAATCGACGCGTTCAAACATACGGACAGACGGACAGACGGACGGACGGAGAGACGGACAGGGCTATATCGACTCAGGTCGTCGCCCTGATCAAGAATATATATACTTTGTGGGGTCTGACACGCCTCCTTCTGCCTGTTACATACATTTAACAAAACCATTATACCCTGATTTCCCATTTTCAATGGGCTCAGGGTATAATTATATCTCCCACACCTTTAGAGCTGGACCCCTCAAATTTTGCATATAGATTCATGTGAATTATGCAATTTATATTTTATTATTTTTTGGATACCGGCTCTTTTTACTAATTACCCCCCCCCCCCCCTTGTTTTTATTTAATTTATAAACAGTAAGTAGTTGTGCTAGTTGAGATGATGCGCTTTAAAGTTATATATGTAGTAAAAAGATGCAGGTTCGAGTCCAGGTGCGGTGATGTTTGTTTTTGTTATTTTTTTTTGTTTATTTATTTAATTATTTATTTTATTTTGTATATGCATTTATTATTTACATGCATTTTAGTTGAATAAAATTTAAAAATTATAATTTAATTTGGAAAAATTTAATGTTATATGCAAGCTATATAGCGTATTAAACAATGCAAATCGGACGGGGCTCAGGGTATCTCCTAATCGGGCACCTCCGAGTAGAGTTTTCTTACGAAATCCTTTACTAGGATACTATTCCGCGGGTTCGGGGATTTATTCACAAAAAGCCAACTGGCTGGTTTCTTCATTAAACTTCAACTGATAAGTGACAAAAATGCAATTTATAGCTATGGGTCGCCGCTGCTGTTGCATCGCTGCCGCTGCTGCCTACGCTGCTGTCGCTGCCGATGCCGCTGCGACTTGTTGTAGTAGTCGCTGCCGCTGCTGCTGGTGCCGCTGTGGTCGGTTGTTGTAATCGCTGCCGTCGCTGCTGGTGCCGCTGCAGTTGTTGTTGTCGTTGACTCCGTGGGAATGCTGACGCAGCGCACGTGGCGGAGGCTTGTTGTTGTTGTTGCTTTTGACTCCGTGTGAATGCTGCCGCAGCGCACGTGGCTGAAGCCCCCTTGGGTTCAGTGTAATAACACTGTTGCTGAGTCACTTGGAGCGCGTTTGTTGTAACTTTGTGTGTTAACTTATGTACATACTATGTGTATATATTCATGTTTGTTTCTTATAACTCGGACCATTTCGACTTTAGTCTATATGTGTGTACCTGATTTATAGCTTCTACATATCACTCCTACTCGTGGTCCGACGTAATTCATAGATTCCATACTTACTGTTGAGGAACCATTTGTCATTATTTAGCAAATTTTTCATTATTTAGCATATTTTTGATTTTTTTAGTATATATGCAACTTTAATTGTTATCGGCGAATGAACAGCTGTATCAAGATCAATTATCGGTTAAGTCGATACACTATGTTAGTATTGAGTAAGCAAACGAACGGACAAGTTGAGTGTAACAGCAATTGGCTGATATAGTTCAAATAAAATAAAGATATGTTTAATTTTTCATCATAAAATTTTGGTCCTTCGAGCCGGATCCGTTGGGCATTGCTACTGAATACTCACTTTGGATTTTTGGAAAACAGCGCGCACTATTGGAAAAGTGCCATGTTTTGTCTTGTCGTGTTTTTGCTGCTGGCGACGCAGCATTTACACATTCTTGGAATTACGTATTGATATTTGGCATCGTACGTAATAAACGGCGCGCACTATTGGAAAAGTGCTACTGGCTACTTTTGACAACTTTGGTCTGCTACCGCAGCAGGTTGATAACGAGTCATCGTCAGGCTCACAGCAAGTCGCAGGACCATCAACGAAGGATTGGTAACTGCCGCGGATTCATATCGCACCATTTGATGGAGACTATAAGGAAGGGCACGCGTGTAAGGGTCTATTTGACAGTGCAGCAACTCAGACAAGTAGCAAGCCTAGACAGGACAGAGGTACCAGGAACGCGCATGCGCTACTCGCTACTTCAAAGCGCTGTGCTAAGTGCAACAAGGAACACGCATTGATGACATTTACACAGTTCTTGGACCTATCTATTCAGCAACGATATGCCATTGTAAAGTCCAAACACATATGTTTTAATTGTTTGAGACTTGGTCATGGAGTGAGCACTTGTACATCGAAGTTATCATGTAAGTATTGCAAGCGCCAACATCACTCACTTTTGCATTTCGCTCAAAGCAGCACTAGAGACAAGGGTGAGCCACAACAGCACCAGAAGGATGAGTCAAATGAGGCACCAGGTGCTAGCACAGTAGTAGCACTGACGAACGCCATGAACATTGCGAAATGTGGCAAGGGTGCAAATATGAGAAGTACACTGCCAACGGCGCAGGTGTATATGCGCTATTCTCGAGGACAAGACGTTGTTTGCCGCATATTACTGGACTGCGGCTCGGAGTTGTCCTACGTTTCGGAACGGTGTATCCAGACATTGGGTCTGGCCCGTTCACGTTCTCGGATTTCCATATCTGGAATCTCGTCAATCAAGGCAGAAACGACAAGAGGGCTCTGTTCACTACATATCAAGTCGCGAGTGTCAGATGCATCGCTTGAGGTCAAGGCGCACGTGCTTGGAAACATTACCTCGACACTGATGAGAGAAACTATAGATGCAGCAGACCTCTCTATATTTAGCGGCCACACCCTAGCAGATGCCGCATTCAATACCAACGCATCAATCGACATTCTGATTGGTAACGATCAAATTTGGACGGTTCTTACTGGAGATAAGTTGTGTAATGCCCAGGGGAACACAATCGCAGTCGATTCCATATTTGGATGGATCATCACATCAGTGGGAGGAGCAACTACAACTACGTCACTCTTAGCTACCAGGGACATCAACGCATTGTTGCAACGGTTTTGGGAACTGGAGGAAGTTCCATCGTTCACGTCTGCAAATACAGAAGATGATGTAGTGCAGACTCATTTCGTCCAAACACACTCCCGTAATGCTGAAGGGAGATACATAGTCGAGCTACCATTCAAGCAGGACAACCCAGAGTTCGCAGACACCTTTCATGGAGCCAAGTCTCGCTTCTTGGCAGTTGAACGTCGTTTAATGAAGGATGCAGCTTTGCGATCAAGGTATGTACAATTCATGAGGGAGTACATAAAACTGAACCACATGAAGGAGGTGGATGTAGAAGAAGACGCCACTTCGAAGAAGGTTTTCTACATGCCGCACCATCCGGTGCTAGGTGCAAAGCTGCGTGTGGTATTTGATGGCTCATATCAAGACCAAGATGGCCGGTCTCTTAACGATGCGCTTCATATTGGACCATGTATACAACGCAATCTGTTCAGCGTATGCATGAGGTTTTGAATGCACAAGTTTGTATTTTTGGCTGATATTGTAAAGATGTTTAGACAGATTCTGGTTGCACCTAAACATCAGGATTTCCAACGAATATTATGGAGAGAAGATCCGTCAGCACCATTGCAGCACTTCAGACTCTGCACAGTTACATACGGGACTGCGTCTGCGACATTCCTGGCAGTCCGGGTGTTAGAGCAACTCGCCAAGGACCACGAGCATGAGTTTCCTAGAGCAGCCAAGATATTGCTCGAGGATTTCTACGTGGATGATGTATTAACAGGAGCCATGACAGAGGAAGAACTGAATGGCATTCAAACTGAGTTAGTTGTACAATTGGAATTGGGAAAATGGATCTCAAATAGCACACGATTGAGTACCGTGCAAGGTGATAGAGTCAACATGTCAAAAACAACAGCAAAGGTACTTGGACGGCCGTGGGATCCTAGAGAAGACAACCTTGCATACAACATTGTACTCATTAAGGATTCGAATACGCCTCCAGCAACATGGAATCTAGGACGCGTAATCGAGGTGTACCCAGGAGAGGATGGATTAGTATATATGCAACTTTAATTGTTATCGGCAAATGAACAGCTGTATCAAGATCAATTATCGGTTAAGTCGATACACTATGTTAGTATTGAGTAAGTAAACGAACGGACAAGTTGAGTGTAACAGCAATTGGCTGATATAGTTCAAATAAAATAAAGATATGTTTAATTTTTCATCACTTACATATACAAACCTTACCGGTGGCAGTGCGACATATACACAAATACACACACGTATATCCATACACACATATGTATGTAGGTAAATTGCCATTTCATTACTAAAGTTAATAAAATAAAAAGGCAGTATCATTTGTGTTGTTTTAATACCTTTTATTTACATACTTAATTTTAATTTACAAATTTTTCCATACACTCTCAAAACTTTAGGTTCGTTTGAGTGTTGTGTTTATTCATATACTAATTGTGTCAGCTGTTTGTGCTAACAGATGATCGTATGTATGCACATACGCAGCCAACAGCAACACAATTAATATACAAAAGTAATTATTCAGCTTAGATATATAAGCGTGCACAGCACATATCAACACCAGTGCTACCAGAATCGCCTAAGCAAAAATTGCTAGATTTGAGAAAAAATATGTCTAACAAGTAAGAGTGCCCTAGTCGAGACTGCTCGACTAGGAAATTCCCTGAGCCTTGTGAAAAGCCAAATATCAAACCATTCTACGCTTATTTCTGCGATTTTTGACTTATTTGTCAGTGAATGCTCCCAGCGAGATCGAGTCTGTTCCGGAAATTTGGAAGTGCACAGGAATACAAGGATACAGTTCCAATTCTCCGTGGAGATTTGAGCATGCTCGATCTCAGTGACACATCTGTTCATGGTGCCATGCAACTCTCTGAGAGCCGCGCCTGACCTTGGGACCTTGGCTAGCCTGAGAAGGATTTTAAGCTGGCTGTTGACTAGCAACCGCTTATTCTCGAACCGATCACACAAGGCGCCTCAAGCTGATTCTGCGACTAGAACATTTGCGTTGCCTGTGGTTTTGCAGTTAAGGTGGAATAGTTTTTCCACCGCAGCCAGCCGTAGATTTTTTATGTATATGGATGTGAAGAGGTCGCGAAACGTTGGCCAGCGCAAGTAATCGCAATGGAAAACTTCTGTGTCGAAGGGAGGAAAGCGACGGCCGCCAAACGAAACAATAGTAGCGGACACATTAGCGGGCGGTGCACTCGGTGCGAACACGGCGTTAATTTGCCTATTCAACCGCTCATAAATGGTATAGCAGTGGTCGAATTTTGCTTCCATGGCCTCAACTTCTCCACAGATAGTCCCCTGACTAAGCGCTTTGGAACACGCTTCATACTGTAATTCAACATTCTCCTTGACTCGATCCCGTAGGATCTCTAAACCTGGAGCTGAACTGCCGGGATCGAACCACTCTTTTTCGGAGTGGTCGATTCGGGACTCAAATTAAATCAGCCTGTCCGCAGCAGATATGAAGTCGGACAGCGACATTTTGTTTAACGGACATGTCGGCTTTACAGCGGATCGAGTTACAACCAGACTACAATTGAGTGTGCTGGAAATCTGCTGTTCCCGGACGGAATGGGAGATATAGAGGAACTGCGCTTGACAAACAGGTAAACTCAATTGCGATCGGCTAGAACGATCAGACATGGAGACTAGCTGACGGAAATTTTTGCGTTGGAGACAGAAGGTTACTCGTAAAGTGAGTACGGAAGTTGACGAAATGGCAGAACTTGTCAATCGAACAGCGGACAAATATACAAATAAACCGCGTTTTGGAAGCAAAGAGAAACAAAAAAATAATAACAAGAACTTTGCATTCGGGCGTAGCCGAATACGTGATACTCGTTTCCCATAGGGGCATCTGGTATATTTAATTTAATAATATATATCAAATTTTGCATATATTTATGCAACTTAAATTTTTGTTACATTTTGGATATCGGATCTCTTTACTAAACTAAACATTTACATTTACAATACATTGAAACGTGCAAGCGCTTCTGCTATGCATGTGCACTAATACATTCAAGACGATTCATTCTAGTATATTCGTCAATCAAAATTGTTATTCGAGTTGTGTTTGCATTTTCAGCCACTTTTTTAGTTTTGTATTTGTCAAACACGCATACATTCGAACAGACCACCGTTTTTATATGTACACATACACACATACATACATTCCAAAGTAGTAATACAAGTGCGATATGTGTCAAATACAAAACTAAAGAAGCTAAAGAAGTAGATCAATCGCAATTGTAATTCTTAGAATATGCTGAAATGCGCGCATATGAACGTATGAGTATGTGTACATACAAAAACGGTGGTCTGTTTCAATGTATGCGTGTAAAGGGCGATATATGACAAATACAAAACTACAGAAGCGGCTGAAAATGCAAAAACAGAATTCACACAGATTTGGTTGAAGAATATGCTAGAATAAATAGCTTTGATTTTATTGGTGCACATGCATAACAGAGGCGCTTGCACGTTCCAATGTATGTGTATGTGTAAATGTTTTTTGCTGCGCGTCGCTGCTTGCCATGTGCATGTGTTAATTGGCCAAACGTTTTGTTTAATAGATTGGGACTGACTTAACGGAATTTGATGCAACTTTCAGCATTTGATTCTATTGAATTTTTTACATTTTATAAAAATGCTAATTTATTCACATGGTTATATTTACAATAGACTCTCAATGGGGGTTGATGGGTTGATGGCAGGGGGGGGGGGGGGGGGGGGTAATTAGTAAAAAGAGCCGGTATCCAAAAAATAAAAAAATAGAAATTGCATAAAATTCACATGAATCTGCAAAATTTGAGGGGTCTAGCTCTAAAGGTGTGGAAGATAGAATTTTATAACCTGTTTTCGATAAGGTTTAAAATCGATAACAAAACAACCAAAATAGATATCATTTTTTGGTAACAAACTTGACCTGCGCGTGCTATCCACGGACCTAACAAAAGAAAATTCAAGTCTCTAGTTCAACTACGTTTTGAGATCGACGCGTTCAAACATACGGACAGACGGACGGACAGACATACGGACAGGGCTAAATCGACTCAGCTCGCCCTGATCAAGAATATATATACTTTGTGGGGTCTGACACGTCTCCTTCTGCCTGTTACATACATTTAACAAAACCATTATACCCTGATTTCCCATTTTCAATGGGCTCAGGGTATAAAAATGGCTCAAGATTTTGTGAAAATTGCCAAAAAAAAAAGAAAATTGCTAAACCATTAAAATTTTGAATTTCAACAAATATACATATGTGTTTCAAGAAACATAAAAACAAAAATTAGAAACACTTAAATTAAAAAGGAACATGACCTTAATCAATTACATTTACATTTAACTACATAATACTTAAAATATTATTCAGCTTCACATTCAGTGGCGTACTTCATTCTGACTTCCAGTAATTTAAGTCAAGTACTCATATAGCAGATCATATGATCTCTGATCCAAAACTATTTTTGGTAACATTTTTCATATCATTGGTGTCCATTCATGTTAAAATAAATTTTGAGGCACCGTGGTGGCGGATGTCAAAAAGCTTAATCGATGATTTGCAATACGCACAATAACTACGTGTTGGATCAGAACAATCCTTACGAATCCATTGTTTGAGCTCGTCATCTTGCAGCCAGAAAACTTTGAACCACTGAGTTAAATACAAGCTTGATAGTAATTAATGACAAAAAGTTATACAAAATGCAAAAACACTGAAGAAAAATATAAGAATTGCTAGTTTTATAATAAAGTTGCTGAAACTGCTAAAAAATTATTAAGAGTTGCTAGATTTGTGGCTAATAGCATTTAGAAAATAAAAGTTGCAAAAATTTTTAAAAGTTGCCAGATCTAGCCACAAAATTGCCAAACTGGCAGCACTGATCAACACATCCACAATATTATTACACGAACTTATAAGAACACATAACAAAAAGTAAGCACAAAGAATTCAATGAACTCGTTTGACTTGGTTTCAAACGTTAGCGATCGGACTTGCATAAAAACATCGATAATCGTTCCGATAGCTAGTTCAGGGGTGGAACATTTTTTTGGTGATATTTTTATTGCTACAGCAAGTAAACTAAGAACAAACCAAAATAAAATAAAATAATCCATCCAAATTAGTTGACTGAAAACGCTTCTCTAATGAGTTCAAATTAAACAATTTATTATGCATTTTAAATTTTAATAAACCAGTAAAAATTTGTTCGGGTAAAACGGATTAAGCAGTCTAACCCACACCCGCCCGCACCCAGACCGAAAATAGATTTTTCAGCCCATACCCACGGGTAACCGCGGGTGCCCATGGGTGCCCGATAAAAACCCGGCCCGTGCCCACCTCTACCAGAAAGTATATATATTCTTGATTAGGGCGACGAATTGAGTCGATTTAGCCCTGTCCGTCTGTCTGTCCGTCCGTCCGTCTATCCGTATGTTTGAACGCGTCGATGTCAGAACGTAGGCGAGCTAGACAGCTGAAATTTTTTTGTTGGTCCGTGTTTTGTTGTTGTAATATTATCGTTTTCAATGCTTATCGCAAAAACGTTTTTAAGGCGTGGTTTGTACATCGTTTGAGCTAGAGACTTTAAATTTGCTGTTTTGTTGCGTGTAATGATTTTGTGATCTTTAGATTTTGGATGCCACTATATTCCCTTATTTGTAAAAATCGCAAATCAAAGACTAGAGATTTGCACTTTGGCAGATACACACATATGAATGCTAATATTAAGTTGTGCAAGTTTGATGAAAAAACTCCAGCGCTAAGAAAACTTATGCAACAATAAAGTTTCCACATTGCAGCCCAAGCGCAGTCGCTGCGTCAGAGCGCGTGGATATGTGTCTGTACATGTTATTTTTACACATGCTTAAAAAGAGCGTAGAATGATTTGATGTTTGTTTGATGTTTGTTCTTCACAGGGCTCACGGTATCTCCTAGTCGAGCAATCTCGACTAGAGCACTCTTACTTGTTTTAAAGTCTTTTATACATATAAGCAAATATGTACTCTATAAATTAGCGTAATATGTACCAAACCATTGTATACTAGTTACATATGAATATTTAAAACTACCCTTTATTTTTATTATACACTGAGCCCATTGAAAATGGGAAATCAGGGTAAATTGGTTTTGTTAAATGTATGTAACAGGCAGAAGGAGGCGTGTCAGACCCCACAAAGTATATATATTCTTGATCAGGGCGACGAGCTGAGTCGATTTAGCCCTGTCCGTCTGTCTGTCTATCCGTCCGTCCGTCTGTTCGTCTGTCCGTATGTTTGAATGTGTCGATTGAAACATCTAGACAAGCTAGAGACTTAAATTTTTGTTGGGTCCGTGGATAGCACGCGCAGGTACCAAAAAACGATATATATTTTTGTTGTAATGTTATCGATTTTAAACCTTATCGAAAACAGGTTTTAAAAATATATCTCCCACACCTTTAGAGCTACAGCCCTCAAATTTTGCATATAGATTAATGTGAATTTTATGAAATTTCTATTTTTTTTATATTTTGGATACCGTCTCGTTTTACTAATTGCATTTTCAGCCGCTTCTGTAGTTTTGTATTTGTTATATATTGCCCTTTACACGCATACATTCAAACAGACCTCCGTTTTTGTATATACACATACACAATTGTGTATTGACACATAATCTTAATTGCGATTGATCTGATTCTTTAGTTTCTTTAGTTATGTATTTGTCACATATCGCCCTTGTAGTACTTGTCGTACTTTGCGTTTTGCCAACAAGCAACGCAATACTGGTGTGGCGTAGTGAATAGACGCAAAGCGCGAAAACGAAATGTCGCGAGTTCAAAACTCAGTGAAGACAGCGTAACTTTTTAAATTTTTTTTTTTAAATCTAGAAACATGAAGTGGTTGTGCTAGTTGAGATGATGCGCTTTAACGTTACACATGTAGTAAATAGATGCAGGTTCGAGCCCAGGTGCGGTGATGTTTGTTTTTCTTCTTTTTTTTTTTTTTGATAATTTGTTAATTTATTTAATTATTTATTTAATTTTGATTTACATACATTCTAGTTAAATAAAATTTTAAAATTATAATTTAATTTTGGAAAATTTAATGTTATATGCAAGCTATATAGCGTATTACACAATGCAAATCGGACGGGGCTCGGGGGATCTCCTAGTCGGGCACCTCCGACTAGAGTTTTCTTACTTGTTTCACTTTTTATGTTTATACCCTGAGCCCATTGAAAATGGGAAATCAGGGTATAATGGTTTTGTTAAATGTATGTAACAGGCAGAAGGAGGCGTGTCAGACCCCACAAAGTATATATATTCTTGATCAGGGCGACGAGCTGAGTCGATTTAGCCCTGTCCGTCTGTCTGTCCGTCCGTCTGTCCGTCCGTCCGTCTGTCCGTCTGTCCGTATGTTTGAACGCGTCGATCTCAAAACGTAGTTGACCTAGAGACTTGAATTTTCTTTTGTTAGGTCCGTGGATAGCACGCGCAGGTCAAGTTTGTTACCAAAAAATTATATCTATTTTGGTTGTTTTGTTATCGATTTTAAACCTTATCGAAAACAGGTTATAAAATTCTATCTTCCACACCTTTAGAGCTAGACCCCTCAAATTTTGCATATAGATTAATGTGAATTTTATGCAATTTCTATTTTTTTATTTTTTGGATACCGGCTCTTTTTACTAATTACCCCCCCCCCCCCCTGCCATCAACCCATCAACCCCCATTGAGAGTCTATTGTAAATATAACCATGTGAATAAATTAGCATTTTTATAAAATGAAATAGAATCAAATGCTGAAAGTTGCATCAAATTCCGTTAAGTCAGTCCCAATCTATTAAACAAAACGTTTGGCCAATTAACACATGCACATGGCAAGCAGCGACGCGCAGCAAAAAACATTTACACATACACATACATTGGAACGTGCAAGCGCCTCTGTTATGCATGTGCACCAATAAAATCAAAGCTATTTATTCTAGCATATTCTTCAACCAAATCTGTGTGAATTCTGTTTTGGATTTTCAGCCGCTTCTGTAGTTTTGTATTTGTCATATATCGCCCTTTACACGCATACATTGAAACAGACCACCGTTTTTGTATGTACACATACTCATACGTTCATATGCGCGCATTTCAGCATATTCTAAGAATTACAATTGCGGTTGATCTACTTCTTTAGCTTCTTTAGTTTTGTATTTGACACATATCGCACTTGTATTACTACTTTGGAATGTATGTATGTGTGTATGTGTACATATAAAAACGGTGGTCTGTTCGAATGTATGCGTGTTTGACAAATACAAAACTAAAAAAGTGGCTGAAAATGCAAACACAACTCGAATAACAATTTTGATTGACGAATATACTAGAATGAATCGTCTTGAATGTATTAGTGCACATGCATAGCAGAAGCGCTTGCACGTTTCAATGTATTGTAAATGTAAATGTTTAGTTTAGTAAAGAGATCCGATATCCAAAATGTAACAAAAATTTAAGTTGCATAAATATATGCAAAATTTGATATATATTATTAAATTAAATATACCAGATGCCCCTATGGGAAACGAGTATCACGTATTCGGCTACGCCCGAATGCAAAGTTCTTGTTATTATTTTTTTGTTTCTCTTTGCTTCCAAAACGCGGTTTATTTGTATATTTGTCCGCTGTTCGATTGACAAATTCTGCCATTTCGTCAACTTCCGTACTCACTTTACGAGTAACCTTCTGTCTCCAACGCAAAAATTTCCGTCAGCTAGTTTCCATGTCTGATCGTTCTAGCCGATCGCAATTGAGTTTACCTGTTTGCCATTCCGTCCGGGAACAGCAGATTTCCAGCACACTCAATTGTAGTCTGGTTGTAACTCGATCCGCTGTAAAGCCGACATGTCCGTTAAACAAAATGTCGCTGTCCGACTTCATATCTGCTGCGGACAGGCTGATTTAATTTGAGTCCCGAATCGACCACTCCGAAAAAGAGTGGTTCGATCCCGGCAGTTCAGCTCCAGGTTTAGAGATCCTACGGGATCGAGTCAAGGAGAATGTTGAATTACAGTATGAAGCGTGTTCCAAAGCGCTTAGTCAGGGGACTATCTGTGGAGAAGTTGAGGCCATGGAAGCAAAATTCGACCACTGCTATACCATTTATGAGCGGTTGAATAGGCAAATTAACGCCGTGTTCGCACCGAGTGCACCGCCCGCTAATGTGTCCGCTACTATTGTTTCGTTTGGCGGCTGTCGCTTTCCTCCCTTCGACACAGAAGTTTTCCATTGCGATTACTTGCGCTGGCCAACGTTTCGCGACCTCTTCACATCCATATACATAAAAAATCTACGGCTGGCTGCGGTGGAAAAACTATTCCACCTTAACTGCAAAACCACAGGCAACGCAAATGTTCTAGTCGCAGAATCAGCTTGAGGCGCCTTGTGTGATCGGTTCGAGAATAAGCGGTTGCTAGTCAACAGCCAGCTTAAAATCCTTCTCAGGCTAGCCAAGGTCCCAAGGTCAGGCGCGGCTCTCAGAGAGTTGCATGGCACCATGAACAGATGTGTCACTGAGATCGAGCATGCTCAAATCTCCACGGAGAATTGGAACTGTATCCTTGTATTCCTGTGCACTTCCAAATTTCCGGAACAGACTCGATCTCGCTGGGAGCATTCACTGACAAATAAGTCAAAAATCGCAGAAATAAGCGTAGAATGGTTTGATATTTGGCTTTTCACAAGGCTCAGGGAATTTCCTAGTCGAGCAGTCTCGACTAGGGCACTCTTACTTGTTATACTAGTTTCCCAAAGGGAAAGAGTATATTGGTTTTATGCAATGTCCGTCTTGCTGTCCGTCCGTCTGGCCGTCTGGCCGTCTGTCCGTATGAATGCAATATTTTTTTACGCTATTGAAGCTAGAGACTTGAAATTTGGAACATATACTCGTGTATACCCTCGAATTATAAAGTGTCAAGATTTTCCGGATACGCCCACTAGGGGCGTGGCAAATCGGAAAATGGTTGCGCCCATAGTTAAGAAATCATATTAGTTGAAGAGCTAGAGAGTTGAAATTTGGAATGTATACTTGCGTTGACCACCCAAGTTCAAAAAGATATGGCGGATATATCTACGCCCATTGGGGGCGTGGCAAATCGGGAAAACTGTAACTTCTACAGTTTTAAAGCTAGAATGCTGAAATTTGGCACGTATCTTAACGCTTCGATTCTATAAAGATTGATAAAAAGATTTTATGTCCACGCCCACTGGGGGCGTGGCAAATCGGATCTGAATATAGAGTGATTTTACAAATTTCGCTATATTTTGAGCACTATTGATGCTAGAGACTTGAAATTTGATATATATACTCGGATAAGCAACCCAAGATCAAAAAGATATGGCGACATATCTACGCCTTCAGGGGGCGTGGCAAATCGCAAAAAGCTTATAGCTCCTACAGTTTGAGAGCTAGACGCTTCCCCTATTGAATCCCCAAAAATAAATCTTACTCCCCTTTGGGGGCGTGGTATAACGAAAAAATACCCTGTAACTTTTACATTCTTTGAGTGTAAGCATCCAAACTATACAGTTACGTTACCCTCGACTTCTTCTAGGAACTTGCCAAATATGATATGTCTACGCCTACTGGGGGCGTGGCAAATTGGCAGCAAAATTTGTAACGCCCAGCTGCAAAATTCATATGCCGTGCCACCTATGTAAATAAGCTTAATAAGAATTGCTAAGACGACAAACGGCACTTCTGAGAAATATTAAGAAATATATGCAATTCGATTTAATGTTGAAGTTCTGAAAATAATTTATCTGCTAAAATTATCATTTTTCGTATAGCGTAGGTCAGTTATGTTATTTTCTTTTTGTGTGTGTGACCATGACATAAAATGTAAATATCAAATATCGATTACACAAATATCGACTTATTCCGAACAAAATTATTCCACACAAAAAAATTGACGATAGGACCCATCATGTATGTATGTATGTAGGCACGAACAGCTGCCCAACTATTTTCATGCCGTCGCCGCCGCGTCTCGAACGCGGACTCTTTTGCTTACACGCTTTTCATCTACCTGCTGCGCCACATCAGTTTTGCATTGCCTGTTGGCAAATCCGAAACTACTTCACTACAAGGGCGACTTTTGACAAATACAAAACTATAGAAGCAGCTGTTAATGCAAACACAATATAAACATAAATCTATCGCAATTGTGATTCTTAGAAAAAGCTGAAATGCGCGCATATGAATGTATGTATTTATATGTGTTCATACAAAAACGGTGGTTGGTTTGAATGTATGCGTATAAACGGCGATATTTGACAAATACAAAACTAAAGAAGCGGCTGAAAATGCAAACACAACTCAATAACAATTTTGGTTGAAGAATATGCTAGAATGAATGGCGCTGAATTTATTTGTGACCGTGCATAAGCAAATGCGCTTATAATGTATGTGTAAATGTAAATGTATTTTGCTGTCGCTGCTTAACGCGTGCGTGTCATAATTGGCCAAACGTTTTGTTTAATAGATTGCGACTGACTTAACGGAACTTGAAACTTTCAGCATATGATTCTATTGAATTTTTTACATTTTATAAAAATGCTAATTTATTCACATAGTTATATTTGCAAAAATTGAAATTGCATAAAATTCACATGAATCTACATAAATGCAAAATTTGAGATAAATTATTAAATTTAAAATACCAGATGCCCCTGTGGGAAACGAGTATCACGCTTTAGGTTTCGCCCTAAGGCAACGTTCTTACTTGTTTTTCTTTTAAAAATATGAAGTGGCTGTGCTAGTAGAGATGATGCATAACGGAGTAGATGTTGATTCAAGTCTAGGTGCGGGTATTTTTATTTTTTTCTTCCTTTTATTTTGTTTATTCATTAGTTTACTAAAATTTTTTTTTTTTTTTTTGTTGACATACATTTTAGTTTATTGTTTATTTATTGGATTTAGGGTTTCTCCGAGTCAGGCATCCTCGTCTTTAGCTCTCTTACTTGTTCCTTTAATGTTCGAAATTCGAAAACATTTCATAAGTATATAACTCCCACATCTTAAGAGCTAAATCCTCTACATTTCTCATATAGATTCATATAAATTCTATACAGTTTTGGTTTTTGTTACATTTTGAATAGTCAGTTCAAATATAGTTTGGCTAATTATCACACACACGTGGCAAGCTGCAATGAACAGCAAAAAAACACTTACATTCACACCTGCACTGAAATGTTCAAGCTATTTTTTGTTCACTCATAAATTCAAGGGAGTTAATTGTGACTGAATTGTGTCCGCATTATCAGTAGCTTCTTTAGTTATTTATTATATAGATAGTGCTCTTGTAGTAAACTAGTTGCGGATTTGCCAACAGATAATGTAACACTGTTATCTATAAGTTTTATTTAATTGCGTTAAGTCAGTCTCAATTTATTTTTCCTAGTCGAGCACCCCCGACTAAAGTTTAGTTATTTTAGCTTGTAATTATACCCTGAACTCATTAAAAATGGGAAATCATGGTATAATGGTTTTGTTAAATGTATGTAACAGGCAGAAGGAAGGCAGAAGGGCGACGAGCTGAGTCGACTTAGCCCTGTCTGTCTGTCCGTCCGTCCGTTAGTCTGTATGTTTGAACGCGTCGATTTTATAAACCAGTCTAGCTAGAGACTCAATTTAACTTAATTTAATTTTTTTGTTGAGTCCGTGTATAGCACGCGCAGGTCAAGTTTACTTCGTATGATCGATAACTATTTTTGTTGTTATGTTATCAATTTATCGAAACGTTTCAAAATTATGTCTCCTAAACCTTTAGAGATAGACCTCTCATATGGATTCATGTGAATTTTATGCAATTTCAATTTGTACAGGCTGTTTTTACTAATTAACTACCAAACACCCCCCCCCCCCCTTTCTTCATTTGCCAATTGAAGGTCTGTTTCCGATCGGATGGGGATCAGGGTATCTCCTAGTCGGTTACCCCCGACTAGAGTTTTGTTACTTTTTTTTTAAGTTAGTTTAAAAAGTAAGGTGTTTGTACCTTGTTCAAAGAAGAAAAAAACGTATATTGGTTTTCTGCAATATCTGTCCGTATGAATGCAAAATATTTCTACGCTATTGACGCTAGACTTTTGAAATTTTGAACATATACATACATTGACGAAGTTCAGCTTTTAACTCATTAATACGCTCTATGTAGCGTTGTCGGTCCTCCTCGTTTTGTTCTTTCCTTTTCCTTCTTTTCCTGTCGAGCCCGGTACGCAGCTATTGGGAATGGGCGTGGTCCATCAACTGGATTTGCCTGCAAGGCCCGTCAGCAAATCCCTTTGCTCAAAAGGACCAGTTGTCTCAAGCGTGGGCTCCTCCGTCATGAATTATTTTTGTGTGAATATCATCAGCGCTAAACTACCTTCTTGTTTTGCTGTAGCCGAGTGCAACTTGATGGCATGTATATTTGGAGATGATGGGGCTGACGACCTGTTCAATGAAAATATTGGCATCGAAAATGAACAGCTACCCTGTGATGGTGAGCCAGATGCAGGCGAAAAACTGTTTGGCTATAACGATGAAGATGCAGAGAATGCACATGGAGAAAGAGGGCAAGAAGCCGTTATGGTGGAACCAAAAAACCACGCTGTGCGAAATCCACGTAAGCCTTGGGAATTGCTTTTCGACGTACATACGACAAATGGAGAGCCACCAAAATAATTGGGTTAGCGGAGTTTCTCCACACGGTGAACGGGTCCTTTTTATGTACGAACTAGCGGTTAACGGCTACTATTATTTTAATGTTCTTAAGACGAGATCTACCAACGCGACATATTTGGTAAAAAAAATACAGTTTTATGCTTATATTCACTAATTGCGTTTATTGACTTTTAGTTTATGCTAAAACAGCGTAATTTCGTTTCTTCCACTTTCACACGGCTCTGTTGCAATTCCAGCGCCTATCGAGGGACTTTCTATTGAGTTAAGCCACTTCAAGGCTAGCTGACTCGTTTTCACATCAAACCCGTAGCCTTTGAGGTGGTATTGAATCTTTCTGGTTGGCAAAACGCAAACTGACTGTCTGTGCTAACACCGCTTCATCGCCAAGTTCTCCTTGAGCTTCCGCACGGCTTTCTTCTGTTTGGCGAACAGTCCTTGGTTGCCGAAATTCCTTCTTCGCTCGCCATCGCCCCAGCTCCTTCCCTCTTGTATTTTCGCAGTGCTGTTCATCACTCGATTTCTTTGAGCAAACGCCTTTCACCTTCTCACAGGTGCGTCCACTGCCGACTCGTCTCACAATCATTGCGCTATTTCTATCCGACAATAAAGAATCTACACTTAAAAACTCTTTTCTTGTCATCGACGACTATACTCAAATTTTGTTATTTTATACTTTTTCAAAATAAACTCCGTCGCACTGTACAGTCGTTCTTGCTTAATTGTAA
The DNA here is from genome assembly GCA_035045145.1 of Drosophila meridionalis. NCBI lineage: Eukaryota > Metazoa > Arthropoda > Insecta > Diptera > Drosophilidae > Drosophila > Drosophila meridionalis. Next base: position 1,114,092 of record JAWNPG010000060.1, read on the forward strand.
TTCTTTCCTTTCTTATATATTTTCGTTTATAATTTTTTTCCATCAAGCATTTTATCAAAAATCGTTCTTTTTTACTTCAACAAAAATTTGTATTGAAAATTAATTCGATTAAAAATAGACAACCTTAAATACCATGTAACACATTTATGTAAAACAAATAAGAACATTGTATTCGGGTGTAAACCACTACGTGATACTCTGCTCTCATAGGGGCATCTGGTATATTAAGCTGGGCGGTACAAACTTTGTTGCCGACTTGCCACCGCCACTGGGCGGGGAACTACAATTTTCATAGAACTTTATGGAACCGTAACATTATCTTATATATCAAATTTTAGAGATTATGGTCTTAAACAGTTATCCCGATATTTGCCACCCTTTTTTACCTTGGATGGTCAATGTGAGTATACATTCCAAATTGCAATTTGTTACACCCTAGTTGGCGTATCGGGGTAATCTTGACGTTTTATTGTTCTTTTAAAAAAAATTTTTTTACTTTCAAAGAGAAAAATGTTTTTTATTCTTTAAATAATCCCACAATTTAATATTATAAATAAAAAAATTGTTTAGATAGATTTTTTCATTAAAAAGGTTTCAATGAATATATATAAAGACAATCGAATTACATAATGGGGTGTTTTAGCGACTCTAGTGAGGCAAAGATAATACTGCTAACGTTGTCAACAACGTAAAGATAGTTGATCACACTGACGGTTAACACCATAAATAGCATAGCAGAGAGAGTTCTTAGTTGAGAGTGTTGACGCGTCTTTTTTTTGTGCTCTTGAGTTTTAATTAAATTATCACTTATTATTTCACTATAATTGTCACACTATCGCGTTCGGTTAACTTTGGATAACTATTATTACATAGCTTAGCAAGGTTTGATCCGTTGTGCTTTGTACTTCAGTTATAACCGATATTCATTTTCGGTTTTCGTGCATCGGCGATTTTGATTTCTATTATCGTTTTTGCTTTGTGTCGCTGTCTGCCGGCCTTCTGTTGCATCTGCTCTCACTTGTTGTTGTACGTTACATTTTGCTTGCATTCACAATTGTGTCTCAATGCGTTGTTATCTCTTTTAGTTTTGCATTCTTTCGCTTTTTGTTTTTTTCTCGCTTCAATTTTGTTTTACCCAATTGCCCAAATGACATGCTTTAAGAAATAATGTTCTTTTAGTCAGGTTGTTGATTCTGCATAAGCACAATTTGTTAATTGTTGGTCGTGTGAGAACTTGATGCACACTAAATGTGCTGGCCTCACTGGGCGTGACTATGACAAAATCATGTCCACTACCAAAATTGGTTGCGGTGGTTTACGTTGGTTTTGCCCGAGTTGCTTGGAAAAACAAATTAATTTTTCCAAGATGTATAATTCGGTGAGAGTTCAATTTTTAAAACTGTGCAATATTTCAAAACAGCTTTCTAGTGATATAGAAGCTGGTGAAGAAATATTAATATTAATTAAATAATAATAATTAAATATTAAAAAAGTATAATTTTCAAACAATCTAATGGAGACTACAACATTATTGGTACCAGCTTCTGTACCAATGTTGTCTCCAAATTCTTTAGCTAATACCGGTTGTTGTTCAAACAGTGAATAACAATCTGTTAGCGACCTCTGAACCCATGTTGCCCACTTTATCAGTTGTGTCTCCTCGAAAGCAGGTTTTCTTATCCAGGCTTTCATCTGACACGACGTGCGAAGCAATATCAGCGTTTATTGCTAGTAAGTCTGCAGCCAAAGTTGTTATCTCGAAGTTTAATTTTACGACACCTCGTGAAATTACTTCGTTTAAAATCAATGTGCCGGTTGAGCACTTCACAACTATATGTGATGCCAATTTTTGGCCACCGCATATAGTTCTACATGAATTCAAGCCAAAGAATCGAAACCGATTACCTCCAGTATCATTGAACCCTACTGCGGTACAATATTCAGCTAATATTGTATCAAAAAACTAAATTGTATAAATTCTTCACCCAAATTCAGGTCCAAATTCTAAACTTAATGGTCTATTTTTAAGCAGTTTCAGTTTTCAATATGATGTCATTGTGTTTACTGAAACGTGGCTGAGTCCTTAAATTTATAATAGTGAGATTCTCTCTAATAACTTCACTATTTATAGATGTGATCGATTGATACGCAGAGGTGGGGTGTCTTAATAGCTGTTAAGGCCGATATCCTCTCCGAATCATTAAGTTTCAAAGCACTTCATGATGCTGAGATTATTGGGGTTAAAATAACTCTCCCATCTCTTTGCATATATGTCACCTGCTCATATGTTCTTCCCTCTTCTGATGTACAAGTCTATGAACAACCAAGTTATATTAAAGAAATTTTTAAGCATGTAAATGATAATGACTTATTTATAGTGCTATGTGACTATAATATACCTAACACCACTTGGTCGTCAGCTCCCAATTTTAGCTACCTTATTCCGTCTACAGATCATTATTCATTTGATGAACTGTTCAGTCTATCAATGTTTCAAATGAACTCTATTTTGAATCATTTGAATCGTTCACTTGATCTGGTTTTTATACCCTGAGCCCGTTGAAAATGGGAAATCAGGGTATAATGGTTTTGTTAAATGTATGTAACAGGCAGAAGGAGGCGTGTCAGACCCCACAAAGTATATATATTCTTGATCAGGGCGACGAGCTGAGTCGATTTAGCCCTGTCCGTCTGTCTATCCGTCCGTCCGTCCGTCCGTCCGTCTGCCCGTATGTTTGAACGCGTCGATCTCAGAACGTAGACGAGCTAGACAGCTGAAATTTTTTTGTAGGTCCGTGTATAGCACGCGCAGGTCAAGTTTGCTTCGTATGAACGATAACAATTTTTTTCGTAATGTTATCGATTTTAATGCTTATCGAAAATAAGTTTTTAAGGTGTAGTTTGTACATTGTTTGAGCTAGAGACTTCAAATTTGCTGTGTAGGTGCGTGTAATGAATACGGAGATTACGTAATCTTTAGATTTTGAATGTCACGCCCCATTCGCCCCCAACAATCCCCTGTTCGTCGAATGTTTGCAAGTGGATGGTGGTGTTCGCACGAACATTTTGTTCGCCGACCGTGTTCGCGAGGAATAGAAATGTTTCTATCTTACGCGTGTTCGTGCGAACATGCTCGACAATGGATTGGCATGTTCGCACGAACATCATTTGAAAAAAAAAAATACTTGTGAAATCAACACGTGCAAAATGAGCAAAGCATTTCTTAAGGAATTCATTGAATGTCTTAAAAATGAGCCATGCTTGTGGCAAAATAAAAACGAGTGTTACAAGGACAAGGATAAGAGAACCAAATCTTGGGAAACTCTTGTTCTAAAATACAAAGAGCATGATGAAAGCGCAACGGTGCAATCAGTGAAAAAAAGTTAACTCTCTGCGCGCGGCCTATCGGCGTGAGCCGCAAAAAATAAGAAGAAGCGAAAAGTCTGGAGCCGGGGCTGACGACATATACAGACCAAGTATATGGTATTTCGATCATCTATCGTTCCTTCAAGATCAGGAATGTTTTGTCGATGGTATAAATACTTTTGAGGACGAAGATTCAAGCTTCACAAAAGTTGCAAAAGAAACGGTAAGTAATGTTGAAAATGTCATCTTTAGCAATGCGATATGTATCGATAAGTAATTGTACCATATCTATGTCATAGGTACCATATCTAAGTTAGTCACAAATAAACCATTGTTGTAAAAGCACACAGGCGCGGTTTTTATCTTTCAATTTAAATATAACTTCCGTCCATTTTGGGTAGAAAAAGGTTTTCTATCCAACAAAGGTTATGGGCCCAGGCGCGAATGTTTAATTGAAACATAAAGTGTTTGTTTTTAGTTACGAACTATTAACATCGGTGTGGCTCAGGAACTAATTGATAATAGCTATGAGCGGAATTTATCAAATAGAAAATTTGGACGAAGGCAATTATGAAACCTGGCGCGTTGAAATGCGGAGTGGGTTGGTGCTCCAGGAGCTATGAAGTGTAGCATCAGGTGGATTGCTACCAACGAATGCTCCTGAGAACGTAAATTGGCAGGCCAAAGATGAGAAGGCGCTGTCAGTGATCACGTTAAGTGTGAAACCTTCACAATTGGGCTATTTGAAGGATTGCAAGACGTCGTCCGAGGCATGGAATCAGCTAAGAGATGTCTATCAGCCGAGTGGACCAACACGTAAGGTTCAGCTCTACAAGAAATTGCTTTTCAAGCGCATGGAGCAAGGGCAAAGCATTTCGAATTATATAAATGAATTCGTTGGAATTCTGGATAGCCTCGGGACAGTAGGAATTGAGCTATGGGACGAATTGCGCACAATTATTTTGCTGTCGAGTCTTCCAGAAAGTTACGAAAATTTCGTTGTCGCCATAGAGACGCGCGACAGTCTGCCGCCCTTCAACGCTCTATGCATCAAAATGAGGGAAGAGAGCCAGCAGAGGGAGAACGCAGAAGAAAAGAACGAATGCGTAAAAGCATTTTGTGCGACACACAAGCCAGCTGCGCAGAGAGCGAAAAAGCAGCGAAACAAAAATATGATATTTTTTAATTGTGGCGAGCGCGGGCATATGAAGGCTGAGTGTAAGAAAGAGAGCGCTTATGAGAAAAAGGCGAGTAGAAGAGAGAACAAGCAGTGCAGTTTATTAAATGCATTGAGCGCAGATCATTTAAAAAAGAGTATGTGGTGTTTGGATAGTTGTGCAACAAGCCATATGTGTTTTGGTAAAAAGTTATTCACAAAGTTTGTTAAACACACAGTGAATGAATACACTGACTATGTTGGGGTTTAGTCGAATACTCATGAATGAGTACACGGACTGTGATGTTGTTTAGTCTGTATTGTACTGATCTTTATTCTTCTGAGGCTGCGTATATATACCCAGCCTCATGCATAATTTCAACCCTTAAAACTAATGTGTCTATCGCTGAGTGTGTAAAGCTCAGCATTGGTCTATTGTATTCTTATTATTATCGCTGAGGTTGTAGGGCTCAGCGTTCGTCTATTATCTATTCTTATCCTATCGCTGACGTTGTAAGGGTCAGCGTTCATCTGGCTATTTTAAGATTCCACACATGTGGCCTTTCTTCATCTATCGCACTGCATGCTAGTCGTCAAGTGCGTAGAAGGCATGTTTACATATTTATATATATTTTTATGTTCATGCCTGAACATTCTGCCGGGCCGAGAAAAGGTGACAGTCAGTAATCGCTGTCTCTGGTTTCTGCTCTTAACTATATTCAAGACAATGACAATTGTTACTATTCCAATCCTTGTATAGTTTATGTTCGTGCCTGAACACACAGAAATGATTAGTCTGACTGACTCTGGTTTCCTGAAAGCAGAAGGAAAAGGAGAAGTAAAGCTGGAGACAGAATTATGCACGTTGCTGTTAAAAGATGTTCTCTATGTGCCGAAAATGATCGGAAACTTTTTCTCAGTGAGCAGCGCTGTGAAACATAATTGCCTTGTAACTTTTGGGCAAGAGTATGCAAAAGTAATGCAAAAAGGTTTTTGCATGGTAAAAGCAAATAAGGTGGAAGACTTGTAAATGTTTCAAGGAAAGCAAAATAGCTGCTTTGCTGCAGCTAAGGCAGATGGTGTGCTGTGGCATAAACGGTATGGCCATTTGAATGTCAACAGCTCGAAAGACCTGATCAAGAAAGGAATGGTGCGTGGTATTGAAAACATGGTTTTTAAGGAGAACATGAATTGTAAAATTTGCATGCTAAGCAAAATTCATGTGCAGTCATTTCCTGACGCAACTGCCAATAGAGCGCGAGGCATATTGGAGTTGGTTCATGCTGATGTGTGCGGGCCTTTTAGCACACAGTCTTTGGCTGGATCGAGGTATTTCTTAACCTTTATTGACGACAAGTCAAGACGGATATTCGTATATTTCCTTCGGAGGAAGGATGAAGTCTTCAAGATGTAAGTGTCTCAAATGTATCCGAAACGACAATGGAGGTGAATTCGTCAATAAGCCGTTTGATGAATACCTGAAGAGTCAAGGGATCAAGGGGCAGTTGACAGTAGCATACACTCCTCAGCAAAATGGCGTGGCTGAGAGGGCAAACCGCACTCTGGTAGAGATGTCAAGGTGTATGTTGCTGCAATCAGGATTGGGCGAATCTTTGTGGGCTGAAGCAGTCAACAAGCCGTATATGTAAGGAATCGATCGCCAACCAGTGCTTTAGGCAGTATGACGCCTATGGAAGCGTGGACTGGTAAGAAATCTTTTGTTGGCCATCTAAAAGTTTTTGGTTCAATTGCAGTAGTTTTGGACAAGGGTCCAAGGAAGAGCAAACTGCAAGCAAATGGCAAAGAATACCGCATGATTGGGTATTCGGTAGCAAGCAAAGGCTATCGTTTGTACGACCCAGTATCTCGTCAGGTGATTGAGAGGCGAGATGTTCTTTTCAATGAGGACGGAGATGGCAACTATTCATCTGTAACTGAGCTGCCAACGTCTAAAGTTACCATGCAGCCTGGTAACGAGAGTGATGGCTCTGGCAGCAGCGAGGGACGCAGCAGCGATCGGGACAGCAGCGAGGGACGCAGCAGCAATCGGGACAGCAGCGTTGGAGGCAGCAGCGAGAGACGCAGAAGCGAGAGGCGCAGCAGCAAGGGACGCAACAGCAACGGAGGTGGCAAGAACAAAGGAAGCGAGGACGCAACTGTGAAAGTTGAGCATGACACAGTTCCCTGCATTGGTCCAGGCAGACCAAGGCTGATTCGAACTGGCAAGCCAGGCCGGCCTCGAAAGCAGCACAACGTTCTTGGGGCTCTGGTTGCTACCAACATGAAGGTGCCATCATCCTATAAGGAGGCGTTGAGGAGTGTTCATGCATCAGATTGGTGTGATGCGATGAAACGGGATTATGACGCACTAATGGCGAACCAGACATGGCAGTTAGCAGACTTGCCGGAAGGACAGCGGGCTGTAGGATGCGAATGGGTTTACAGCCTGAAACGTGACAAAGATGGACATGTTGAACGATTCAAGGCACGATTGGTGGCAAAAGGTTGCTCCCAGCGGTATGGCATTAACTATGCGGAAACTTTTTCTCCGGTGAAAACGAGCCCTGTCTCTACCAACATATGCGAATGGATAATTTGTCGTTAATCCTGGTATATGTTGACGATTTGCTTATAGCATGTCAATCCAAGGAGGACCTGGTTAGCATCAAAGCGGCGAATTCAAATGCGTTTGAATGCGTCGACAAAGCCGTGCCTGAACTGTTTTTGGGCATGGAGGTGCAGCGTGAAGATGAGCTTGGGCCTATCACCATAGGCCATTCGCAATATATCAAGGAATTATTGCAAACTCACGGTATGGACAATTGTAGACCAGTAGCAACTCCGCTGGATGCAGGTTTCAAAGTAAATTGCGCCGATGGACAGTGTCAAAAGGTTCACCCTGTCAAGTATCAATCAATGATTGGTGAGCTGATGTGGCTGGCACTCACGACTAGACCAGACATTTTACACTCAGTTGCGAAGTTGGCTCAGAGGAACCAAGATCCGCACGTCGCGCATCTGGCTGGCGTAAAGCACGTTTTGAGGTATTTGGTAGCGACGCTAAATTTCAAGTTACACTACACAGGTAGTCATCAGCCACTCACTGGATATGTAGATGCGGATTGGGGTGGAGATCGAATTGACCGGAGGTCGTATACTGGCTATGTATACTTTTTGGCAGGTGGACCGATTTCTTGGCGATCCGAAAAGCAACGCAGCGTGGCACTTAGCAGCACGGAGGCAGAATACATGGCACTGTCGGCGTAAGGAATCTATATTCTTACGTCGATTAATAATCGAGATTGGATGTGGAGATGAATCTACATAACTACTCTGTATGGCGAGGCCAGGAATCCGGTTCATCATTCCCGGACTAAGCATATTGATATAAGATATCATTTAATTCGTGAAGTAGTAGACGAAGGTCAAATTAACTTAAAGTATGCTTGTACAACAGACATGATTGCGGATATCATGACTAAGAATCTTTGTAAGAACAAGCATGTTAAATTTACTGAAATGTTAAGATTAAAATGAATTATGTTAATTTGAATTTGTAACCATGATCGCATTGAGGAAAGGTGTTCAAAATGTATCGATAAGTACGTGTACCATATCTATGTCATAGGTATGGGTATAGGTATAGGTAAAATGTGTGTCTTGGCAAAAGGATCGATTTTAAATTCTATATTATACATATATATTTACATTATACATATCTATATATATATATATAATATAGAATTTAAAATCGATCCTTTTGCCAAGACACTGCTCCTTCATTATTAAAATATTTACAAAAATCATTACGAATAGCTTTGGCATTCTCTGTCGCATTGCCTCTTGTAGGCTCCAGATCATCCAAACGCTGCTCAGACTGCGAAGCTTCACCAGCCGTATTCAATTCAGTAGAGTTTCGACAATAAACTGCCGAGTTTTTTTTTAGAAGAAGTTGTGTAAATAACAACAGCAGAGCACATAATGGAACAATTTTCAGGCTGCAGTGAAATTGTTGTTAACAAAATTCGAAATCTGTTGGCCAAAATGCCAAAAGTATTTTCAACAACGCACCGAACTCTTGCAAAGCGGTAATTAAAAATAAGTTCCTCTTTCGTTAGGCTATGACGACTGTATGGCTTTATTAAATTTGTTGAAAGTGGAAATGCATCATCTCCTACCAACACATACGGAAGCTCATACTCTGTAATTGGAACATTTTTAGGCTTGGGCAATTTAAATAAATTCGCATCGAGTCGTCTTTTAAATTCAGATTGAGCATACACTCCAGAATCTGATGCCCTTCCATTAGCTCCAAACTCAACACACAAAAATTCATAGTTTGGATTAACTTTAGCCATTAATACAATGCTAAACGTCTTCTTATAGTTGTAATAGAAGGACCTAGATGAATCAGGCTTTCTTATATGAGTTAACACACAGAGTTACACCGAGCGCGCTCCAAGTAACTCAGCAACAGTGTTAGTGCCCTGAACCCGAGGCGGCTTCCGCCACGTGCGCTGCGTCAGCGTTCTCACGGAGTCGCGGGCAACAACAACAACAGGCTTCCGATACGTGCGCTGCGTCAGCAGTCTCAAAAAGAACAATAACAACAGGCTTCCACCATGGGCGCTGCATCAGCATTCCCACGGAGGCAGCGATTACAACAACCAACCGCGGCGGCACCAGCAGCAGCTTCATCGGCAGCGACAGCAACGTAGGCAGCAGCGGCAGCACCAGCAGCAGCGGTGACCCATAGCCATAAGTTGCGTTTTTGTTCAGTTCAGTTAAGTTTTAATTAATAAACCAGCCAGTTGGCTTTTTTTTAAACAAATTGGCGAAATTCCACTGACTTTCAAAGCTTATTACAATTTCCTTCCAGTCCTCTTCATTTGCAGGCATCTGAAAAATGATTGATTAATTAATATGTATCAATTTCAGAGCAAACCAAAGAAGCGAAAGAGTGCTGACAGCAATGAGTTCCTTGCAAAAGCGATGAAACACTTGGACAATGCTAGGGAAAAAGATATCGCTGATATATATGCAGAATCCTGGGCCGCAACATTCAGGCAGTTGCCAGCGGATCAGCAAATTTTTGCAAAAAAGGAAATTGAGGAACTGCTATTTCACGGCCAACTGGGTATGCTGACGTTTCAAAACGTAGCTCAACGTGCATACCAATCTAGCACACAAGTTACTGCTAGACCAATCCCTTCAGTCGGATATCATCGGACCAGCACACCAACGGACTCTACATCTGTTTCCTCGGGGTTTTCCACCTTTTCGGCTCACGGAAACCCTCCACAAATAATTCAAAACATCGAGGTGTTACCCAATTCATTTGCGGATATATTTAGCAATGCAGACTATACTGACATATAAGTAATTTGTCTATATATATAAATATATGTATATAATTTAAATAAAAATATATTCTTCACCTTTATAAACGGCTTAAGAGCGTTAATAATATGTGTGTGTGATTGTCCTGTGGCTAAAAAGCTCAAAGTTGCTGAAAGCCTTTCATTCTGAAGGGAGTGTCCTGCCGTTTAATTTGAGGTCCTACTAAACTTAGTAATTCCTCATAGGTTTCCCCATCCATTCGAAGAAAATTCTTCAAGTCCAGGGGGGAGGTTTCGTTCAGCTCTTTTAACAATTTTGTGTGAGTGAATTTTCCTCGCTTTGAGTACCACTCTTTCATCCACATATTATGCTTGCTTTTATTTGTTTTCTCTTTTTCTATTTTTAAGTAAACACTTATTGCCATTAGGGCAACGATTTTATTTCGCTCCTCAGACATGTTTCCCTCTCGAAAGATTTTATAAAATGATGTTCGACGAACAATCTTTGCCATGTCGGTGGGCAAACTAATTGTGTTCGGCGAACATGTTCGCAAGTGGATGGGCCCCTTAAGCAATTGAGTCGGCTCTTCACAGAGCTCAGGGTATCTCCTAGTCGAGCAGTCTCGACTAGAGCACTCTTACTTGTTATTAATGATGATTCAGTCATTAATGTTACCAGATGAACTCCTATCTCTTTGCATCATCCCTCCTCAAATGTCTTTTTTTTCTAAAAGATGTCACCCATTTCTGCCCTGATTCCTCAAATAAAGTGTGCTTAATGATTTAATTAATGCAACTGACTGGACGCTTTTATACGACTAACCTTTTTATATGAAACTTTAAGCTCTATCCTTGATGTCTGTGTCCATTTGTACCACTCTAGGCCTGCTTCTAATATGCTCCCCTGGTTTACTTAGACTTTTTCTAATTTTAGAAACATTAAAACCAAATATTTTAAGAATTTTAAAAAGTCTGGTTCAATTGTTGACTGGTCTAAATACTCAATAGCCAAGTTAAATTTTAATCTTTTAAATGCTAGGTGTTATGAGAATTACCTTTTACGTTGTAAAAGGAAATTCGTTCGTGATCCGAAGCAATTTTATTTATTTGTAAACTCGAAGCATAAATCATACAATTTACCGGCCATGTTTTTCTTTGGATAATAAAAAACTTGTAATGATCAAGATTTTTTTTCCACTTATTCTTCAATCCACTTATTCTTCTAATGACTCCCACACCCAGTCGTACTCATTTGGAAGTCCTGCAACGAATATTATCAATGTTCCTAGTGTTTCCCTTGTTTCTCTGGTTTCAGCTATTCGGACATTGAAATCATCTTTTTCTCCTGGTGCTGATAATATTCCAAGTTGTGTTATAAAGGAATGCAGTGCTTCGTTACAGTTACCCTTATTAAAACAATTCAATTTGTCCCTGGAGACTTCTGTTTTTCCATTTATTTGGAAAGAATCACTTATTATTCCATTACATAAAAAAGGTGGGAGGTCTGACATTTCAAATTATAGAGGCATAGCTAAACTGTCTGTTATCCCAAAATTATTTGAAAAAATTTTAGCAGCAAACTTACAACACTTTTGTGAATCGATTATTTCGAAATCTCAACATGGTTTTTTCCAGAATCGATCAACTTCAACTAATTTATTAGAATTTTCTTTTCTAATTAATGATAGATTTTTAAACAAAATGCAAACTGATGTTAATTATACTGATTTCAGCAAAGCATTTGATTCAGTTAATCATAATATCTTAATTTGCAAACCTGATCATTTAGGATTTCACCCTAAACTTGTGTCTTGGATTTCATCCTATTTGAAAGGTAGGGCTCAAAGGGAATTGTTGAGGACATCAATTTCGAAGCTTATCTCTGTTTCATCAGGCGTACCTCAGGGCAGTCATTTAGGACCGCCGCTTTTTTCCCTCTTTGTCAATGATCTTCCTAGCTGTATTGTTCACTTCAAAATTTTTATGTATGCAGATGATGTTAAGCTCTGCCTTTCATACTCCAACTTACTTGACCATCTTCTCCTACAAGATGATCTTAATTCTTTTCAGCGTTGGTGTGTGACTAATCAGTTGCATTTAAATTGCTCTAAGTGTATGACAATGACCTTCAGTCGTACCATCCCACATATTGTTAATTACACTATTAACAACAGTTCCTTGCAACGAATTTTTACTGTCAAGGATCTGGGTGTTATTTTTGACACAAAATTTTCATTCAATCTTGATGTCTCTACTATCTTAAATTAAGCTGAAGGTGCTCTTAGTTTTATTAAACGTTGGTCAGACGAGTTTAAAGATCCCTTTATCACCAAACTATTATATACTTCGGAGGTTCAATATATTTTAGAATATTGTTCAATTATATGGTCTCTACAGCAAAAACTGTATCAGGACTCGGTCCAGAAACAGTTTCTTATTTTTGCGTTGCGTGATCAAAACTGGGATCGTAATCTTCGTTTACCGTCTTATCAGAGTAGGTTTCTTCTTATTAATCTTCCCTCATTAATCAATCGTAGAACAATTCTGGGGATTGTTTTCCTACATAATTTGATTATTGGTAAAATTGATTCGCCATGTTTGTTAATTCTACTTAATTTTTCTGTTCCCTCCAGAACAACCAGACACTTTTGTCCGTTATCTTTACCTTTATGCACATCGGATTATTCTTTGCATAGCGCGTTTCACGTGTTATGTAGTAATTATAATAAATATTATCATGTGTTCTCCTCTGAACTCTCTCTTCCTTTAATAAAATCATTGCTTACAGGTCATCTTTGTAGTAGCCTGTAAATCTTAATTTTGTACTTACATCTAAGACTGTAATTAATTTAATTTGTAAGTTTTCCACAAATACCCTCTATCGTGTATAGCTTCAATAATATAACTGACTAAAATGGCTGTGAATTGGGGCATAGCTGGCCGTACTGGCAAATAAAGTACCCTCACAGAGTTGGTGGTATTATTGATAATTTATGTTATTTTAGGCTTTATAATTATATAAATATTTTTATTGTTTACATTTAAGTTGACGCCAGTTTTGTCAGTCTTTTTAATAATAGATAAATAAAACAAGTAAGAAAACTCTAGTCGGAGGTGCCCGACTAGGAGATACCCTGAGCCCCGTCCGACTTGGATTGTTGAATACGCTCCATAGCTTGCATATAACATTAAATTTTCCAAAATTAAATTATAATTTTGAAATTTTATTCAACTAGAATGTATGTAAATCAAAAATAAATAAATAATTAAATAAATAAACAAATCAACAAAAAAAGAAGAAGAAAAACAAACATCACCGCACCTGGACTCGAACCTGCATCTATTTACTACATATGTAACGATAGAACGCATCATCTCAGCTAGCACAACCACCTCATGTTTATAAATAAAAAAAAAAAAAAATTTAAAGAGTTATGCTGTCGTCACCGAGTTTCGAACTCGGGACCTCACGTTCACGCGCTTCGCGTCTACCCACTACGCCACACCAGTATTGCGGCGCTTGTTGGCAAAACGCAAACTAGTACTACAAGGGCGATATGTGACAAATACAAAACTAAAGAAGCAGATCAATCGCAATTGTAATTCTTAGAATAGCTGAAATGCGCGCATATGAACGTATGAGTATGTGTACATACATAAACGGTGGTCTGTTTGAATGTATGCGTGTAAAGGGCGATATATGACAAATACAAAACTACAGAAGCGGCTGAAAATGCTCAGAAGCGGCTGTGCACTAAGCATAATTAGTAAAAAGAGCCGGTACGCAAAAAATAAAAAAATAGAAATTGCATAAAATTCACGTGAATCTATATGCAAAATTTGAGGAGTCTAGCTCTAAAGGTGTGGCAGATAGAATTTTATAACCTATTTTCGATAAGGTTTAAAATCGATAACAAAACAACAAAAATAGATATCGTTTTTTGGTAACAAACTTGACCTGCGCGTGCTATCCACGGACCCAACAAAAAAAAATTCAAGTCTCTAGGTCAACTACGTTCTGAGATCGACGCGTTCAAACATACGGACAGACGGACAGACGGACGGACGGACAGACGGACGGACAGACAGACGGACAGGGCTAAATCGACTCAGCTCGTCGCCCTGATCAAGAATATATATACTTTGTGGGGTCTGACACGCCTCCTTCTGCCTGTTACATACATTTAACAAAACCATTATACCCTGATTTCCCATTTTCAATGGGCTCAGGGTATAAAAAATATAAACTAAGTAGCTTGACGCAAACAATGCTGACGTAACAAATCGTGGGTTCAGTGCCCTGCATCAAAGATAATAAGCAACGGTAATCCGTCGCTTCTTATGCCGAAGAGCTGTATCGTTAAGAATGCTGGATCAGCGTGCCGATTGCGGCTTGATGGCGTGATGCAATTTCGCTCTAGGGTAGGGTTATGCTTTTCCTTTGTCTTTAGCGTTAGTTGGTTTTTGAATAAAGAAGACACAAGTTGAGCGAATATTCTTACTTAGTAAGCCGAATCACAGAGTCACAAGGCCAGATATTCAACAAAGGGGACGAAGTCAAGTCCTCCATCCTAATCTTCATAATTTGGAACCATATTTCCCAAGTCGCCGTTGGTGACATCTCGGACGTTCTGAGTGAATAACTGCTCTGACGTCAAAACTCATCTATCCCAAGACGTAGCGGGACTACGCATCGGAGTTGCCGTTGGAGACATCTCGTACGCTCTGATTTATTAACTGACGCCCAACGTGGGGCTCGAACCCACGACCCTGTGAATTAAAGTCTCATGCTCTACCGACTGAGCTAGCCGGGCGAGTACAAAGCCTACAGGTGCAGGCACCACCAATTGTCACATACCAAAAAGTGTCCGTTATCCCAGGTGTCAAATGCGATGTAACACTTGACATAATAAAATCAGTGCCAGAGTTTTCTGGTGCACAAGACAATATGTTGCCTGGAGACAGGCAGCATTAAGGCCCTTCGTTGGCAGCAGTTTGCACTACCAAGCAGTAGCCATCATAAGGAACAAGGTCACAGGAACTGCTGGAGCTTTGCTCGTATTCTATAATACTGTGCTAAATCTTGATGCTATCTTGGCCAGACTAGACTGTACAAAACTTAGGCATGGTCACGCAAGGTGACATGACTCTCATGCAGTACTATGACGAGGTCGAGAAAAGACTGACTCTAGTGACTAATAAAATTGTGATGTCACAAGAACAGGAAAACGTCGACGTGCTCAATGCTGAAGTTAGGGCCGACGCCTTGCACACTTTTATTTCGGGCCTGCGAAAACAACTTAGAGCTGTTGTATTCCCGGCACAACCCAGAGACTTGCCTTCCGCACTAGCTCTGGCCAGAGAAGCAGAAGCTTGCATCGAGAGAAACATGTTTACCAATTCGTACACAAGAGTTGTTGAAGAACGAACGCAAGCAGCTGAAAACAGCAAAAACCGACCCTATAATAAACCCAATAGGAACAATAGGGAAGTACACGACCAAGAGAGAAACCCCCATTACAAGGCGCAAGAAGGAGGCTCCACAGGAGCAACTTAACAAACACACCCAAGCGCAAGATCCGCAGCCGATGGATGTAGATTCTTCGTCCTAGTTCAGGCAGCGTACATATCACAATCAGTACCAACAAAATGAATCAAAAGCCCCCAAGAGAAGAAACTACTCAGACCGCCAAACAGGTCCAAACGGCAACGTCCTAACAATATTGTTCAGGAAGATACTGATGAAAAAAAGGCAGCGTAGGAAAGGGCAGCAAAGGCCGCACTTGAGGAAATCGACAGCAATGACGCGTACGAATGTTCCCGGTTGCCGTTCATCAAACGACGATTGGCTGGGAGAACATTAAAAATGCTAGTTGACACAGGCGCGGCAAAAAATTATGTTAATGAGCTAAAAACCATAAAGCCGGTTGCCAAGTTTTTCTCAGTAAATTGATCCACGGATCCACTGAAATTAAGCAAAAGTGCCTAATAAACATTTAAGTAAGTTGAACCTAGCAGAGAACTCTCTAGAAGATCAGTGCATATCTGAAGAAATTCATTACCAGGGATGAACCGGCGTAAATTTCACCGATATAAACGAAATCGTGGCTCCTGACTCCATTAAAAAGGAGTTCAGAAAAATGATCCTTAAAAAGATAAGGCCTTCTAAACAGCAGAAGAAGTCCTCCCTTTTAACACCTCTGTCTCCGCCACGATTCGCACGGTAGACAACGAACCTGTATATGCCAGATCTTACTCTAATCTAATGGGCGTTACGGACTTCGTAAATAGCGAAGTCAATCAATTGTTGGAAGATGGCATCATCAGACCATCAAGGTCACCTTACAACAGCCCTACGTGGATTATTGACAAAAAAGACACAGATGCCTATGGTAACACGAAAAAGATATTCGTCATTGACTTCAGGAACAAAAAAACCATATCTGTTACAAAGTTTTTCACTACTCTCGACCTTAAGTCAGGGTAGCACCAAATATACCTTGAGAAACATGCCATGCCACGCCAAAAAACGTCATTCTCCGTTCGCGGCGGCAAATATGGATTCTGTCGTCTACCCTTTGGTCTTAAGAATGCTGGTAGCATTTTTCAAAGGGCACTCGGTGCTACGTCTACGTAGATGACAACATAGTTTTCTCAAAGAATGAATCAGACCATGTCAACCACATCGAAGCCAATATGAGAGTATGCCAAGAGAAACTAGCTTTTTTTAAGGAAAGCGTAGAATACCTGGGTTTCATTGTAAGTAAGGAAGGGACAAATTCTGATCCTAGAAAAGTCTGGGCCATTCAAGAATACCCCGTACCCAAAAAAATTTACAGTGTCAGATTCTTTCTGGGTCTGGCAAGCTACTACAGAGTCTTTATAGAGGACTTTGCAGCTATTGCTCGATCAATAACAGATATTCTGAAAGGAGAAAACGGATCAGTGAGTAAGCATAAGTCCAAAAATAATTACGGTAGGGTTCAACGAAACCCAGCGCAACGCATATGAACGCTTGCGCAACATCTTGGCGTCTGAAGACGTAATTCTCATGTATCCCGATTTTAAGAAACCTTTTGACCTAACCACCGACGCCTCGGCCAACGGAATCGGTGCGGTACTATCTCAAGAAGGTAGACCCATCAACATGATTCGTACCCTGAAAAATGCCGAGTTGAATTGCTCCACTAATGAGAGGCAGTTGCTGGCCATCGTGTGGGCTTTAGGCAAATTGCAGAACTTTCTGTATGGCTCAGGAAAGTTAATATTTTCACAGACCACCAACCGCTCACCTTTGCATTAGCGGACAAAAACACCAACGCAAAAATAATAATGGAAAGCCTACATTGACCAGCACAACGCCATGGTTTGTTATAAACCGGGTAAAGAAAATTTTGTTGCTGATGATCTATCCAGACAAAATCTTCATGCCCTACAAAACGAGCCTCAATCAGATGCCTTTCTCTGTCTTACACGGTCGAGGTTATGGAAAAACCCTTAAATTATTTCAGAAATCAAGTCATTCTGGAAAAAGTACGTTTCGCACTAAAACGCAATTTGTTTTTGTTCCGAAACAAAATTTTACTGATAAGAACAGCGATTTCAAGATTCTTAAAGTCGTCGTAAATCCGGATGTCGTGAACGCTATCCATTGGCAAGTTTTCAGCACGAATTATTTTTCTGCTACTCAGTTTCGGTTCTGCAAAAACTTTGTGCAGGACATAACCGATAAGAGTGAGCAACTAGAAATCGTCACTACTGAGCATAAAAGGGCGCAAAGTGCATCTCAAGAAAATGTCAAACAAGTCCTTCGCGAATACTATTTTCCGAACATGAACAGCCTAGCCAAAGAAGTGGTTGCAAGCTGCAGGGTTTGCACCCGAGCAAAATATGACAGGCATCCCAAAAAACAACAATTCGGCGAAACACTCATTCCATGCTATACTGGCGAGAGGTTACACATAGAAATCTTCACAACCGACAAGAAACAATTTCTAACTTGCATAGACAAGTTCTCCAAGTTCACCTAGTAATATCCAGAACACTTGTCGATTTAAAAGGCGACTTGTTTCAAATTATAAATTTGTTTCCTAATACTAAAACAATATATTGCGACAATGAAGCCGAACTAATCTTGAGAGCAACGGTAGAAAACAATAAAACCCTACATTCGGTCACCCGCGAAAAACCAATTGAAATTGTCCATGCAGGGTCCGACGAGCGCCGTTCAGATATTAGGGCTAAACTAGCCAAAGCCCAACAAGACAACATGAAACGATGTAACGCAACCAGACTAACCCGCGTACTCGAAGTAGGAGAAAAGGTATTTCTCAAAAACAACAAAAGTTTAGGAAATAAACTAACCCCTCTTTGCACTAGGCAGACAATACAAGCAGACATGGAAACGTCTGTGTTAGTTAAGGAGAAAGACAACCTAAAGTAGGTTTACATTTTTATTTAAATATCGTCAAGACAAAGCACCATAATCTCACCGCACCATTAAATTTCCATGGTTACTCTCATGACTCTCATCACCAGCAGAAAATGCTCGGATCATTGACCTTTCGCAGGTCAACTACATCCCAATAATAGACGGGGAGTACTAGTATTCGGACAACGCGACTGCTTGAGACACACCAGTAATCTCTCAGCAATCGTTAGCATGATAGAAGAATGTCCAATTCCTTCCCACAATCGCATATGTGTAAGCTTCTAGATGTAGACACAGACTACATAAAAACACCGCTGTCCGTCCATAAGGTACACCATAGAATGGAGATAAGTTAGATTTCCTAGGAACAGCATTAGAAGTAGTGGCTGGCATTCCAGATGCCTCTGACCTTCCTGAAAATAAGAGTAACAGAAGCCCAGCTAAATGACTCAAATTCCAGGCAGATAGCTATAAACTCCGAAATTAAGAAACAGATAGTAATAAAATACAAAAAAAATCAAAATTCTTCTTTACGACATCCTTGGTAAAGTCTAACATAGTAAATCTCACAATCCTCAATCGTGCAGACTTGAGTTCACTTGTCAAACAAAACACTCCAATAGTTAGGTTAATAGAAGTCTCAAAAAGTAGGGTCCTACAGTCCGATGATATAATTCATATTCTAATAGCCTTCCCAAAAGTTGAATCCAGATATGAAAGAGTCACCATTTTACCATGTATCCCACCATCACACCATTCTACGTCTCGGCGAAAACACTCTAGCTGAATGCGAAAGGGACACCTTTGCTGTCGCCGAGACCACACAACCCACAATAGCTTTTGTGAACGGTCATGGCGCGAGACCTGTGCGAACTCGGTCCACCTGGAAAGCGTGGCCCGATGCCACACTCAGCTCAGCCACCTTAAGGAAATAACATCATAAATAGCATAGCAACTAAGTAGCTTTGCGAAAACAATGCTGACGTGACAAACCGCGGGTTCAGTGCCCTGCACTAACGATAATAAGCAACGGTAATCCGTCGCTTCTTATGCCGAAGAGCTGTATCGTTAAGAATGCTGGATCAGCGTGCCGATTGCAGCTTGATGGCGTGATGCAATTTCGCTCTAGGGTAGGGTTATGCTTTTCCTTTGTCTTTAGCGTTAGTTGGTTTTTGAATAAAGAAGACACAAGTTGAGGCAACATACTCCGGCACGCAGTCGTGATAATTTCTTACTTAGTAAACCCAATCACTGACTCAAAACGTAGCGGGACCATGCATCGGAGTCGCCGTTGGTGACATCTCGGACGCTCTGAGTGAATAGCTGCGCTGACGTCATACACTTATAAACTATGATACGGCAGAAAAGGAAATAGTACTAACTACACTGCCATATGTAAGAGTCGTTTGCAAAAAAAAATAAATAAAGAAAGAATCCATTAAAGAATGGAATGGAACGAAATTGCGAAACAGAGACGCCTTTCGTAATAAATTTGATAAATCATATAAATGCATTAAGAAATGTATAGCATTTGATAACTGCATATCAAAGTAGAAACGTTAAATAACCATATAGACATATGTATTTTTCAACATGCTCATACGCTTCACGCAATTACCATTTGGTCTTAAAATAGCACCAAATTCATTTCAGAGAATGGTGACTATAGCATTCTTCGGTCTAGAATCATCACAGGCATTCCTTTACATGGATGACTTAATGGTGATAGGATGTTCTCACATGATTTACTGGTGTTTTTAATGTATGTAGAAAATACCACCTAAAGTTGCTTGCCAGTCCCTCATGACGCAGACAGCGGAAGACGATTTTTACCATTTCGTAATAACTATCGTCGATTTATAAAAAACATCGCCGATTATTCATGGCACATAACTATTTTAGATTATGTAAAAAGAATGTTTCTTTTCAGTGGACGAGTGAATGGCAAAACGCATTTCAATATCTTTTAGCAAAGAATTTAGCATAATAACAGATGCTAGAAACAAACTTGCGGAGCGGTTCCAACTCAGAACCATAATGGAATTCAACTCCCACTAGCTTTAACTCGTTTGCGGCTAGAACTTAAACAATACGACTTCACTGTAGAATACATGAAGCGGAAAGATAGTTTTGTAGCAGACGCACTTTCGCGTATTACAATAACAGAACTAAAAGTCATTAAAAATATAGTCGTGAAAGTCACTACCATGCAACAAATTAGACAAGAAAAAACTGTACATTTGAAAATAATGAACTTTTGGTAAGGCAAAGTCATAAAAATGCATCCAAGCCCAACGTACATGAAGTTATTGCAAATAATGAAGTACGGAAAGTAGTGACCTTGAGATATATATATACTAATGGAATTCTCAACTTAGGTCTTCCAAAGGATCGAAAAAGAGGTCAGTATATTAAAAATCAGCCAACTCAAAGTTGCACCGAGAGAAAAGGTCATTGAATCAGTTTCAACAAAATTTAAAGGACCAGCTAAAAACCTAATAAGCAATAAGAATACGGTAGATCAAATAATCACCAGACTCAAAGCTAACGTTAACGGCAAGATTTGTGAATGTTTCTTCAAAAAACAAGACACCCAACATATATACACAGGAAATTAAAAAATTGGCTAAGTCTCTAGAGGGAGCATATATTGAAAACGAATATACCCTAGAACAAGCTAGATCTCTCAGTAATAAACAGGCTGTATCAGCAATGAAAAACAATTGCTTAAATAAAGATGTTAAGACAGTTATGCGTTCTCGTCTATTTAACGATATAGATGAAGCAATAGCTGCATACATCGAAACATCCAATGATGCAGCCGCAGAAACAAATCCCATTATGTTTTACCAAAACCACTGTCAACGCGGCAGAAACCTCGGTCGTGGTAGATATAATGGTCGTAATCACTACAGAGGCGGCAAAAGGTATAACAATAACAATTATAATAATAATAATACAAACTCTAGAGGCGGCTCGAGAGGAGGCGGTTCAAATAGAGGAAACAGAAACAATAATCAAGTACGAGTTACACAAAGTAACCCGGAAAACGCTCAAACCAATCGTAAAAGTCTTTAATAGAAATCTGAATCTCAGCAGCATTATAAAAATAAACAATCAAAAAAATAATCAACCTTTAACTTTATTAGTAAATACTGGAGCTAACATATCAATTTTAAAAGACAATTATCTGTGTTCTGAAATTAATCAAAATTTCAAAACCAACATTACAGGAATTGGTCAAGGAACAACAAAATCAATTGGAATAGCTACAATTGATTTACTCTTCGATTATTTCATAATCAGTCACGACTTTCAAATAGTCCGTAACGAATTCTCCGTTTCATGTGACGGAATTCTGGGACTTGATTTAATTCGGAAATTCAATTGCATAGTAGATTATCACAATGATGAAATAATACCAGCTAGATCAGATGTTATGAGAAAAATTACACTTCAGACTGCTGATGATACTGTATTAATACCAAATCAGGAAATTCACCCCGAAATATTGATAGCTAACAGCATCGTAACAAGTAATAGTGCAATAGTTCGTACAACAAATTAGCATATCAACATTAAAAATCCAAAAATTAAATTTGAAACAATAAATAATTCGAAATTAAATCATTTAGTAATAACAATATCAATAAATCAAAAGAAGTCTTAAGTAAATTAAAATTCCCAGATTATGTAAAACCAGAACTTACTGAACTATGTACCAAATACAGTGACATATTTGGTCTAGAAACAGAAGCAATTTCAAGCAATAATTTCTACATACGAAACTTAAGGTTACCAGACAAAACACCAGTATACATTAAAAACTATTGAAATGCAGAAACAGCAAAGCCTGAAATAAATAGACAAGTAGAAAAATTGATAAAAGATGGTAGAGTCGAATTATCTATATCTTAATATAATAGCCCACTTTTATTAGTTAAAAAAAAATCACTCCCAAATTCGAAAGAGAAAAAATGGTGTTCAGCGGATAAATACCGACTACCCAGAATAGATCAACTAAGAAGAGCGAAATATTTTGCGCGTTTGGACCTTATGTCTGTATTTCACCAAATAGAACTAGAAGATAAATCTAGAAACACAACATCATTTTCTACGAGCACTGGCTCATATCGCTTCACGCGATACCCAATGC
Source organism: Drosophila meridionalis (assembly GCA_035045145.1). Classification (NCBI taxonomy): domain Eukaryota; kingdom Metazoa; phylum Arthropoda; class Insecta; order Diptera; family Drosophilidae; genus Drosophila; species Drosophila meridionalis. The sequence continues at coordinate 1,136,540 of JAWNPG010000060.1, forward strand.
TCTAAAAGTAGCCCCAAACTCATTTATGAGAATGAGGCAACTTCCTTTTTCTGGTCTGGAACCATCGCAAGCATTTGTCTACATTGATGACTTAGTTGTTATTGGCTGTTCTGAATAGCACATGTTAAAACTATGTCGAAAACAAAGCCTTAAATTAAATCCAGATCAATGTTCATTCTTTATGCACAAGGTAACATTTCTCGGCCATAAATGTACAGACCATGGCATCCTTTCGGAAGATAAAAAGTATCCAACTCCAACAAATGCAGATAGTGTAAGACGCTTTATCGCTTTTTGTAACTATTATACGAGATTCATTAATAATTTCGCAGAATATTCACGTAATTCGACAAAATGGTGTAAGAAAAATGTTTAATTCCAATGGACTAAAAAATGTGAAGAATCATTTAACTATTTAAAAAAGGCATTAATGAAGCCAACATTATTACAATACCCTGATTTTAGCAAAGAATTTTGTATAACAACAGATACAAGTAAATACGCCTGTGGTTGAATATGCATCGAGATCCTTCACTCAGGGAGAAAGTAATAAATCGACTACAGAACAAGAATAAGTATAAATACACTGGGCAATGAAACATTTAAGACCCTACATCTATGGAAGGCATTTCTTAGTAAAAACGGATCATAGACCACTAGTATATTTATTTTGAATGAAGAATCCTACTTCAAAGCTGACAAGAATGAGATTATATTTAGAAGAGTATCAATTTACAGTTGAATACCTCAAGGGGTAATTATCCTAATCACGTTGCGGATGCATTATCTTGCATAAACGTAAAAGACTTAGTTAAAATGAACAGAAATATATTGATGGTCCAAAGAAGGTCATCAAAAAAACAGGAATACATCTGCGCAGATTAAAAAATTAAAATGCATAAAAAATTAAATGAGCCCAATAGCGACGTAAAGATATTTGTAAAAATAAAAATGAATAATTACAAATGTTTACTCAAAAGAGGAAAACAGATTAGTTCACAAATTTTAGTAATGAAAAATTCGAATTAGATTAATTTTTTCAAAGGCTTATTTTAGAAGCCGGAATACACAAAATAGCGCTATTACAAAAAGTGACACAAGTAGACAAAAATGACGAAAGTCAAATTAATGCAATTCTGCAAAAATATCATAATGACCCAATAGAAGGAGGCCATACAGGGATTACGCGTACCTTGTTAAAAATAAAGAAATATATTGGCCAAAAATGATACAAACAATTAAAAACAAGTAAGAACGTTGCATGAGGGCGAACCTAATGCGTGATACTAGTTTCCCATAGGAGCATCTGGTATATTCAATTTAATAATATATCTCAAATTTTTCATTTATGTAGATTCATGTAAATTTTATGCAATTTAAATTTTTGTTACATTTTGGATACCGGCTTTTTTAACTAATTACCTACCCCCTCATATACTGCCAATTGAAGGTCTGTTGCAAATATAACTATGTGAATGACTTAGCATTTTTATAAAATGTAAAAAATTCAATAGAATCATGAAATCATGAAAGCTGAAAGTTTCATCAAGTTCCGTTAAGTCGGTCGCAATCTATTAAACAAAACGTTTGGCCAATTATGACACGCACGAGTTAAGCAGCGACAGCAAAATATATTTACATTTACACATACATTGAAACGTGCAAGCGCGTTTGCTTATGCATGGTTACAAATAAATTCAGCGTCATTCATTTTAGAATATTCTTCAACCAAAATTGTTATTGAGTTGTGTTTCCATTTTCAGCCGCTTCTTTAGTTTTGTATTTGTCAAATATTGCCGTTTATACGCATACATTCAACCGACCACCGTTTTTGTATGTACACATATAAATACATACGTTCATATGCGCGCATTTCAGCATTTTCTAAGAATCACAATTGCGATTGATTTATGTTTATATTATGTTTGCATTAACAGCAGCTTCTATAGTTTTGTATTTGTCAAAAGTCGCCCTTGTAGTGAATTAGTTTCGGATTTGCCAACAGGCAATGCAAAACTGATGTGGCGCAGCAGGTAGATGAAAAGCGTGTAAGCAAAAGGGTCCGCGTTCGAGACGCGGCGGCGACGGCATGAAAATAGTTGGGCAGCTGTTCGTGCCTACATACATACATACTTGATGGGTTCTATCGTCAATTTTTTTGTGTGTGAATAATTTTGTTCGGACTAAGTCGATTACACAAATATCGATATTTGATAATTACATTTTTTGTCAGGGTCACACACACAAAATGAAAATAACATAACTGACCTAGGCTATACGAAAAATGATAATTTTAGCAGATAAATTATTTGCAGAACTTCAACATTAAATCGAATTACATATATTTCTCAGAAGTGCCGTTTGTCGTCTTAGCAATTCTTATTAAGCTTATTTATGTAGGTGGCACGGCATGTGAATTTTGCAGCTGGGCGTTACAAATGTTGCTGCCAATTTGCCACGGCCCCCCTAGGCGTAGACATATCATATTTGGCAAGTTCCTAGAAGGAGTCGAGGGTAACGTAACTGTAAAGTTTGGATGCTTACACTCCAAAAATTTGAAAGTTACAGGGTATTTTTTCGATATACCACGCCCACGAAGGGGCGTAAGTTTTATTTTGGGGAATCAATAGAGGAGGCCCCCAGTAAGACAAACATCCAATTTGGAATCGTCTAGCTCTAAAACTGTAGGAGCTATAAGCTTTTTGCGATTTGCCACGCCCCCTGAAGGCGTAGATATATCCGCCATATCTTTTTGAACTTGGGTGGTCAACGGAAGTATATATTCCAAATTTCAACTCTCTAGCTCTTCAACTAATATGATTTCTACGATTTCTATTAACTATGGGCGCAACCATTTTCCGATTTGCCACGCCCCTAGTGGGCGTATCCGGGAAATCTTGACACTATATAATTCGAGGGTATACACGAGTATATGTTCCAAATTTCAAGTCTCTAGCTTCAATAGCGTAGAAAAATATTGCATTCATACGGACAGACGGCCAGACGGACAGACGGACAGACGGACGGACAGCAAGATGGACATTTCACAAAACCAATATACTCTTTTTCCCTTTGGGAAACGAGTATAAAAACTCGGCAATTTATTTTCGAAACTCTACTGAATTGAATACAGCTGGTGAAGCTTCGCAGTCTGAGCAGCGTTTGGATGGATATATATATTTCTTTTTTTTTTTTTGGTTTGAATAAACTTTTGAATTTATTTGGACTATTCTTATTACCTGTCTGTGGTTTTATTACCTGTCTGTTTTTATACCCTGAGCCCATTGAAAATGGGAAATCAGGGTATAATGGTTTTGTTAAATGTATGTAACAGGCAGAAGGAGGCGTGTCAGACCCCACAAAGTATATATATTCTTGATCAGGGCAACGAGCTGAGTCGATTTAGACCTGTCCGTCTGTCTGTCTGTCCGTCTGTCCGTATGTCCGTATGTTTGAACGCGTCGATCTCAGAACGTAGACGAGCTAGACAGCTGAAATTTTTTTTGTAGGTCCGTGTATAGCACGCGCAGGTCAAGTTTGCTTCGTATGAACGATAACTATTTTTGTTGTAATGTTATCGATTTTAATGCTTATCGAAAATAAGTTTTTAAGGTGTAGTTTGTACATTGTTTGAGCTAGAGACTTCAAATTTGCTGTGTAGGTGCGTGTAATGAATACGGAGATTACGTAATCTTTAGATTTTGGATGTCACGCCCCATTCGCCCCCAATAGTCACCTATTTGTAAAAAGCGTAAATCAAATACTAGAGACTTGTGCTTTGGCAAATACACACATATAAATGCCATTAATAAGTTGTGAAAGTTTTATGCAGTTAGTCAATCGCTAAGGAAAGTTATTATGCAATTAAGTCGCTGCGTCGACTGCGCAGTTGGCAGAGCGCGCGCCTGTGCGTGCGTACATATGTATGTATGCGTGTGTATATGTTGTTTTTATGCATGCTTAAAAAGAGCATAGAATGATATGATATTTGGCTCACAGGGCTCAGGGTATCTCCTAGTCGAGCAGTCTCGACTAGAGCACTCTTACTTGTTTTTCATAAATCTATTATGATATTGTTTCTATCTTCTATTTATATATAGTGGCGGCAACATTCTTAACTTATATATATATATATATATATATATATATATAAGTTAATGATGTCGCCGCCACTGATACATAGTGGCGGCCACATCCCAGGGTTACTTACATGAGATACTCCTTTAGTATGCACATAATACGAGTAAATATAAAACACAAGGACTTGTTCGACTTCGTTATAAGTTTATTTCAATAAGTTTGTTAATATGATTCTTGTGACAGAGGATATCCCGATTCGGGTTGAGATGGATTAGTCGGTCGTTCCACGAGAACTGCCTGCTCTTGTCCAAGTCGTCCGTTATGCCGTTGGAGTCGCGGCTGCGACGTCCACATAGTGGTGGCGCAGCGGCAGCGGCGGGGGCAGCGGCGGGGGCAGCGGCGGCTGCAGCGTCAGCGGCGTCTGCATGGTCGCTGCTGGGCCCGCGGCGATATAGCGGCTCCAGCGGCGGCAGCGGCGGTAGCGACGTCTGTCGCGTCAGCGGTTTCGGTTTGGCCGCCGTTGAACCCGCGACGGCAGCAGCGGCTCCGGCGACGGCAGCGCGTCAACAACGTCAAAGGTTTCGTATGACTGTTGCTGAGGCCGCGCATCGGTTTCCGGTGACAACTCCGCATTCCGGCTCTTGAGCGTGTCAGCGTAACTGCAACTGTGTTGCAATAGCTGGGCGCTCATATTCAAGTGGCGGAGTGTGGGTTGAACGGCCGGGCTGAGCGTGTCAGCATAAATACAACTTTGTTGTATTAGCTGGCCGCGCATGGCAAAGTGGCGAGAGGCTAGAATGGCTGTGGGCAGAGCGGCGGGAACGTTATGGTAAGGCAAGAATGTGATAGAGAGCAGCTGGGGTTGAGTGGAAAATGGAGACGTCCAGTCGGAGGCAGGGGAGAAGAGGAGGTACTGCGTACTGGCTGGTGTTAACTCCTCCCCCCTCAAATATCTGCGTCCCGCAGATCAGTTGGTCTTCTGGTCGACCGATGTAGTGACTTCCATCTGTGCGGTATGAGCCTCTTCAGTGTCGATGTTCTTCACAGGTGCTCGTTGGCGTGTTGTTCTCCACCATATTATGGTGATGGCGAATACCACTACTATGATTGTGGTGATTTCCGTTGCCATTTAAGTTGTGAGTCTTCCCCGCATTGTCCGAAGTAGGTCCAGGTTGCGCGTGCTAAGGCTGTGAACCAGTTCCAGGTTGAGGTGAAATCCCTTGCTGGTTAAGTTGGTGATCACTGATGGCATCGCAACCAGGTGAGCATGCGAATGGCTATGGAACGTCTTGTTGTCCGCAGTTATGGATTCGTTTGCAAACTGAACTAGGAACGTTCCTTCAAGGCTGTAGTTCCTGCCTTGAGCAGTGACAGTCCCGTTGTAGTTAGTGAGGAATAGAGTTCCATCCTCTAGTAGCTCAACTACGCGGCGATTGGACGCCACGTAATGACATTCCGCGTTGCCTCCCTTTATTATCTTTGGGACGCAGTCGGCTTCATTTAGTGGAACTAGGTGCTCTTCTGCGCAGACGCTAGTGTTGCCGATCGTCAGGCAGCTCTTCGTTATTGCAAAGGTTTCATCTGGCGCCACTAGTAATTTCCTATAGTTGACGTCGATTTGCTTCCCTGAACAGATCGCTGGTCGGATGACCAACATTTGATATTCCTTAGCGACGACCTTTGGTAGCGCTAGGATGTAGAGCAGCGTGGTGCCGTTCGTCGCGATTATTGGCTTTGCGAACTCCGTGGCTTCCACAGCGCTCTGGTAGGGCAACGAGTCCATTTCCTTGAGAAGAGCCTGTATTTCCTCTTCGTCCAACAGGTTGCTATTCACCAGTCCGGCTTTCGCAAACTGGCAGGCTCTACTCAACTCATTAACCTGATTCTCTAGTAGGAGTGCCTTATGCAAGGCAACTGTGGCAGCCTGTTCGTTGTTGTCAATGGTGTTGACTCTCTCAATCATAGCATCGAGTCTCTCCAGAGACTGTTTCGATGCTTCAAAGAGTCTGTCGTTGATCCGATATTGTTGATTACTATTCTCGACAAGATTGTCCCGCACGTTCAGAATCGCGTTCCAATCTGAGGCGTCAGGTGATCCCGCAACCCATTTCCACGCTGATCCCAGCCAGTCAATTGAGCGTGCCTTCCTTACTCTCGCCAACTTTGAGAGCATTTGCTGAGCCTGTTCTAAGTGATAGAACGTCAAGACTCGGGCTTGTCCTGCGTCCAGTTCCCGTGCTTCCGCTCGTGTTGCCTCGATGGCTGCCTCTATTTCGTCCAACTTTACTAAGTGGATTAGGTTGAAGTATCCATCCACTCTCCAACCACTATCATATTTAAAGACGTGGAACGTTAGTGTTGGCGTTAGCCAGAGTAATGTGAATAATGAGGTGCTGATGATATGAAGACATGTTAGTTTACAGTTTTTGTGCTTAATACTTAACAATTTATTCTTAAATTTATATGAATGAATGAAGGCAAACAATTGTCATTAAATTTTAATTATAATTTTTCTTCTTTTTTATTCTTATTATCTAATGATAGTGTATGAATGAATAACGCTGATAAGGACACGAAGTCCTCCACTTGGCTCGTATATAGAGAGAATGGTTTTGGTAGCTCTGAAACGTATGGAGATTTCTTGCGAAAGCAACCTGCGTTAGGGACAGGCAGCTGTTCTTCATTTCCTCACATGGGATTTGTGAAGAACTTTGCCTGATCGAGTTCTTACTGTCACATTTCTATCTTCCTCTACAACTTCTTTATTGAAGCATTTTTTCTCTTTGCCCTTAATCTGTTTATTTTTCACAAATATTTCCTGTCCGGATGGATAGGCCACCGGTGCCGACCTATTCCTATTCTTGCTGTTATTCGAGATCTGTTGTTTACGTTGTAACAGACCTCGAATATCTTCGTGTTCCTTTCGCTTTACCTCTAACATTTTTTCTAGGTCTAAGTTGTCTCTCGGTTAAAGAATATTTTCGCGGGTTTCCTCTGCGTAACAGAGTGAATGGAATTATTATATCTATCAACCGAGATAGCGACAAGCTCATCGACCGTGCAGGTCGGATACTCATGCTTTAGACAACGATATATTTCCAAGAATGTGGAATGAAACCGTTCTACTTGGCCGTTTACTTCACTCTTTTGTGAAGGCGCGTGATAGACCTCTATACCCAAAGTTTTGAGAAAATTCAAAACCGTCGGGCAGAGCAAACCTCGCTCATTATCGGATACCATTGTCTTTGGTGCAGTGAAGTAATGTAAAACCTTGACCAGTTCTTCGCGCAAATGCAGCGCAGATTTTGACTCTATTGGGAATAGTTTGGCGTATTTTGAGAATTTGTCCAGACAGCTGAGGTATTTCTTTCCTTCCAACATGAAGATGTCTATGTGTAGTATTTCACATGGACGGGTCGGAATCGGTGTAGGCTGTAAAAGTGGTTTATTGGGGTGTCGATCGTATTTTTGGTATTTACAAATCTGACACGCGGCCGTAAAGGCTCTGATGCGACTGGCCATTTTCAGGAAATAACAGCTGTCTAGAAGTTGTAGCCTAACCTCTCGTGAATTTCTATGCGCCCGAGAATGTTCTCGCTCTATGACCGCCGATATCTCATCTTCGTCATTAATATCTCTCACGAGCTTCTGTGCTATTCTTGTTTTGAAAAGAGAGAATGACCCTCGATAGCACTCTTGGAAAGATTGCAAATAATCATCAGGAATTTTTACTCCATTTATAATTATTGGGCGCAAGTGTTTTCCCAACACGTCAGTTAACGATTTAACCGTTTCGTTTGTTAAAGGAATAACGTGTCTAGTGTAGCCAGGGAAAGGCGTTTCGAGAGAATAGTTCCTCGCTTCGGAGACAAACACAATTTGATTTCTGAAGACATTAATTGGTGCTTCCACATGTGGCACAAGGTCTGTTGCGTCTTGGAGTGCGCTATGTACCGTGGCTACGGAATCTGAATCCGCGTGTGTAACACCAACGGCGAGAGAATCTGTTTCGAGAAAGTGCGTCTGCTACGACGTTTGACTTTCCTGGTTTGTACAACAATTCACAGTTGTATTCTTCGATACGCGCCTTCCACCTTTTCAGTTTTGCGTTATAATTACGATTTCCTAAGGAATACGTAAGAGGCTGATGATCTGTAAAGATCTTAATGCAACCAGCACCGTAACGAGCGTGCACGAGCGCAAATTATCCAAAGCCCAAATGATCGCCAGCATTTCGTTTTCATTGGCGGCGTAGCTCTCTTCAGTTTTGTTTAGTGATCTGGATATATGAGCTATCGGTCTGTCTTTCCCATCTTGAATTTGGGACAAAACTGCTCCTAGAGCGTATCTGGACGCATCAGTTGTCAAATGGAAAGGTTTGTGAAAGTCTGGGAAAGCTAATACCTCAGAGGACGAGAGAAGAGTTTTTAGTTCTTCGAACGCCTTTAAAGATGACTCATCTAATTTAATGGAAACTTTCCTGGATTGAGAAGCCTTGACTCCTGCACCTTCGCCTCGCGTCAGATTGGTAAGAGGCTTCGCGATTTTCGCATAATCTTGGATAAACTTCCTATAGTAGGAAGTCATGCCAAGGAAGCTCTTTAATTCTTTGACATTGGAGGGTGGTGCTAGTTTCCTAATAGCTTCCACCTTCTTGACGTCTGGTCTTATACCGTCGGAGGCTACGATGTAACCTAAGAATTCGACCTGGGTGGACAAGAAATGCGTCTTCTCAAGATTAACCTTCAAGTCTACTTCTCGAAGCGTCTTGAAGATCCGTCGCAAGTGTTCCTAGTGGTTTTCATAGCTATCGCTGAAGACGATTATATCGTCTACGTAAACGTAGCATATTTTACCTATGAGTGGCCTAAGCACATCGTCCATCATGCGCTGAAATATGGCGGGAGCATTCCGCAGGCCGAAAGGCAATCTGGTGAACTCGTACTTGCCGTTCAAGGTTGAGAATGCCGTCTTGGGCATGTCAGCTTCTTTCATTAGCACTTGATGGAATCCTGAAGTCAGGTCAAGCGTCGTGAAATACTTTGCTGTTCCAAGACTAGCCAAAGTGGAAGAAATGTCCGGTATGGGGTAGGTATCTGGTATTGTTACCGCATTGAGGCGTTTGAAATCAACCACCATGCGATACTGTTTTTCTCCATTAGGTTTGGGTTTCTTAGGGACTACCCAAATCGGAGAGTTATACGGACTCTTAGAAGGTCTAATTATTCCCTCCTTTACCAACTCTTTGACTTGTCGTTCGACCTCTTCTCTCATATGAGCTGGATACGGGTAGATTTTTGAATAAATGGGCTCTTGAGTCGTGGTCCGAATCTCAGCTCTCACTGTCGTCTTAACTGCACGGCTTGGGACGAGAGGTTGGAAAACGTCTGTGAATTCCGTGAGTAAAAGGTTGAGTGCCTTTCGCACTTCGTCTGAGTGTGATTCGTCAAGCAGCATGTTAACAGGTTCTGATTTTTTTGCAAGTAATGGGATTCGTATCCCGGGTTCTATGGTAAGAAGATCGTGTTTCCTGTCTATTATCGCTTTCAGCTCTCTCAGGCTATCGTCGCCAATGATACCATCGAACGCTTCTAGCCCTGGGAGTACATAAAATGTGAGGGGCGTGTTGTTTCCTACCGATTCGAAAAATAGTCCTGTCAGGTATTGTGTTATTTCAATGGCTCCCGCAGCTGACCGTACCAAAAATGGTTTAGATAAATCAGTGCAACCTGCGGCCACTTTGGGACAGATAAAGTTCTTATTAGCTCCAGTGTCAATTAAGAACTAGAGTCCTGCCCCATCCCTCGTACCATACTCTATATATGGTACGCTAGAGAGGCGTTCGTCATAAAATTTACCTGTCCCTCGTCTAGCTCTACCAACTTTTCTCCGGTCTGGTTCGACTGATCTTCCTGTGATGAGTGTTCGGCCAGATCGGACCCGTGTACATGGTCGGTTGGCTCATAAGACGTGGTCACTTCTGTGTAACCCCCTTCTTCTTGAATTCCTTCTCTACCGACCGAGCACGGTGCGGTGCTTGGGCCCTCAAGGTGATAAAGTCTCTGTGACTTTCTGAATGGATTAGCGTTTCCGCTGGGGGCTCTCTTGAAACCACCTGATGGAGAAGTATTTGACCTATAAGATTGTCCAGACTGGTTGGACTCCATCTTCAAGGCAGGCCTTGGCGGCTGAACTCCATATCTTGGAGTGAATGGTGGCCGAGTGTTAGCATTAGCGTTCGCGTACCCTTGATGCGGCATTGCGTGGCTATTGTTGCTAGAATTCAAGAAAGGGCGAGGGTGGCGGAATGGTGAATGATTCGGCCATGGAGTCATTGCACGTGGGTTTCCAGGGGAGGCGTTCCTGGGTGCAAATGTGGGGCCAGCTCTCATACAGATATTTTGGAATTCATTACACAAGGAGTATGCCTCAGGGAGGTCCTTCGGCCCACGCATCATAAGGAATCCAGGCAAGTCGCCATTAAGGCCGCCTATGAAAGCGTCCAACGCCTTCTTCCTATAAATGTCCATTAAGGCAGTTGCTACCTCCGTTGTGTAGGACCCAGTCCTCAACTTCCTTAATATCAAAGAAACGTGGTTATTAACCTTGTTGAAAAAAACGTCGACGCTGTCAGTTCCTTGAAACATTTTTCCCAACTGACTTTCCAGCGTACTTAAATCACGTTTGTCGGCATAATGCATGGTTAAGACGCGTTTGCTTTCTGGCCAATCGTCATCTAACACACCATAAGAAGTTAGAGCTATGTCCGCGGGACCTCTTATCTTCTGTCTGATGTACATTACTATTGCCCTATACTGGGGCTTCTCTTTGATCAGCTCATAGTCAGCCAGGATGTTTTCAACCCTGTTGGACCATGATTCGAACTCAGAGACATTTCCCTCGAAGACCTGTAGGTCTTTCACGTAATCAGGTATTTTACTACATTCAGTTAAGTCAAAGAGATTACGGGGTCGGGCTAAAGGTCTTGGTTCTGCTACCGTTGGATTGCGAGCCTCTCGCTCTGCAGCGAGGTCGTTCTCTAGAGACTGGATTTTGGCAAATGCCTGTCTCAATTCTTCTTTTTGAGCGGAGTTTTGGTTCGTCAGCAACGACAATGTTGCCTCGAATCTATCCATGGACTCTCTAATGACGGACAAATTTTGCTCGGACACGGACATTTTTCTATCTCTTTTCTTTCTTGGCTTACTAAAGTGACAGTGAATGAAATTTTAACACAAGCTTCTCGCAAGAATCTCTCACGGGTGAAAGTTAATATTAAGGAATAAAACAAGTTAGCTCTTTTCTCTTTATTATTTCAATAGGGTGCCAAATGCGAAGGACAACGTCTCACTTACCTGAAGTTAGTAGTGTGTTTTATGTTGATTTGGTTATGTTATGGTTATAATATGATATCGTGTGTTGTTGTGTGTGTTGTTTCCTTCTATCTGTTGGAGATACAAGCTTGGATTAGTGATATGTGAAAATAATTTGGAATCTGAGAAAATTTTTTTTTTTTTTTATTTTTTTTTTTTTATATTTCGATTCGTGCACGAGTGCGAGTTGCAACGTACCGAGTATCGAGATGTTGGCGAATTTGTACTTAGCGGGAGGTCCTTATTATCCTTTTTAGCCTGTTACAGCCTACTGGGGTAAGGATGACTCCACGAACCGTTGGGCAGCCGAACGCAATATTTGAATTTTTATTTGATTGCTAGGCCTTTCCAACGGAACATAGTACACAACCACGCATCTCTGTTCACTCATAACGCACTTGCACTCACACTCACTGCACTCATATTATTTTTCTTTTCGTTTTGTTTTTATTTCATTTAAAATGCCACTTGCAGTTCGAAGCTGCCACAGTGGTTATCTCTTAAAATTAAAAATGCCACTTGCAGTTCGAAGCTGCCACAGTGGTTATCTCTTAAAATTAAAAATGCCACTTGCAGGTCGAAGCTGCCACAGTGGTTATCTCTTAAAATTAGAACTGAGACCACTTTCAATCACAAAGTGCGCGTGAATTATCAGATTAAGGATCGGGTGGCGGGGAGTCGGACCCCTGACATGCACTGTCCACCAATATTTTTTAGCCACCGATCTTAACTGCACTATTTTTTAAAAAAATTTTTTTAATAATTTAACTCGAATATCGCCGCACGAAAGGGAGTCGAACCCCGACATCACACATCACAAGTGCACTGCCCACCAATAATTTGCCGTCGGTTTTTTCGATTTTTTTCATTTTTTTTTATTTGAGCCTATGAAGGGAGTCGAACCCAAGCATCTCTTAATATAGAGGATGCGTACACATTTTTCACAGGCTTTTTCATTCTTTCGTTAGATAATTAGCCCTCACAAATTCTCTTATTTCGTTTAATACAATTTTCCGGTTACTTTAGTGGAAAGGTTTTGTCACATTATTCTATCACATTTTTATTCTTTGTTATGCAGTTATTTTCGTCGTTTTGATTTTATTTATTTTTCATTACTTCGTATGTGTGTCTTGCCGGCGAAAAAAAAAGAACAAAAGAGAACAAAAATTGTGTATTTCACTCTATTTTTCACTTGTTCTCTTTTTTTCGTCTTATATTGCATTAACTGGTCGTTTATTTATTTATTATTATTTTTTGTTTTTTTTTTTCTTTTTGGTTTTTTCTTTTTTGCTTGTTTATTTTTATTATTTTGTAGGCAAGACACAACACTGACAAAAATTTCCACTTATTATTTATTTTTTTAATTCACTTTCATGTAGAGATTTGTGGCACTTTATTTTACATTTTTATCACGCACCTTATGACAGAAGTGGTCCCTGCTCGGGCGCCAGTTAATGATGTCGCCGCCACTGATACATAGTGGCGGCCACATCCCAGGGTTACTTACATGAGATACTCCTTTAGTATGCACATAATACGAGTAAATATAAAACACAAGGACTTGTTCGACTTCGTTATAAGTTTATTTCAATAAGTTTGTTAATATGATTCTTGTGACAGAGGATATCCCGATTCGGGTTGAGAGGGCTACGTCTGGATTAGTCGGTCGTTCTACGAGAACTGCCCGCTCTTGTCCAAGTCGTCCGTTATGCCGTTGGAGTCGCGGCTGCGACGTCCACATAGTGGTGGCGCAGCGGTAGCGGCGGGGGCAGCGGCGGCTGCAGCGTCAGCGGCGTCTGCATGGTCGCTGCTGGGCCCGCGGCGATATAGCGGCTCCAGCGGCGGCAGCGGCGGTAGCGACGTCTGTCGCGTCAGCGGTTTCGGTTTGGCCGCCGTTGAACCCGCGACGGCAGCAGCGGCTCCGGCGACGGCAGCGCGTCAACAACGTCAAAGGTTTCGTATGACTGTTGCTGAGGCCGCGCATCGGTTTCCGGTGACAACTCCGCATTCCGGCTCTTGAGCGTGTCAGCGTAACTGCAACTGTGTTGCAATAGCTGGGCGCTCATATTCAAGTGGCGGAGTGTGGGTTGAACGGCCGGGCTGAGCGTGTCAGCATAAATACAACTTTGTTGTATTAGCTGGCCGCGCATGGCAAAGTGGCGAGAGGCTAGAATGGCTGTGGGCAGAGCGGCGGGAACGTTATGGTAAGGCAAGAATGTGATAGAGAGCAGCTGGGGTTGAGTGGAAAATGGAGACGTCCAGTCGGAGGCAGGGGAGAAGAGGAGGTACTGCGTACTGGCTGGTGTTAACTTATATATATATATATATATATATATATATATATATAAGTTAAGAATGTTGCCGCCACTGATACTCTGTGGCGACCACATTCTTTGTGTTACTCACCATATGTACATTTCCGATACTAACATAATCGATTGAAATGATAACTCTTGGTAGATTGTTTTAAATTCGTTTTAATATTTAATGATTCTTGTTAGTTAGTTGCTGGAGAATACGAAGTCGCTCGTCCTTCAGATAGTGGAATCCTCGTCTTGTCGATTCGGTCGCTCAGTCAGAACTGCCGCGATCTTCCTTAATCGGTCCGCTCCGTAGTTGGAGTCGCGGCGGCGACGTCCACATAGTGGTGGCGCAGCGGCAGCGGCGGAGGCGGCGGCGGCGGCTGCAGAGTCAGCGGCCTCCGTATGGTCACCGCTGGGCCCGCAACGATGCAGCGGATCCAGCGGCGGCTGTCGCGTCCGCAATTTCGGCTTGGCCGCCGTTGAACTCGCGACGGCAGCGCGTCAACAACGTCAACGGTTTCGTATGTCTGTTGCTGAGGCCGCGCATCGGTGTCCGGTGACAACTCCGCATTCCGGCTCTTCAGCGTGTCAGCGTAGCTGCAATTATGTTGCAATAGCTGGGCGCGCATATTGAAGTGGCGGAGTGGGAGTTGAACGGCCGGGCGGAGTGTGTCAGCATAAATACAACTTTGTTGTATTAGCTGGCCGCGCATGGCAAAGTGGCGAGAGACGAGAATATGTTTGAGCGGCGAGAGAGTGGCTGATGCTAAGTGGTAAATGGAGACGTTCAGCCGGGGGTAGGGGAGAAGAGGAGGTGCTGCGCGCTGGCTGGTGTTAACTCCTCCCCCATTAAATATCTGCGTCCCGCAGATCAGTTGGCCTTCTGGTCGACCGACGTAGTGGCTTCTGCCTGTGCGGCATGAGCTTCTTCAGCGTCGGTGTTCGTCACAGGTGCTCGTTGGCGTGTTGTTCTCCACCATATTATGGTGATGGCGAATACCACTACTATGATTGTGGTGATTTCCGTTGCCATTTAAGTTGTGAGTCTTCCCCGCATTGTCCGAAGTAGGTCCAGGTTGCGCGTGCTAAGGCTGTGAACCAGTTCCAGGTTGAGGTGAAATCCCTTGCTGGTTAAGTTGGTGATCACCGAAGGCATCGCAACCAGGTGAGCGTGCGAATGGCTATGGAACGTCTTGTTGTCCGCAGTTATGGATTCATTTGCGAACTGAACTAAAAACTTTCCCTCAAGGTTGTAGTTCCTGCCTTGAGCAGTGACAGTCCCGTTGTAGTTGGTGAGGAATAATGTTCCATCCTCCAGCCTCCAGTTCTACAACTCGGCGGTTGGATGCCACATAGTGACACTCGGCGTTGCCTCCCTTTAGTATCCTCGAGATGCAGTCGGCTTTGTTTAATGGAGCTAGATGTTCTTCTGCGCAGTCGCTAGAGTTGCCGATCGTCAGGCAGCTCTTTGTTATGGCGAAGGTTTCGTTTGGCGACACCAGCAGTTTTCCGTAGTTGACTTCGATTTGTTTTCCTAAATAGATTGCTGGACGGATGACCAACATCTGGTATTCCTTAGCGACGACCTTAGGTAGCGCCAATATGCAGAGCAGCGTGGTGCCATTCGTCACGATTATTGGCTTTGCGAACTCAGTTGCTTCCACGGCGCTCTGATTGGGCAACGAGTCCATTTCTTTCAGAAGAGCCCGTATTTCCGTTTCATCCAATAGGTTGCTATTCACCAGTCCGGCTTTCGCAAACTGGCAGGCTCTACTTAGTTCACCAAATTGGTTTTATAGTAGAATTGCCTTGTGCAAAGCAACTGTGGCAGCTTGTTCGTTGTTGTCGATGGTGTTGACCCTTTCAATCATGGCATTGAGTCTCTCCAGAGACTGTTTCGACGCATCAAAGAGCCTGTCATTGATCCGATACTGCTGGTTGTTATTCTCGATAAGATTGTCCCGCACGTTCAGAATTGCGTTCCAATCCGAGGCGTCAGGTGATCCTACAATCCATTTCCACGCTGATCCCAGCCAATCAATTGAGCGTGTTCTCCTCACTCACGCCAACTTGAAGACCATTTGTTGTGCCTGTTCCAAGTGGTAGAACGTCAAGACTCGGGTTTGTCCTGCGTCCAGTTCCCGTGCCTCAGCTCGTGTTTCCTCGATGGCTGTCTCTATCTCATCCAACTTTACCAAGTGGATTAGGTTTAAGTATCCATCCACTCTACAACCACTACCCTGCCTCAGCGTCACCAACGGCCCATCGTATCTGAAGACGTGTATGTGCTAACCATAATAGTGCAAATAATAAGATGCTAGTGGTATGAAGAGGTATTCGTATACAATTATTGTGCTTAATATTTAACAATTTAATCTTAGGTTTATATGGGAATGAAAGCAAACAATAATATTTTTTTATTCTTACTTCCTAATGATAATGTGTGGGTGAATGAGATTGATAAGGACACGAAGTCCCCAGCATGGCTTGTATATAAAGAGAATGGCTTCAACAGCTCTAAAACGAATAGAGATTTCTCGCGAATGAAACTTGCGTCGGGGCAGGCAGCTGCTCTTCACTTCTTCACGTGTGATTTGTGAAGAACTTTGCCTGATCGCGTTTTTACTGTCACGTTTCTATCTTCTTCGACAGTTTCTTTATTTTTATTTATTTATTTATTTATTTATTATTAAAAAGACATTGACAAAACTGAAGTCAACTTAAATGTGAACAATAGAAATATTTATATAATTATAAGGCCTAAAATAACATAAATTATCAATAATACCACCAACTCTGTGAGGGTACTTTATTTGCCAGTACGGCCAGCTATGCCCCAACTCACAGCCACTCACATTGACAAAACTGGAGTCAACTTAAATGTAAACAATAGAAATATTTATATAATTATAAAGCCTAAAATAACATAAATTATCAATAATACCACCAACTCTGTGAGGGTACTTTATTTGCCAGTACGGCCAGCTATGCCCCAACTCACAGCCATTTTAGTCAGTGATATTATAGAAGCTATACAAGATAGAGAGTATTTGTGAAAAACTTACAAATTTAATTAATTATAGTCTTAGATATAAGTACAAATTTAAGATTACAGGCTACCACGAAGATGACCTGCAAGATTTGATTTTATTAAGGGAAGAGAGAGTTCAGAGGAGAACACATGATAATATTTATTTTAATTACTACATAACACGTGAAACGCGCTATGCAAAGAATAATCCGATGTGCATAAAGGTAAATACAACGGACGAAAGTGTCTGCTTGTTCTGGAGGGAACAGAAAAATTAAGCTGAACTAACAGACATGGCGAATCAATTTTACCAATAATCAAATTATGTAGGAAAACAATCCCCAGAATTGTTCTACGATTGATTAATGAGGGAAGATTAATAAGAAGAAGCCTACTATGGTAAGATGGTAAGCAAAGATTACGATCCCAGTTTAAATCACGCAATGCAAAAATAAGAAACTGTTTCTGGACCGATTCGATGCGATCCTGATACAGTTTATGCTGTGGAGACCAAATAATTGAACAATATTCTAAAATAGGTCGAACCAGCGAAGTATATAATAGTTTTGTGATAAAGGGATCTTTAAACTCCTTTGACCAGCGTTTAATAAAACCAAGAGCACCTTTAGCTTCATTTACGATAGTAGAGACATCAAGATTGAAAGAAAATTTTGTGTCAAAAATAACACCCAGATCTTTGATAGTAAAAATTCGTTGCAAGGAACTGTTGTTAATAGTGTAATTAATAATATGTGGGATGGTACGACTGAAGGTCATTGTCATACACTTAGAGCAATTTAAATGCAACTGATTAGTCACACACCAACGCTGAAAGGAATTAAGAACATCTTGTAGGAGAAGATGGTCAAGTAAGTTGGAGTATTAAAGGCAGAGCTTTACATCATCTGCATACATAAAAATTTTGGAGTGAACAATACAGCTAGGAAGATTATTGATAAAGAGGGTAAAATGCAGCGGTCCTAAATGACTGCCCTGCGGTACGCCTGATGAAACAGAGAAAAGCTTGGAAATTGATGTCCGCAACAATACCCTTTGAGTCCTGCCTTTCAAATAGGATGAAATCCAAGACACAAGTTTGGGGTGAAATCCTAAATGATCAGGTTTGCAAATTAAGATATTATGATTAACTGAATCAAATGCTTTGCTGATATCAGTATAATTAACATCAGTTTGCATTTTATTTAAAAAGCTATCGTTAATTAGAGAAGAAAATTCTAATAAATTAGTTGAAGTTGATCGATTCTGGAAAAAACCATGTTGAGATGGCGAAATAATCGATTTACAAAAGTGTTGTAAGTTTGATGTTAAAATTTTCTCAAATAATTTTGGGATAACAGACAGTTTAGCTATACCTCTATAATTTGAAATGTCAGACCACCTCTCACCTTTTTTATGTAATGGAATAATAAATGATTCTTTCCAAATAGATGGAAAAACAGAAGTCTCATGGGACAAATTGAATTGTTTTAATAAAGGTAACTGTAACGAAGCACTGCATTCCTTTATAACACAACTTGGAATATTATCAGCACCAGGAGAAAAAGATGATTTCAATGTCCGAATGGCTGAAACCAGAGACACAAGGGAAACACTTGGAACATTGGACTTTCAAATGAGTACGACGGGGCGTGTGAGACATCGGAAGAATAAGTGGATTGAAAAAATTTTGCTTAAAGATCTGAGGAATCTTGATCATTACAAGTTTGTTCTTCTCCAAAGAAAAACATGGAAGGTAAATTGTATGATTTACGCTTCGAGTTTACAAACGAATAAAATTGCTTCGGATCACGAACGAATTTCCTTTTACAACGTAAAAGGTAATTCTCATAACACCTAGCATTTAAAAGATTAAAATTTGACTTGGCTATTGAGTATTTAGACCAGTCAACGATTGAACCAGACTTTTTAAAATTCTTAAAACATTTGGTTTTAATGTTTCTAAAATTAGAAAGAGTCTGAGTAAACCAGGGGGGCTTATTAGAAGCAGGCCTAGAGTGGTTCGAAGGGACACAGACATCAAGGATAGAGCTTAAAGTTTCATAGAAAATATTAGCTGCCAAATTAACATCAACTGAGTCGTATAAAAGCGTCCAGTCATTTGCATTAATTAAATCATTAAGCAAGACAAAATTGCATTTATAAAAACAGCGACGCCTCATTTGGGGAATCGGGGCAGAAATAGGTGACATCTTTATGGAAAACAAGACATCTATGGTGGGATGATGCAAATCTTCTGGCATACAGATAGGGGTTGTTCTGGTAACATTAATGACAGAATCGTCATTAATAAAAACCAGATCAAGTGAACGATTCAAATGATTCAAAATAGAGCTCATTTGAAACATTGATAGACTAAACAGTTCATCAAAAAGATAATGATCTGTAGACGGAATAAGGTAGTTAAAATTGGGAGCTGACGACCAAGTAGTATTAGGTATATTAAAGTCACCTAGCACTATAAATAAGTCATTATCATTTACATGTTCAAAAATTTCTTTAATACAAGTTATATGTTGTGCATAGACTTGTATATCAGAAGAGGGAGGAACATATGAGCAAGTGACATATATGCAAAGAGATGGGAGAGTTATTTTAACCCCAATAATCTCAGCATCATGAAGTGCTTTGAAACTTAATGATTCGGAGAGGATATCGGCCTTAACAGCTATTAAGACACCCCCTCCTCTGCGAATCAATCGATCACATCTATAAATAGTGAAGTTATTAGAGAGAATCTCACTATTATAAATTTTAGGACTAAGCCACGTTTCAGTGAACACAATGACATCATATTGAAAACTGAAACTGCTCAAAAATAAACCATTAAGTTTGGAATTTAGGACTCGAACGTTTTGATATCCCAAAGACAGATTCGGTGAAGAATTTATACTATTTAGTTTTTGATACAATATTAGCTGAAGATTGTACCGAAGTAGGGTTCAATGATACTGGAGGTAATCGGCTTCGATTCTTAGGCTTATACAGGCTTACAACTATATGCGGTGGCCAAAACTTGGCATCACATATAGTTGTGAAGTGCTGAAGCGGCACACTGATTTTAAACGAAGCAATTTCACGTGGTGTTGTTAAACTTCGAGATAAAAACATTTGCTGCAGACTTACTAGCGATAAACGCTGACATTGCTTCGCACGTCGTGTCAGATGAAAGCCTGGATAAAAAAACCTGCTTTCGAGGAGACACAGCTGATAAAGTGGGTACCATGGGTTCAGAGGTCGCTAACAGATTGTTATTCACTGTTTGAACAACAGCCGGGGACGCTCTTACTTTTATAGTGGGACTTTGATTAGGATCGAAAGTTTTATTAGAAGTACCAGTAGCACCAGGTGGTGTAGAAAAGTCTACAGAAGGTGGGTTGGAAATAGAGTCTGGATTAGGTGAATTTGGAGATAACATTGGTACAGAAGCTGGTACCAATAAAGTTGTAGTCCCCATTAGATTGTGTGTTTTGTCTGTTTTAATATTTCTTCACCAGCTTCTATATCACTAGAAAGCTGTTTTGAAATATTGCACAGTTTTAAAAATTGAACTCTCACCGAATTATACATCTTGGAAAAATTAATTTGTTTTTCCAAGCAACTCGGGCAAGACCAACGTAAACCACCGCAACCAATTTTGGTAGTGGACATGATTTTGTTATAGTCACGCCCAGTGATTAAACAAAATTGAAGCGAGAAAAAAAAAAGCAAAAAGCGAAAGATTACAAAACTAAAAGAGATAAGAACGTGTTGAGAGCACAAAAAACAAACAACAACAAAAAGAGCGGCATTACTAATAAGAATCACGCACAAATAAGAATACTGTGCACAAAACAAACTAATGAGAGCAAATACAGACACAAGTGTGTATGCAAGCAAAATGTAACATACAACAACAAGTGAGAGCAGATGAAACAGAAAGCCGGCAAACAGCGACGCAAAACAAAAACGATAATAGAAATCAAAATCGCCGATGCACCAAAACCGAAAATGAAAATCGGTAATAACTGAAGCACAAAGCACAGCGGATCAAACCTTGCACAGCAATGTAATGATAGTTATCCAAACTTAACCGAACGCGATAGTGTGACAATTATAGTGAAATAATAAGTGATAATTTAATTAAAACTCAAGAGCACAAAAAAATACGTGTCAACACTCTCAACTGAGAACTCTCTCTTTTTGAAACGTCTTTTTTCCTTGCTTTTAATTTGCCTTTTTCTCACGAATATTTCCTGTCCGGGCGGATAGGCTACCGGTGTCGACCTATTTCTATTCTTGCTGTCATTCGAGATCTGTTGCTTACGTTGTAGCAATCCTCAATTATCCTCATGCTCCTTTCGTTTCACCTCTAACATTTTTTCTAGGTCTAGAGTTGTCTCTCGGTTAAAGAATATTTCCGTGGGTTTCCTCTGCGTAACAGAGTGAATGGAATTATTGTATCTATCAACCGAGATAGCGACAAGTTCATCGACCGTGCAGGTCGGATATTCCTGCTTGAGACAACGATATATTTCCAAGAATGTGGAATGAAACCGTTCTACTTGACCGTTTACTTCACTCTTTTGTGAAGGCGCTTGATAGACTTCTATACCCAAAGTTTTGAGAAAATTCAAAACCGTCGGGCAGAGCAAACCTCGCTCATTATCGGATACCATTGTCTTTGGTGCAGTGAAGTAATGTAAAACCTTAACCAATTCTTCGCGCAAATGTAGTGCTGATTTTGACTCTATCGGGAATAGTTTGGCGTATTTAGAGAATTTGTCCAGACAGCTGAGATATTTCTTTCCTTCCAACATGAAGATGTCTATGTGTAGTATTTCACATGGACGGGTCGGAATCGGTGTAGGCTGCAAAAAAAGTGGGGTGTCGATCGTATTTTTGATATTCACAAATTTGGCACGCGGCCAGCTGTCTAGAGGTTGTAGCCTAACCTCTCGTGAATTTCTATGCGCCCGAGAATGTTCTCGTTCTGTGACCGCCGATATCTCATCTTCGTCATTGATATCTCTCACGAGCTTTTGCGCTATTCTTGTTTTGAAAAGAGAGAATGACCCTCGATAGCACTCTTGGAAAGATTGCAAATAACCATCAAGGATAAGTGCTTCCCCAACTCGGCAGTTAAAGATTCAATTGCTTCGTTCGTTAAAGGAATAACGTGTCTGGTATAGCCAGGGAATGGCGTTTCGAGAGAATAGGTTCTCGCTTCGGGGTCAAACACTACTTGATTTCTGAAGATATCAATTGGTGCTTCTACGTGTGGCACAAGGTCTGTTGCGTCTTGAAGTGCGCTATGTACCGTGGCTACGGAATCTGAATCCGCGTGTGTAACACCAACGGCGAGAGAATCTGTTTCGAGAGCATTTAGTGGGGGTGGTAGGCGTGAAAGTGCGTCTGCTACGACGTTTGACTTTCCTGGTTTGTACAACAATTCACAGTTGTGTTCTTCGATACGCGCCTTCCACCTTTTCAGCATTGCATTGTAATTACGATTCCCTAAGGAATACGTAAGAGGCTGATTTCAATTTATTTCACTCGTTGTTATAATTACAGTTTTTTTGTGAATGGTATCTTACAATAATTAAAGAGTTTAGACTAGGAACTAGGCCTTTTCTGCTTAGATATTTACTTAGAAATATGACATAGTATATAATATGACTTAATTATTTGGGGGAAAAATCAAAGAAATAGAAAATAAGAGGCTGATGATCTGTAAAGATCTTAATGCAACCAGCACCGTAACGAGCGTGCACGAGCGCAAATTATCCAAAGCCCAAATGATCGCCAGCATTTCTTTTTCGTTGGCGTCACAGCTCTCTTCAGTTTTGTTCAATGACCTGGATATATAGGCTATCGGCTTGTCTTTCCCATCTTGAATTTGGGGCGAAACTTCTCCTAGCGCGTATCTGGACGCATCAGTAGTCAAATGGAAAGGTTTGTGAAAGTCTGGGAAAGCTAATACCTCAGAGGACGAGAGAAGAGTTTTTAGTTCTTCGAATGCCTTTAAACATGATTCATATAATTCAATGGAAACTTTCCTGGATTGAGAAGCCTTGACTCCTGCACCCTCGCCTCGCGTCAGATTGGTAATCTTGGATAAACTTCCTATAATAGGAAGTCATGCCAAGGAAGCTCTTTAGGGGCAGGCAGCTGCTCTTCACTTCCTCACGTGTGATTTGTGAAGAACTTTGCCTGTTCGCGTTTTTACTGTCACGTTTCTATCTTCTTCGACAGTTTCTTTATTGAAACATCTTTTCTCCTTGCTCTTAATTTGCGTTTTTCTCACGAATATTTCCTGTCCGGGCGGATAGGCTACCGGTGTCGACCTATTTCTATTCTTGCTGTCATTCGAGATCTGTTGCTTACGTTGTAGCAATCCTCAATTATCCTCATGCTCCTTTCGTTTCACCTCTAACATTTTTTCTAGGTCTAGAGTTGTCTCTCGGTTAAAGAATATTTCCGTGGGTTTCCTCTGCGTAACAGAGTGAATGGAATTATTGTATCTATCAACCGAGATAGCGACAAGTTCATCGACCGTGCAGGTCGGATATTCCTGCTTGAGACAACGATATATTTCCAAGAATGTGGAATGAAACCGTTCTACTTGACCGTTTACTTCACTCTTTTGTGAAGGCGCTTGATAGACTTCTATACCCAAAGTTTTGAGAAAATTCAAAACCGTCGGGCAGAGCAAACCTCGCTCATTATCGGATACCATTGTCTTTGGTGTAGTGAAGTAATGTAAAACCTTGACCAATTCTTCTCGCAAATGTAGCGCTGATTTTGACTCTATCGGGAATAGTTTGGCGTTTTTAGAGAATTTGTCTGGTCTTATACCGTCGGAGGCTACGATGTAACCCAAGAATTCGACCTGAGTGGACAAGAAATGCGTCTTCTCAAGTGTTTTGAAGATCTGTCGCAAGTGTTCCCAGTGGTTTTCATAGCTATCGCTGAAGACGATTATATCGTCTACGTAAACGTAGCATATTTTACCTATGAATGGCCTAAGCACATCGTCAATCATGCGCTGAAATATGGCGGGAACGTTCCGCAGGCCGAAAGGCAATCTGGTGAACTGGTCGTACTTGCCGTTCAAGGTTGAGAATGCTGTCTTGGGAATGTCAGCTTCTTTCATTACCACTTGATGGAATCCTGAAGTCAGGTCAAGCGTTGTGAAATACTTTGCTGTTCCAAGACTAGCCAAAGTGGAAGAAATGTCCGGTATGGGGTAGGTATCTGGTATTGTTAACGCATTGAGGCGTTTGAAATCAACTACCATGCGATACTGTTTTTCCCCATTAGGTTTGGGTTTCTTGGGGACTACCCAAATCGGAGAGTTATATGGACTCTTAGATGGCCCAATTATTTCCTCTTTTTCCAACTCTTTGACCTGTCGGTCAACCTCTTCTCTCATATGGTCTGGGTACGGGTAAATTTTGGAATAAATGGGCTCTTGACTCGTGGTCCGAATCTCAGCTGTCACTGTCGTCTTAACTACACGACCTGGGACGAGAGGTTGAAAAACGTCCGCGAATTCTGTGAGTAAAAAGTTGAGTGCCCTTCGCACTTCATCTGAGTGTGATTCGTCAAGCAGCATGTTAACGGATTTTGATTTTATAGCAAGTAATGAGATTCGTATCCCAGGTTCTATGGTAAGAAGGTCGTGTTCCCTGTCTATTATTGCTTTCAGCTCTCTCAAGCTATCATCGCCAATAATACCATCGAATGATTTTAACCCTGGGAGTACATAAAAGGTGAGGGGCGTGCTGTTTCCTACCGATTCGAAGAATAGTCCTGTCAGGTATTGCGTTATTTCGATACTTCCCGCAGCTGACCGTGCAAAAATGGTTTTTGTAAATCGGTGCAATCTGCGGCCACTTTGGGACAGATAAAATTCTTATTAGCTCCAGTGTCAATTAAGAACTGTAGTCCTGCCCCATCCCTCCTACCATACTCTATATATGGTACGCTAGAGAGGCTTCATAAAATTTACCTGTCCCTCGTCTAGCTCTACCTAGCTCTACTTTTCTCCGGTCCGGTTCGACTCATCCTCTTGTGATGAGTGTTCGGCCAGATCAGACCCATGCATGGTCGGTTGGCGCATAAGACGTAGTCATCTCTGTGTAACCCCCTTCTTCCTGAATTTCTCCACTACCGACCAAGCACGGTGTGTCACTTGGGCGCTCAAGATGATAAAGCCTCTGTGCCTTTCTGAATGGATTAGCGTTTCCGCTGGGAGCTCTCTTGAAACCGCTCGGTGAAAAAGTATTGGATCTGTAAGATTGCCCAGATTGATTGGACTCCATCTTCAAGGCAAGTCTTGGCGGCTGTACTCGATATCTTGGAGTGAATGGTGGCAGAGTTATAGCATTAGCGTTCGCGTACCCTTGGTGCGGCATTGCGTGGCTATTGTTGCTAGAATTCAAGAAGAGGCGAGAGGGGCGGAATGGTGAATGATTTGGTGATGGGCCTATTGCACGTGGGTTTCCAGGGAAAGCGTTTCTGGGTGCAAATGTGGGGCCACCCCTCATATAGATATTTTGAAATTCATTACACAAGGAGTATGCTTCAGGGAGGTCTTTCGGCCCACGCATCATAAGGAATCCAGGCAAGTCGCCATTAAGGCCGCCTATGAAAGCGTCCAACGCCTTCTTCCTATAGATATCCCTTAGGGCAGATGCTACCTCCGTTGTGTAATGCCCATTCCTCAACTTCCTCAATATCAAAGAAACGTGGTTATTAACTTTGTTGAAAAAAAGTCGACGCTAGTTGCCCCTTGAAACATTTTTCCCAACTGACGCTCTAGTGTCTCTAAATCACGTTTGTCGGCATAATGCATGGTTAAGATGCGTTTAGTTTCTGGCCAATCGTCATCAAACACACCATAAGAAGTTAGAGCTATATCCGCAAGACTTCTTATTTTCTGTCTGATGTACATTATTATTGCCCTATACTGAGGCTTCTCTTTGATCAGCTCATAGTCGGCCAGGATGTTTTCAACCCTGTTCGCCCATGATTCGAACTCAGAGACATTCCCCTCGAAGACCTGTAGGTCTTTCACGCATTCGGGTATCTTATTGCATTCGGTCAAGTCGAAAAGATTACGCGGACGAGCTGAAGGTCTTGGTTCAGCTACCGTTGGATTGCGAGCTTTCCGCTCCGCAGCAAGCTCGTTCTTCAGAGACTTGATTTCGACAAGTGCCTTTTTCAATTCCTCTTTCTTAACGGTGTTCTGGTTCGTCAGCAACGACAAGGTTGCTTCGAATCTATCCATGGACTCTTTAATGACGGACAAATCCTGTTCGGAAACGGACATTTTTCTATCTTTCTTCTTTCTTGGCTTAGCAAAGTGACAGTAAAGGAAAATATGTAATATTATTTGCAGTAACACAAGTTTCTCGCAAGAATCTCTCGCGGATGCAATTTAATATTTAGAATTAAAACCAGTTATCTCTTTTTTTATTTAAAACTTACTTGCCAAGTACGTAGGACAACGTCTCACTTACCAGAAGTTAGTAGTGTTTCGTTTGATGTTGTTATAATAATATTGTGTGTTGTTGTGTATGTGTAGGTTCCTTCTATCTGTTAGAGACAAAGTTGAATAAGTAATAAATCAAAAAAGTGTTGCAATTAGAAGAGGAACAAGTAAGGAAACTCTAGTCGGAGGTGCCCGACTAGGAGATCCCCTGAGTCCCGTCCGATTTGCATTGTTTAATACGCTATATAGAATGTATGTAAATTCAAAATAAATAAATAATTAAATAAATAAACATATCAACAAAAAAGAAGAAGAAAAACATACATCACCGCACCTGGAGTCGACCTGCATCTATTTACTACATATGTAAAGTTAGAGCTTATCATCTCAACTAGCACAACCACCTAATGTTTATAAAATAAAAAAAAAAATTAAAATGTTACGCTGTTGTCACTGAGCTTCGAACTCGGGACCTTTCGTTTATTCGCTTTGCGTCTACCCACTACGCCACACCAGCATTGCGTTGCTCGTTGACAAAACGCAAACTAGTACTACAAGGGCGATATGTGACAAATACAAAACTAAAGAAGCTAAAGAAGCAGATCAATCGCAATTGTGATTCATAGAATATGCTGAAATACGCGCATATGAATGTATGAGTATGTGTACATACAAAAACGGTGGTCTGTTTCAATGTATGCATGTATGCGATACATGACAAATACAAAACTACAGAAGACGGACGTCTGTCCGTCCGTCCGTCCGTGTGAACGCTGAGATATTTTTAAGTACGCAACGTAGAGACTTGAAATTTTACATGAATACTCGATAATACCATACGCTGCACAAGTTTATAAAATTTTTCCGATAACTCATTCCATTTCGATTTTATGAGCATTTATCGATAATTTTAATGTGTTTTTAAGGCCTGGTTTGTACATCGTGTAGTTGCAGCTAATGAATACGGAGATAACGTAATCTTTAGATTTTGGATGCCACGCCCCATTCGCCCCCAATAACCCCCTATTTGTAAAATGCGCAAATCAAATACTAGAGACTTGTGCTTATTATACACATATAAATGCCATTAATAAGTTGTGAAAGTTTGATGAAACTAGTCTATCGCTAAGAAAAGTTATTAAACAAATAATTTCTCATAGTAATGCCCACATTGCTGCCCAAGCGCAGTCGCTGCGTCAACTGCGCAGTTGTCAAAGCGCGCGCTTATGCTTGCGTGCAAATGTGTGTGTATGTGTTGTTTATATGCATGCATAAAAGATGCGTAGAATGATTTGATATTTGGCTCTTCACAGGGCTCAGGGTATCCCCTAGTCGAGCAGTCTCGACTAGAGTACTCTTACTTGTTATTCTTTGTTATGCAGTTATTTTTGTCGTTTTGACAGCGTCAGCGGTTTCAGCTTGGCCGCCGTTGAACTCGCGACGGCAGCGGCGGCTCCGGCGACGGCAGCGCGTCAACAACGTCAACGGTTTCGTATGACTGTTGCTGGGGCCGCGCATCCGCATTCCGGCTCTTGAGCGTGTCAGCGTAGCTGTAATTATGTTGCAATAGCTGTTGTATTAGCTGGTCGCGCATGGCAAAGTGGCGAGAGACGAGAATGGGATTGAGCGGCGAGAGAGTAGCTGATGCTAAGTGGTAACTGGAGATGTTCAGCCGGGGGTAGGGGAGAAGAGGAGGCAGCACTGCCACTGAGGACAGCGACGCCCTAGGTTAAGTTATACTTAAATATGTATCAAAAGAACAGAGCAATAAAATTGTCGGAAGCGATAGCAACAGTCGCTCCGACCGCCAAAATAAGAGCTCGTGCATTTACATAATTACAGTATGTTTTCTTTGGCTTACCATTCCACGCTGTGCGTATAGGCACAGCAAGATTAACCAGGCGATCAAAACAAAAAAACCTCCAACGGGTCAAGACAAAGATCAACAATAACAACAAATAAACACAAAATAACAACAACAAGTTTATTTTCACAAAGAAGTACAAACCCAATGGATGTATTGGTAGAAGATGTGGAGAAAAAGGCTCTAAAAGTAGGGGACCACATGGAAGATGTGCATGCCAACCTAGAGCACAGCAACCAAGAAGAATCTGTTGTCTTTAAAGATACATTATCTTTCCGATGGAATAAAAATCCAGTCAGCGTTCACGGATTTAG